>OZ059834.1:37524178-37896516 GCA_964057195.1 Orthosia cruda | reverse complement strand
TAAATACGTTTAGAGTTGCCAGGTCCCGCTACAGAGCATCGGTGGAAAAATCAAAGGGTAATTTATTGCGTAAAGTAGTAGAAAAATTAGATAAAGAAGGTCCGTGGTCTCCTTTATATCATGAGTTTAAAGCCAATCGATCAGTCGACCTCGCGTTTGTTCAGAATATTAAAGTAAATAATAAACACACTACCGGTATTGAGGAAACAACTGAAGTTTTGCTGAATACTCTTATACCTGATGACGTACTGGCTAATGACAACGAATACCATCAACAGATCAGAGCGTGGGCAGCTATACCACCTGAATCACCAGCGTCAGACCTTCCATCCACTGACGAATTTATTAACGTTGTCAAGAGGTTACCACTCAACAAGTCATCAGGTGAAGATAAAATATCTAATCGGATGATTATAGAAGCGTGTAAAACAGCCGGTGATGCGATTTTAACCGTTTTCAACCGTTTGTATTGCGGAGGGCATATTTCCTCGTATTTGGCGACGCGCATTTATACGAATAATCCCGAAAAGTGGCGACAAACCCCCGGACGACCCGAAGTCGTACCGGCCCATAACATTACTTCCATCTTTGGGAAAACTCCTGGAAATTCTTTGGGAAATTTCATAATAATCATTTCGGTTTCACTGTGAAACCGAATTGATTATTATGAAATTTTGGTCCGTCCGGTAGCAACCGTGGAACGATAAGGCGCTCCAGGAGTTTTTGAAACTTCACTATTGGAAAATCTACCGTAGACGCGGCCCTTACTGTTAGGAAAATAGTTAATACATCTGAACATAAGTATGTAATTGGGATTTTTCTAGATATTTCTGGGGCTTTTGATAACACATGGTGGCCAATGCTATTATTACTTAAAATTAAAAATCGAGGCTGCTATAGAAATATATACAATTTAGTTTACTCTTACTTTTTAAATGGTTCCGCGAAACTCAAACTCGGCCATCATTCCATGTCGAAGTCTCTCACCATGGGATGTTCTCAGGGTTCGGTTATTGGTCCACCTTTATGGAATTTAGGCTTTGATGATTTCCTCGCGATTCCGCTTCCAAGTGGCTGTTCATTAACCGGTTACGCGGACGACGGTCTTCTGCTCATTCAATCAAGTACTCGAGCTGGACTCGAGAACTTGGCTGACACTTGCCTACGATTAATATCTCAGTGGGGCGATCGTAACCGCCTGACCTTTGCTCCGCATAAAACTTATCAGCTCATTTTGAAAGGTAATCTTAAATCGTGTCCTACTATTAAATTTAATAACGTTCCGGTAAAAAGAAAGCAGTCCGTGTGCTATCTTGGTCTTGTGTTAGAAAGGAATTTTGCATTTATAGATCATATTAAAATCGTCGGTGAAAAAGCAAAAAAGAACTTCTATGCCTTAACGAGAATATCTAAATCTACGTGGGGTCTGTCTTTTTTGATTTTAAAGACTATTTATGGGGCTACTTACTTGGGTTGTATCTGCTATGGGGCGCCTGTTTGGGCTGATAGGGCCACAATAGGGGCGGTACGACGTAAATTACTTCAGAGTCAGCGTTTGGCTTTGATATTCTTATGCAAAGCATACAGGACGGTTAGTACTGAGGCCTTACCGGTACTTGCTGGCGTACTTCCGGTCGACCTTGAAGTGCAGCGACGTGCTGCAATGTACTATTCCGCAAAAGAGACCATGGACGCGGACTTTTTAACGCGGAGTGACCGTGCCAAAATCTCTAGATTATTTAAACCACATATTGACGTCTGGGAGGAACTTTTATCCGAATGGCAATGTAGGTGGGATAATTCCATCAAGGGCCGATACCTCCACCAATTCTTTCCATCCGTTCGCGTGCGGCTGGCCAGGACGTGGCTGGAGGTGGATCACTGTGTTGCCCAATTTCTCACAGGGCATGGTAACTTTAAAAGTAAATTATTTTCCTTCAAGCTTGTTGCCTCGCCATTATGTCAGTGTTCTACATCTGACTGTGAATATGTACAATCTGCACATCATATCTTATGGGATTGTATTCTTTGGCAGAATGAACGCAATACTATGTTGAATAATGTACAGGCTGTATCAGGAGCTGTTTACTATACGGACCTTGTGGAAACTGGAACAAATTTCCGTGCGTTCAAGCGCTTTTGGCATACCTATTATTGGAATTAAATATAACAGCTCACAATGTTAGGACCCATTAATATTAATGCTAATTTTTATCCGTGGCGCTAGGCAACTGGGCTTATCCCAGTTGTAAACGACCCTTTGTGCCTATTGGTCTTGTTTGTTCTGTCTCCTGCTTGATATGGAGGGAAGTGGAAATTTGTATTTTTCTTACTCCTCCATTTTCTTTTCTGATTAATTTCGTTGCGGGATCCAAGACAGTTAAATTCATTCTCCGGGACTTCGTCGAGCTTCATTGCCTCAGCGCTTTTCTGGTGGTCGCCACTGTTGATTCTGGCTTTCAGGAGTTGCAGTGGTTTGGGAATAGTGCGGTGGGATTGTCAACTTTGCGTGCTTTTCTTGTACTACCTTAAATATTTGTTTAACTTGTTTTAATTCAGTTTCCATGTTACTATTTTTTTTTTTTGTAAAATAATTTCCTTGCGCCGCTCTTCCAACTGGGTCTTAACTTCCCTCCTTAACTCCAGTATCCCATATAGAAGCTGAGTCCCATTATTCACCGCTGTTTCACTTTTATTTCGGCGAGTGCCTCGCTCAGCGGTGTTTACAAAGCTACTCGATGAAGACGTCTTTTTGATTATTGCAGTTCATCGGACAGGCATGTTAGAATCACACCTTTTCGCCATTGTACATACACATTTGGGACAAATCCCCTGAACCTTAAATTCCTGCATGCCAGTTTCAACTTTTTCTTTCATTAAGACCGGACACTTCCGATGAAATTTCTTCTTGCAACTCCCTTGTGAACACTGCATGAATAGTGAGTTATCCATAACAGCATCACAGCCGGTACATTTCGTACCCATTTAAAAACTTAGGATATATAATATTTTACAATTAATTTACACACAGGATCCGTGATACATCCGTTCGCTCGCACGTACGCGTGTAGTTAAATTGCATTAAGTATTTTCTGGTGAAAGAAAACAAAAAAGAATATAATTTTATTTAGCACAAACATACAGGCATACAACAAGTTTTCGGTACAAAAGAAACAAAAATAGAGTTATTTTTTTTAACAACATACATTGGGCCTCACGGCTGCGCCAAATAGGTAGGTGGTCGTTTTGTTACAATCATTTTATCTTTCTAACGGTGGACTTACAACAATTTTTGACTAACTGGCTAAATTGCAGTAAATAGATTATTAATTCAAACAAATTCTTTGATTTTTGTGGCTATGTCAATGCTCGTACGTTGTCCTTTCCGAAATTGAAAGTTACCAGAGGTGTGCGAATTTCTTTTCTTACTCATTACGTCAACGAAAAACGTTATCTTATATAAATTTCTATAGAAAATAGTGTTTTTCATTATTGTCATTAGACAACGTTTATTTACTTGTAGTGCAGAATGAAGTTAATACGTTTAAAATCTCGCCCTAAAGTCACAGATTTATCCAAGGAAGTAAGAAATTTTACATAGGTAAAATAAAGTTTACACAGTGGTATTATTTCACTGTACTATATTCTGAGAGTTTTCAACAGTAATCCATTAAATGCCAAAGAAGACTTCTTTTCAACAGAACACATAAGAAAAGTATCTAACAATGTCTGTATCCCCGATTCGCCGACAGTAGCCGTGAAAATAGTATTGATCGACTTTTACAACGTACATCCGTTTATCTTTTTTTATTGAAGATTGGCTCGTATTTGGTCGATGGTGAAGCACGCTCGCTTAGAAGTAACCAACTCATTCTTGATTTAAAGACTCCTGGGTTTTTGGTATCAGGAAACACAGACTCTGACAGAGAATTCCACTCTTTAGCTGTACGCACCATGAAAATATCGCCTATCTCGCCGCCTCAAAGTGCATTCACAATGTCGTCCAATTGCATTTGAATTACGTAGATTATATAGGTTATTTAGATTCCTACGAATGGTAGGTGATCACAAATTGTAGAGTGGATGATATAGGTTGTCTAGAAATGGTCTTGTAATAATATAGTCTAAGAATAGTTCTACTGGATTATATGCTTCAGAGAGACAGACTTAGCGTTCTCTTTTGTGTCCTTATCTAATCTATCTATTAATACCTTTAAACGACCAATTCTTGTATATATGTAGTAACATCATCATCATCTCAGCCGAAAGATGTCCACTGCTGGACAAAGGACTCCCCAAGCGTAGCCAAATTGACCGGTACCATACGCAACGTATATATATAATCTGAGTCTAAGAAATGGTACCAACGATTTTCATGAAATTTAGTATGCAGGGATTAATCGATCTAGCTAGGTTTAATTTTTAAAAAACATCGTTTTCTCTATTTTAAACCCGAGCAGAGCTCGGTCGCCCAGATAACATTTATTTACGCCAGTAAATAAATATTAGAGAAGGGTATTAAAAGTGTTTATGTCCAGCAGTGCACGCCTGTAGGCCAAAATGATGGTAATGCTGATTAGATTAGTCTTACATACATGTTTTATGCAATGATCTTTTGTTTCAAGTGCTATTAAGATGGCAGATAGCTTCTCTTCTGTCGCGCCATCAAAATGTCTCGTAATAAATCCCTTACATTTTGGCATTTCAACCATCGTCATCGCTGTGATGACACTTTAGACTGGTCTAAGGTGCAATGTTATCATCGAAAACGATTGTCTATATTTCTAATTTGTAGAGGATTAGCAAGCACTACGGCAATATCACGCGGTCAATCCCTTCCATGTTAACTTTTTGCCAGTCTTTATCGACTTATGACTTATACAATGTCATTTCATATAGACTCTCGAAAAATTTGCCATGTAATTAAGTACGTTAACAATTGCAAAACATTCTTATTGTTGTGAGGCTTTAAAACATATAGATCGGTACAACTATCAGGTTTGTCTTTGTAACTTATTACCGTCGCTTTCCTCATAGACAATCAACCTCCCACTCGCCGCAATGTTTATCTCGTATTGTCGAATATAACAAGAGATATCCCGGGAATAAAACGATTTAACATTGTTACTGTGTCCCCTGGGATGCCCGGTATTCCGACGTGTTTCCACCGCATTGCAGCCGTTATGCCTGCGACTGTTAAACAAACAGGAAGGAGTTTCAAATTTGGTTCAATTAATTAATCTGAAGAAAATACTATTATACTGAATAATAAAATAAGATGAGCCTTGAGGTGTAGTAGTACTACCTATAGTATAAGGTCTATGACCCTATCCATATGAATGTATCTTCTATTAATATATTAACACACTTATACTCTTGCAGTCAGTAATTAAAGGTAATCGCTTGAGAACAGTTGTTTCAATAACACTACATCCCCACATGGCGACCCTAGCCATTTTTGGGGCGCGTGACGCGTTTTCTATCTCGGCGTAGTGTTACGGCTCCAAAGCAAAGTAAATAAATTGAACTTTTTGTAATAAATTGGCGTGGAAATATTAGGGGATAATGGAACTTTCGTAATTAAAATGAATCAAGTACATTTAAAAGTTAATTTAACGTCCGGAAATCAGTGAAAATGTGTCGTTCCAACGTAGAAAAGGAGACGGTATTCGTGAACCAGAATTCTGCTGGGTCCAATAATGCACACGTTGAAGAATTGAAGGCACATATTTCGACGATCAGTATTATCCTCATAGTAATTTGCGTTTTACTGGGTCTTGGCATTATATATTTTGCGTGGAAGCAGTACAGGAATTGCCACCATTCCTGGATCAGGGACCAGATTTTGCAGAACAGCCTGCGACGATCGTTCAACCGTTCCAGAGCAATTCGCGGAGAAGAGCAAGTAAATCTTCCAATGACGTAGAAGTCGGAGTATTCATCATACTCATCTGGCAGCTGTGCGGTATCATTTATTTTAGTGAAGTGCATACTAAGTGCGTATCAAGTGCGTTGTGCGTATTATAGTGCGTAAAATGAAAACGCGAATCATCATATAAATCAAGAGACAATAAAATGATAATAGACATTAAGAATTAAAATAATGAACTCTAAGATAAATTAGCAGTTTAAGTTTGTTTTGAGTGATCGTATATCATCATGTATCATCTTACACGCTGTGTTCCCTACTACAGTAATTCACTGTGAGAATCGGGTATGTATTAAATGGTTTAATTAATATAGATTACTTTTGCATGAGGGAATGGAAGATGAATTGTTACATTGCTTAAATGATCTTGTATCAATAAGGAAATATTTAATTAAAAAAGGAAAAACACGATTTAAGGGTAATGTTATTAAGAATAAATTATGTGAGGTTGAAACAATTTATGAGAAAAGTAAAGGATTAATAAAGCTATTATCTACAAAACCAGGAGTAAAATCAGAATTGTTAAAATCATTATCAGTTACGAAAAACGAAATAGAATCGTGTTATTCGCAAATTAATGTTTTGTGCACTGTAATTAAATCAGACTGTAATAGTGACAGTGATATTTCTGAAGCAAGTCCAAATTCAGAATCAATCATGGAGTTCGATTTAAAAACGGCATGTAGTTTGATTCCTGTGACCAATGACCAATAACGAAAATAATATCAGAAGTATCATTGACTCTATAGAAATGTACGCAGACATGTTGTCGGAAGCGGGGAAAAAATTACTAATGACATTCGTTTTGAAAGTAGATTATCAGAAAATGCTAAATTACGTATAACCAATAATTACACATCTGCGAACGATTTTGTCAGAGATTTACGTGTTGCACTTTTACCTAAAAAATCGTTTACTGCAATACAATCACGATTACAAAACGCAACGCAAGGTTGGCGTACAATTGATCAGTTTGGAACAGAATTAGAAAAGTTATTTACTAATCTGACCATATCGCAAGCAAATGGTAATTCTGATAGTTATTCCGTACTCAAGCCCATAAACGAAAAATTGGCAATTAAGCGATTCGCAGATGGATTGAAGGATTCGAGACTAAGTACGATTATTGCTGCACGTAACTATGACAGTTTAAAGGACGCGATCCAGGCAGCGAAAGACGAAGAGTTGACATCGGCATCGACTTCGACCAACGAAAATGTCATGCAGTTTTCACACCGCGGAAGAGGTAAGTTTCATAACAATAACAACAACTTTAGGAATGGCCGTGGTTCTCATAATCAGCAGTTAAACCAACGCAGTCGAGGACATCATTATCAGCATAATTCAAATAATTTGAGAGGTAATTTTAGTCACAATTCTAATAACTTCGGCAGACGTGATTTCAATAACTCACGTGGGCGATCATCCCATAACTATCGTGGTAACGGACGTGGACGAGATTATCAAACTTCGAACGAGAATCGATCGAGTAATGAAACTCGTAGTAAAGGTCGTACCAATAGAATATTTTATTCCAACCATGAACAAGATAAGAACGATAGTATGCCTACAACAAACGAAATGCAGTTTTTTCGATCTTAAACATAACATTTTAGCTTTTCAAGGTAAGGCAAAATTTTTAGCATTATACATAGGTAATAGGAAATATTATTGGTTAATAGATACCGGAGCATCTTTGTCCGTAATTAAAAAAGATGCGTTACCATACAATAGTGCAGTAATTAGAAATGAAACCATCATAAATGGTATTGGAGGTAAAATTAGTTCATCAGGGTTTGTTCAACTTAGTTTGACTCATCGTGATGACCAACACTTTGTTGACTTTAATATCAAGCTTCATGTTTTTGATAACATACCATTAAAGGCAGATGGAATATTAGGTTTAGACTTTCTTTGTCAGTACGCTTCAAATATAAACTTAGAAACTAATGTCATTAACCTATCTAATTATGGAAAGTATTATTCATTAGAACTAAGTGATGTCATAGATTACTCAGCTGAGGTGTTACATATCCCAGCACGAAGTGAGTCGATACATTATTTACTATTAAATATTGAGAATATGAATGACTGTATTATCCATAGTGAGCAGTTAGCGGAAAATGTTTTTCTAGCGGGATGTATTGGACGAATAAAAAATAATAGATTACCGGTTAAAATTTTGAACACTAACGAGCAGGATATTTACCTACCAACTTTTCAACCACAGATATATTCAATTGAAGAGTATCACTTATGCAATTTTAAATCAAACACTAACAGTTTAGAACGAGCAAAGAACTTATTAAACATTTTAAATTTAAATCATTTAAAAATGGACGAACGGAAATCTATTGAAGAATTATGTTCTAAATATTCGGATGTTTTCTTTTTACCAGGTGATAAGTTAACGACTACAAATGTTTATGAACAATCCATAACTATAAAACCAAATACAAGTCCGGTTTATACGAAGCAGTACCGATTGCCGCATTCTTTGAAAAATGAAGTAAATAGGCAAATTCAAAAAATGATTGACAATGACATTATAGAAGAGGCGAAGAGTGAGTGGTCGAGTCCTGTTTTACTGGTACCAAAAAAAAGCAGCAACGATAAAAAATGGCGACTAGTGGTCGATTATCGGAAGCTTAATGACCGTATTGTAGACGATAAATTTCCTTTGCCAAGTATTACGGAAATTTTGGATTCGCTCTCTGGCTCAGTCTATTTTTCGCATTTAGATCTTAATCAAGGATATTACCAAGTAGCTTTAGATAAAAACAGTAGAGAGTATACAGCGTTCACAACTAGTACTGGGCAATACCAGATGAAGAGGCTACCTATGGGATTAAAAACAAGTCCGAGTGCTTTTAGTAGAGTAATGTCAGTTGCTATGTCTGGGTTAACATACGATAAATGTTTTATATATTTAGACGATTTAGTAGTCTTTGGGAGAAATTTAGATATCCATAATAAAAACTTAACAGACGTCTTGGAAAGACTTAGGAAAATTAATTTAAAATTAAATCCAGAAAAATGTAATTTTTTAAAGAAAGAAATTCTTTATTTAGGGCATTTAGTATCAGAAAATGGAGTCTTACCCGACCCAGTTAAAGTAGAAGTATTGAAAAATTACCCTGTACCAAGTAATACTGATGAAGTAAAAAGATTTGTAGCATTTTGTAACTATTATAGGAAATTCATTAAAAACTTTGCAAGAATAACTTGTCCATTAAATAAATTAACTAGAAAACATGTACCATTTGTTTGGACTGAAGAGTGTCAAAGTGCGTTTGAAGCAATGAAACATGCTTTAAGTACACCACCAGTATTAGATTTTCCAGATTTTTCTGAAAATAATGAGTTTGTCATTCAAACAGATGCGTCAGGGACGGCTATTGGAGCAGTCTTGTGCAATAAAAATATGAAACCTGTAGCTTATGCTAGCAGACCTCTGAATAAAGCTGAACTCAATTATCCAACCATTCAGAAAGAGTTAGTTGCAATTGTTTGGGCTGTAAAGTATTTTAGACCCTATGTATACGGTAAATCATTCACAATTATGACAGACCATAAGCCTTTAATATATTTATTTTCAATGAAGGACCCATCTAGCAGACTACTTAAATTTAGACTAGCACTAGAAGAATACGATTTTAAAATTTTATATTTAAAAGGAAAAGATAATAGCGTAGCAGATGCATTATCTAGAATTAATATAACATCGGATACTTTAAAACAGATGCATAATGAAATTTCTTTAGTTATGACTAGAGCTCAGAAAAAACGTTTAGATGTAGGAAAACAATTGGATACACCTAGTTTTAGTAAACGAGGCGAAACGTGGCCTGATCAACCACGAGTAGTTGAGGTACTAAAAATTCCGAATAATTCTGTAGAAATAAGTTTTATAGGAAGTGATGAATTAAATAAATTAAAAAGACAAAACAATATAGATGAAGAAAAGGAATGTTTTATTTATAACAATCGAAAGAAGATGTTGTATATTAATCTTAACTTTAGAGCACAACTTACGCGAGCCGAATTTGTGACTAAGTTAGGTCATTTTTGTAAACGAATAGGTATAAATGAGCTATGCATAGTAAAAAATAAGGAATATGAGAGTTTTATTAAAGATGTATTAAAAGAGATAAAAGACAATAAGGATTGGACCGGTCCACGTATTTATGTATTGAGAGGAGTTAGGAGAATTTATAATGAAGAAGAAAGAAAGTATATTTTACATGACTTTCACCTACTACCTACCGCAGGACATGCAGGAGTACGTAGGATGACCAATAATATTAAGAGACATTTTTACTGGCCAGGCTTAGACAACGATATTACACAATTTGTGAGTAAATGCATTAAATGTCAGAAAATGAAGCATTGTAAGTATATCAAGGCGCCCATGGAGATAACTACAACAGCTTCACATGCTTTTGAAAAAAATTATCTGGACGTCGTAGGTCCATTAGAAAAAGACATTGAAGGAAATTGTTATATTTTGACACTGCAGTGCGAGCTTACTAAGTTCGTAGAGGCCTATCCTTTGAAAACGAAGGAAACCGTAAGTATTGCTAAAGCATTAGTTAATAATTTTATTTTAAGATTTGGAATACCTAATACCATCGCAACTGATCGTGGAACAGAATTTGTATCGTCAGTAATGGAACAGGTATGTAAACTTTTATGTATAAATAAATTAATGTCTACAGCGTATCACCATCAATCCATCGGTGCGCTCGAAAATTCACATAAAAATTTAGGATCGTTTTTACGAATACAGTGTAATGGCCAAAAAGACACATGGAGTCACTGGCTACCATTTTGGTGTTATAGTTTCAACAATACTGTTCATACAGAGACAAAGTACACACCATTCGAACTGGTATTTGGTAGAGCTAGTATAGTACCATCTAGAGTTAGTCAGTACATAGAACCATTGTATAATCCAGAAAGTTATCCTTTAGATCTTAAGTATAGGTTACAAGTAGCACATCAAGATGCTCGTAATAATTTACTTATAAGTAAACAAAACCGTAAGAGTTGTTATGATAAGTCTTTAAATAATGTGACATACAGTAAAGGACAACTAATTTTAATTAGAAATGAAATAGCTAATAAGTTAGATCCTCAATGGGAGGGACCATTTGTTGTTTTAAATGATTTAGGTGTTAATGTAGAAATATTAAAAATTAATAAAACCTATTTAATCCATAAAAATAGAACCAAACCTTTGGTAACTTAAGAAATGTTATTAAGTTATATTTACGTATAAAAAAAAAATAAAAATAAAAAAATTGTAAACTATTTTTTTTTTTTCTCTATCACCCCTGAGGTGAGGTGTAGTAGTACTACCTATAGTATAAGGTCTATGACCCTATCCATATGAATGTATCTTCTATTAATATATTAACACACTTATACTCTTGCAGTCAGTAATTAAAGGTAATCGCTTGAGAACAGTTGTTTCAATAACACTACATCTCATCTATTACTTGTTTAGTCCCGATTTTTGGTATTTACTTGTAACACCGTGTCGGTGGGCTGTCAACGATTTTGACAGCTGACACTGCACAGTCGAAAGAGAAAATTTGTAACGTGAACACGCGGAAGTTGAGTTCTTGTCGAAACATATCGAATCGAGATGTGTTTCGCCCATTGTAAATGTTAATTGCGCCCGCCGGTCGCAACCGGCATTGTGGGGCGCCAGCGAAGGTGGTTTAGAATATATTTTCACGCGCAGCGAAGCGCTTTTGTGGGAAACGCGTGTGTGTCTGCCTGGAAGCCGAAGCCCGGATCAGAACGCGTTGGTGGTCCCATCCAATCATCCATCCTTTATTATATATATACTCTCCTATCCCTAACCTCACGGCACGATATTGATCGAACCCCAGGAGTCTACCGCAGGAATCTAAGGTAAGTCCTATTGCTACATCTTGTGGTCGTCCCACTTCCCACCTGTTAGATAGGTACCAGGATATCTACCAATAAGGAGCAAATCCCTAGCTTTCCACTGCCGCGAACCGCGGTTTCGTGGGGTACAGGTTCAGTAAGGGTCCAGGAGTCCCAACGCCGCTATGGGCCCCGGCGTGAGCTCCTGGCTTGGGACCCGAAGACCTGTATTTAACATTACTGTTACTTTAACATAACAATAAACTAACTTCTTAATTATATTTTACAATATTTAGTAAATTGTATCGGCAACCGTTTGAATTTGCTATCGTGAAGAAAGGATTGGTCAGCTAGACTCTGCGTTACTAGCTGTACAGGATGCGCCGGGCGTTTGGAATCGCAGTGTGACTTATGTTAACGCCACTCGAGTGGCGAATTCGTGTGTCTAGTGTGGCACCGATCTGCTCATGCAAAGCAAGTTGACGTTACCTTAAACGAGACGTGTCGAATAATATCGGGTTGCCTAAAATCCAACTCCGCTCAACAAGCTATACTCGTTGGCTGGTACGAAGAAATATCGCATGCGCGTTAGAGTAAAAACCAGTAATGTGATTAGCCTTGGGTAGATTTAAGAGCCGGAAGAGTTTTCTCCGCTGCACACAGGCCATCATGACCAACCACCTTCACTAAGAAGCACGCTGTGGAAAAAAATCTCATGAACCACCGTCTAACTTCATGAAACTCCAGGAACACATGCCACCTGGCCGTGAACTGCAGTGGCCTGTATGGAAAGTTCTCAATTAATTGCGTTCTCAAGTAGGCCGCTGCGAAGAAAATTTGGTGAAATGTGGTTTTATTGACTCGTTTGACACACAATGTGAGTGCGGTGCTCCTTTGCAGAATATGATACACATGCCCCAAGTGCCGTCACACTTGCACCTTAGAGGACCTGATGAACGCCACTGACGCTGCTATTGGTGTGGCTGGCCACTGGTCCCAAAATATCCAAAGAGTTTTCCATCAACACGAAAAGAAGAAGATCGGCAACTGGTTTTTATTTAACAGCTTTTCCTTCGACAACAGCCTCTTCTGATCCCTTCCATTTTGTCCTTTCTCTAGCAGTCTGCGTACATTCAGGACCAGCTTCCGTTTTCATGTCGTCTTCCCAACGTTTAATTTGTCTACCTTTGTTCCTTTTATTATCGCGCGTGTTATAGTGTGTGTCGGTAGTGCATATGTGTAAGTGTGTGTGTACGTAGGCGTCGCTCCGGCCGCGTAGCATGTAAGCTAGTTTTTAAGCAGACTCTCCTACCTTGTTCATTCGACAACATGTACTAAAAGTTATTATATTTTTAATGTCTGAAAAGTTGTTTCTTTATGAAAGCTCGCCGATTGCCCAATAACCATAATTCGCGGGTACCATTCTGTCACCAGTTTCGTCCAGTTCTTTTTTTCTTCTCTTATGATGTCTCCTGCCTATCTCCAATTCAGGCGAATAAAATAGTGCTGTTTTTAGAGGCCAGTTTAATAAATGAACTAACAGTTACGCATAACTGTTAGTTCATATCATTATATATATATATATATTTTCTTTTTTTTAATGAAAACTTTGCCCCACACTAGGAATTTCTTCCTGTATCGTGGGTACGTTTACAAACATATAAACTCACATACACAAACACCGCTGTTTTTATTTCGGCTTAACTAACCACGTGAATGAAACACACGAGAAAACCTGGACTTGGGTCGGTATTACTTTGGTCTTTTACTATGCAATTGCCGATTTATTAAACTGGCCTCTATGAACTGTGTTAGTTTCGGATTGACTTTGAAAGTTGAAATAAACTTTATTTGTAAGGGATATTCCTTTTTAAATCAGTTTATAAGAACCTAATAACACTTTGTCCCACCCGCGAAGTATTTAAGCGCAACGACAGCTCTTGCAGTCTCAAGACTATTACAATTACTATCTTTTTTGTTTACAACTGCTAGGCAAAGTCCACCCCCATATTCTTCCAGCCAACTATGTTCCTTGCCTTCTCTGGCCAATCCGGTCTCCAGGTACTCACTGCGTGACGATCCTGGCCCATATGTCCCCATGCAACCTGTAAATGTGACCCGCCCAACCCCATTTTAACCTGGCTGACTTGGCAGTTTCAATTACTTTACTAAATTGTTCATCAATAACTTTAAACTGATCCTTTTCTCCCAAAGTTAGACTCTAATATTAAAGTAAAATTTATTACTCCAAAAGACTTTTGGACCCAATTGAGTTAAGGGTCAGATAAGCACCACTTAAGGCTCAACTGACTCTTATTAAATTGATTTTAAAATCTTATCTGCCGAACTTTATTTTTAAAGCCTAGAAATACTTAAAAAGGTAATAAAATAAATTTTATTTTAGAATGCATCAGTTTATTTTCTTATAAGTACTTATTGTTACAATGAAAATTATAAAACAATTACTTAATCACATTTTAATTTATTATTTCTATGTACAAAATGTATTTATAATTAACTCGTCCAAAGCATCTTAAAATAACAAATAATATATATATATATTTAACTTATTAATTCAGAATAATATAAGTTAGTTACTGAATTATTTAACAGTTTATTCATATTCGTAAATTTAACCACGATCTTTATTTTCTTTTCGGTTCTTGGCATAAGAAAATTAAAAAAAAAATCTGAAGTAAAGACGACAAGTATGTAACTAACGTAAGTATAAATCAACCATATCACAATGAAGTTTTCACATATAATTATACAATTTTTATTATTGATAAGCTCGAAGTTGACCACCGTCTTACGCAAAGGGATGATTTAGTCAACGACGGATCATGCTGGCCTCCAAGTTACAAGTAACCTGAATATGTTGAGTGATTATTCTTAACTCAAAATATTTAACAAAAAATAATGAGCAACATACTAACTTCGAACTCGTGGCGCACTAGTCCAGAGAAATTCTATCGACGATAGCGTCGCCATAGCGATTGGAAAAAACGGGCCAAATGCGTGTCGGACTTCGCACATTTATGGTTCCGTACCAAACCACCAAAAGAAGTTGGTTTTAATAAGAAAAAGATAGGAAATTTTAAAGAAAAATCAGATTTATCAATATTTTGGTACTTTTAAGCAAAATATATGTATTAACAAACATTATCACCAAATAGGAAGTTCATAGGTCAATGGAAAGGTCAAAATTCTTCGGAACAAAATTTTGTAAGAAAAGCTGACTTTTGTGGCTTCTCATTCCTTGGTTAATGAATATTTTTAAAACAAAAAATACAGCATTTATCTATTCAACGAAATCTAAACAACGATACCCCACTCGATGGGGCAGGTCAATTTTTTTTTGCCTATGGAGATCTGCTGTTCACCATATCTACCTTTATATATAATTGTTGTTAATTTATATGGCTTTGGGTCAATAAGATGCTTATACTGTGAAAATTTGAAGACTGCAGCTCCCACCGCTTGGCTGTAAAACTCGTGTGATATACGACAGACACGTTAAAACCCATCGGCTACGGAACTCTAAAAATTCAGTAATGTATAGGAATGCTAAGCGCTATCGAAATGGCATCAATTCTACATCCTCATAAGAAAAGAAGAAGAAGTCTCAACATCAGCGCCTACATTGAGTACAAGCCCAAATTGCGGCCAAAAACTAAGCATCCTAAATAGAGTGAAGCGATACTTTACGCCTGAACAGCTTTTAACACTTTACGAAGCGCAAGTACGATCCTGCATAGAGTATTGCAGCCACCTTTGGGATAGCTCAGCTAAATACCAACTTCCCGTGCTTGGCTCGTTGGAACGCAGAGTTAAGAGGCTCTTTGGCGATGTTAAACTGGTGGATGCGAAGCTTCACAGCTTGGCTCTTCGCCGCAAGGTTGCATGCTTGTTGGTCTTCTACAGACTGTACTTCAGAGAGTGTGCTCAAGAACTCCACGAACTCATCCCATCGGCCCCCGTCTACCATCGGACATCTAGACGCACTGCAAGTTACCATACTTACCTGGTTGCCATTCCACCAATTCACAGGAAGCGCTTCCAAACATCCTTCATAATGCGCACAGTGAAAGAGTAGAACTCACTACCTGCGTCTCTCGATTCCGAATGCGTTCAACCCGAATCTCTTCAAAAGCTCACTCCATCGTCGACTTTGTCTCAGTCACCTCTGACCAAAAGAAAACCAAACTAAAAAGAAAAAGTTTTCCATAAACTTTTGGCAGTTTATTTGTTTCAAAGTTTATTAGAAAAGTTACAATCTCCCAAAGACGGGACTTGTCCCTATCATTGATAAGATTGTAACTTGTCTAGCTAAATTGACTTCTTTATGAGGATGAAGCTAAACTCATAAGTTCGACATCGCAACGATGCCTTGATCAATGGTGATATTATGACGTAGATTTTTAGAAACACACCATAATAAAGTAATTTTCGTTGAAATTCAATTAGTTTCGTCCTCCGAGGATAGCCCTTTATAACGTAACCATAGGCAATCACACCACACATGGAGCATCGATCAGGCCCTTCATATTGTATTCTTGGGCACACTCCCTGGAGACGCTGGGAAATTGAAACGATAAGAAAGTAATACTAATATTGTATGTAGTTTGAGATAAAAATAGGTTATTTCAGTAGGTACAGTTATATTTTTGAAACGTGAAACAGTTATCGAAGATTAAATTATTCAAGTCTATGGGATCAAATTCAGCAGAATTTGAGCATTTATAGATTTACTATCGGCCGCCTACGGCTCCGCCCGAAACTTCCCCCAATATCTTTATAAATTGTAGCCTATATGTAATTCTGATGTAGAAGCTATTACTGTAAAGTATATTTATTCTTTCTGTAGTTATTGCGTGAGAGAGTAACAAACATCCATACTTAAAAACTTGCCCATTTATAATAGTCGTATTAAGAATGAATTAGGATACATAAATTATGATTCATGTTCATTGTAATCAACAAATCAAGAAAAGATTTAGATGGTATTTTAAAAGCAAAATTCTGCTGGGCACTGACTACAACAATATAATACTTGCTTGGAACTATGGCCAAAAATATTTCTGTGAGACAGAGCTTATTTACAGACAAATCTGAATGCTTGATAAGAAAGTATATAGAAACTATTTTGTTTTATTTTCTTTTGAAGCCTGAATTCCTGTATTTCTATGACTTTGCCTAGTTTGACCTCAAATACCTCAATACTTAAGCTTAATTTAGTTAAAGCACAAGAAAAAAATATAATTTGGTCAACAACAATACAGCCTAAGCTGTAGATCATGCTCGATCTTTTTATTTTTATTATTCACAGATGATGCATAATCAGCACATAAGGTACTTGCTGACTTATTAGACATACAGAAAACGTTTAAATAACTCTTAAAAAGTACATTTTAGAATTACGTATATAAAATTATTATATCACAATATCCGGAAAAAAATTGGTTTTACACAAACATACGCCTTTAAATCTTTAAGTAACTTCTCCGTCAATCTTAAAATCACTATACAGCAACTGGCTATCATTATTATTACAAAGAGATGACGTTACGTTATTCCTATCATTGATGAGGAGCGTATTCATCTTCTTCGGCGTCTCCTGTCTCCATTTCTCACTGCATAGGCTGGTGGTCTCAGTTCCGTAGTAGCTGCATCGCCTGGTCCTCCTGTCGAGGCGGTTCCTTTTGTCCTGGATTTCGGAACGAACCCTAACGAGGTGGGTTCCGTCAGAGGTGTGGTTGACCGTGGTTTCTCTGATGCTGGAATGATCGCGGCATCTACTCTTCTTTCTGCCGACCTTGCCGCAGCACAGGGTTTCCGTGAAGGCGATACGGTACCTTAGGGAGAGAATATTTAGTGTAGGAATGATTAAATGGGTCTACATACTTAAGGTGACATTGAGGAAGCAATAAAATTTGCTATGCTATACTAAAAGTATAATATACATATAACTGATTCCATACGCGGGTATTGCGGCTATACGCACGGATGTTCATGTTGTTTTCTTAGTTTTTAAGCTATTTAATCTCAGAAAAGCACTTAAGCTGTATTCCAGAGTCGAACGATTTTGCAATAACTTATACTATAACAATAAATTCAACCCACTGCTTGTCAATTACGCATCCATGCGGGGAATGCCCCTGGGTCGTAGAGGCGATCACACCTACATTTTAAAACATAACAAAGTTCAGTACACTTGCTGAGCTTAGCCATGGACTGCTGGGCGCAGCGTTTTCAATCTTCAATTAGCAAACCAAAACCTCAATAAATTGTACACAAAAGGATTAGCAGAGGTAGAGATATACTTGTAGTATAATGCACCGGTGCCAGAAAAGAGGTACTCGTTGATGGTATGGTAGATGAAGAAGTGGAAGACCACTGGCCTATGGGTCATAACATTGTAAAGGATGGGATTGATGGTAGCATAGATAAAGTAGAAGGCACCAGCGACGTAGAAAAGGTACTCGATGACGGCATGGTATCGTCTCGTCAAGCTGTTTTAAATGAAGAAACGGAAGACCACACACATATGGCTAATGACATTGTACAGGATGGGATTGACGGTAGCAGAGATATAGGGGCTGATGACGTAGAAGACGTATTCATTGATGTTATGAAGAATTGGCAGACCAGTCACCTATGGCTCACGACACAGGCACCATGACCAGGCCGATGACGTAGAAGACGATGAAGGACAAGTACTCACTAATCGTGTAGTAGTGAGCTTGTGTGACGTCAGGTCATTAGTTCGTAGGTGGTGGCATAGAAGCCTCTACATGGTAGATGAAACAGTGGAAGAGCACTCACCTATGACTCATAGCATAGTACAGGATAGGGTTGACGGTAGCAAAGACATAGTAGAAGGCGCCATCGACATAGAAGAGGATAGTAAAAGACGCAGGCGATAGAAAAGAGGTACTCTTTGATGGTGTGACAGATGATAATGCTAGAAGTGGCAGATCACTCACCTATGGCTCATGACATTGTACAGAATAGGGTTGACGGTAGCAGAGATATAATAGAAGGCGCCGGCGACATAGAACAGGTACTCGTTGATAGTGTGGTAGTGAGGTGTCGAGGTTCCGTAGATGAAGAACAGGCGCTGGAAGTGGAACGGAGCCCAGCAGACGAAGAATGCTACCACTACCGCAGCTGAAACAAATGGAATAGATTAGCGGGGCCTTGGTATTGGTCTGGTTTATAATGAAACTAGGGACCCACCCTGGCTTCGCACGCCACAAATTATAAAAGTAAGCCTTCCTCGTTTATCGCGGTTTCTATTAATGAAAACAAAATTCTTTATTGTATTCAATAACACAGACAAAAACACCCCACAAAAGAATACAGACAGAGGCAGCCAATGAATATGTTCTATTTACTACTAGCTTCTGCCAGCGATTATACCGGGATGGAAAGTAAATTATGTGCTATTCCAGACCTTAATGTATCTCCGTGCCCATCCACATCCGTTCAGCCGTGCTAGCTTGATTGAGTAACAAACATACACACATCGATTCCAACTTTCACATTTATAATATTAAATAAGTATGATAAGTAGGAAATAACATAAATATTATATTATAGTAAGAAGTCAGATAAGTACAATGTGGTACGTGATGTTATTTAGAAAAATGGCATCACTATCCTTCGAACCTAACCTGTCCGTGTCGTGATTTGCTTCGCTCGCTCTTGGTTGAGAGATGCCTGCATGAACACATTTCAACGCGTTTATTTTGCCACTTACAACGATTTAATCAGTTTAGTTTAGGGCAAACTAGTTGAGTTAAAAGTATTTAGGCTAAACTAGATTGCCCTAGGTTAATTATGTCCTGACAAAATGTTAAACCGGCCTGGCCTAGGACAACTTAGTTTTTGCCTGAAATAAGCGCTAAGGTAAAACTTGCAGACAATAATTAAGAAACTACGTAAGTACCAAACCATATAACAAAAACAAAACCTTATGATCAAAATTAAGTAATTAAATTAACTAATTTGAGTACTTAGGTAATAGGTTCAAAGCATCTCTTCTAGAACGATCTTCTGGACGTATAATGTTAGCTATTTTTTTAGTAGTACCAACAACGGCTAACATTGGATGAAAAGAGGGAATTACAGAGTTTTTAAATAGATGGCAAACTTCACAGACGTGATGGATTGAGACAAAACAAATATGAACAAAAAGGGTTGCAAACCAATCGCACGCGCGTCCTAGTTTCAACATGACAGCCAAACACACGTTTACCTCAAATGTATTGATGTGTTTTCAGTTTCCGTACTAAATAACAGGAAAAAGTAAACATACCTTTACTATTTCTATTTTTGTGTTGAAACTGTTTTAGTCATGCAGTTTTCCGCATATGTATTATGAGATATATATGTGTGGGAATACAATTTCATTTCGAAAGTTTTGAGGACGAAAGAAGGTGGTTATAAGAGTAAGGCAATCCAAAGAAACCATGGGTTTACGAAGACTCAGAAGACAGACATCCAGACATGTACCTCTGAGATCACACTATAAAATTGCCAACCCAAAATTGTTACTTAATATCTCATTCGCTTTTAACTTTATTTTCACATTTTCGCAGTGTGTCACAACCACCCCCGCTTACTCTACTGCTATACTTCATAATTAAGACATTTTCCCGACGGATAAAACGTAATTACATGAGCTTCGCATTAGTCTGGTTTTTTGCTAAGAAAATATCATCATAATCATCATTTCAGCTGAAAGACGTCCATTGCTGGACATGGGCCTTCCCCAGGAGCATGGTAAAGATATCTACAGTATTCTATCTTCATACAAACGGTCGGAACACGAGTCATGCCTACGTGACTCGAGCTCAGCCCACACTCAATACACGCGGACACTCGGACCCGCCGCAGAGACGAACAAACGGTGTGATGGTTTTATAAGCAGTATAATCTTTACCGTGCAGTAAGTGTGCGATTTCTGAATATTTGTTTAAAATAAGTAGAAGTATTTAATTATTATGGCAAAGAGCAGTAATTATATACAATATTGTTCTGTTTTTGGTTGCTTGAATTCTTCAATAAGGCACCCAGAGATAAAAAAATCATATTACCTGGGTACTCCGATAGGTAAGACTATAAAATATTTCTATATACCTACTAGTATGTAATTTGTTTTTTTTTTATATGTAGGTCTTTCGTTTTTTCCACCGAGTAAAATACCTGGATTAATAAATAAATAAGTGGATGGGATGAAAAAAGTATGTTCGATCGCGTTAAACAAACTAGTAGGTAGGTTCCTTCCTAGGCTAGGCTATCTACATACTTACTTAAGTACTTAGCTACTTACATTTATTATAAAAATGTACTACATGATTAAAGTACTCATTATTAACTACAAAAAAGTCTGCGAGAGAATATATCTATATTACTTTTTCTCCTCCTTGTACATGTTTCCCAAAACTATTTATAATTAAACTTTTTATCCGAATGCGGATTTTTTATACAATTAAATTTAACAATAAATCTTTTCGTACGTCTCAGTCGAGGCGCAAATACTTTTAGTCGCAAATTTATAAGGATGTTTTTTTATTAAATCAACTAATCAATAAACACAACATGTATTTTTATTGAACACTTCCTATTTTTTTATTTAAGAATATTATATTGACAATCACAAAACTAGAAAGAAACTCAAGCAGGTAGATGAAATTAAAATACTGTAGGCGAGCAGCCCTATCGAGTGTGTCTGTACCGTGCGGCGTGACGCAGCTGTAGGTAAGTATTTCAAGGTCAGGGCCGAGTCACAATACTGTTAGATATCTTTACCGTGCCAGGAGTCACCACATTGACCGAACCCGTGCGAAAAATAAAATATATAATTGATGAAACTAGACCAAGCTATTTGGTATAGTACTCCCGATAGTTTCCTGAGATTTCGAGCAGCCGCACGGGTTGACCTTCAAAGATAAGCAACGTTTGCCAAGGTCGGTGCGTGGATGGGTGACCATCTTTACATAGCGAGATTCCTCCCTGCCTCGGAAAGCAAATTTAGCTGTTGGTCCCGGCTGTCCAATTTGTTCATCTTTGTCAGTCGCTATGGATAGTCAGAAGCCAGGAAATTTGACATCAGTCTTGTCAAGCAGTATCGTGTTACCCAATTAATAGGCTGTGGAGGTCAGATAAGCAATCGCTTCATGTAAAATACTGGTTCTCAGCTGCATCGGTTTGACTGGATGCCGACCACAATGAAGTTGGAAAAAGGCTAGGCTGATGAGTTTCCTGAGAAGTTCATCAGTACTTACCTCGTTGCACCCACTTTAAAAGCTCTTTATAATAAAGCACTTACAAAGCAGCGTGCCCTATTATAATCTTTAACAAAAAAGAAGACGGGGTAGCCAGTTTAAAAACGACTTTGTAACATTCTAGTACCTGTATAACTAGAAAGAATGGGTGGGCAAAGAAGTAAATTTGTTCGATTAAAACTTTAGTTAAAACACAATTTTAACACCATTTAGTACGAGTATAAGTAAG
The DNA here is from genome assembly GCA_964057195.1 of Orthosia cruda. Classification (NCBI taxonomy): domain Eukaryota; kingdom Metazoa; phylum Arthropoda; class Insecta; order Lepidoptera; family Noctuidae; genus Orthosia; species Orthosia cruda. The sequence continues at coordinate 37,874,168 of OZ059834.1, read as the reverse complement.
GTTTGCAGTGTGGGTTACACAGTAACTTAGATATTTTGCTGCTCTATCAGGTTAAAAAAGCGGTAGGGTTGAGTTCATAAATGAAGATCAAACTCACGAAGACCAACCCATGCTGGCCAGTTGTGTAGTTCTGTAGAAAAACGCAAACTTTGGGAAAATCAGGCACAAAATCGGCCCGAGTGAAGACGTCGTATGCAGCGGCAGGCGCAGGCCTTTGAGGATAGAAGGAGATCGGAATTGGACCAGAAACAGCGACGACCTCGAAGCTAGACCGCCAACAGCTACTATTTATCACGTAGTCAACGGTGTTCTGACGTGTCCGCTTTGTACTCGGAGTTTTTCGGCTAAGGGATGGTTATGCAAGTCACATGAGAGCACATAAAAGAGCAGAAAATCTGAGCCTTCGACTACGTTGAGAAGCCAATGCGGTCGCTGTGGCCAAAACCGGCTAGATGGCATCATCATCACCCCATCCATCTACTGGAAGGCAAACCTACTAACCGGACAGAAATAACTGAGAAAATCTTGAAAATATCATCATAATTAAATGCACTATTCACGTACGCTAAAATCGAAACACCTATGTGCATTAGTAGATCTTTAGGCGCGCAAATTGAACCAGTAACTACTAAGCATTTAGCTAATTAGTTATTGTTCGATTTTATATCATTAAATGGGAGTCTCGTAATACTTTGTTCTGTCTGGCGTAGCGTTACAAATCCTGATTAACACAGGCAGTTACATCAAATCTACATAGGTAGATTTGACCAAACTCTGTCTCACCTTGGCAAATAAATACTCGTAAAAATATTCGTACGGATTAATCTGCGAACGGTTTCCACCTTAATTGGAGGATTGTCAACATAAAGAATCAAGACGCAACAACTGTGAATATCTTGTATACCAGTTTTCAATAATACGATAATACTAAACATCATATAAATTATTCTATTTATATATTTGTCGCATCAAGGCTGGCCGATAGATGCAAACCATCGGGAAGTCAGGATGGTTAAGACATCGTTAAGACACCCTTAGGTTAAGACATCGTGTGTGGGCAGGTCGTTGGGTACAATCGTGCAAATGAAATCACAGAAATTATTCGATACACTGGGTTTATTTTAAATAGTCACAGTTACAATCTTGCTTACTAATATTAGGGAACGACACTGATTCTACGACGTCTTGTCTCTAAGGCTGTCAAGACTTAACTGCTCTATTCCACTGTCCCCACCGCGCAAGCGCTTAGTAAAAGCGCGCCAATGCGTAGTTGTTCTTGCTTTGCCGCCAGATGGTGTGCTTGCGATTTGTTTTGACGTCCGTACTATTGACTAAACCCGACATATTTTTGTTCAAAGGTTTTTTATATTTCTCTTTTTAGTTTTTGTAGGTCCCTCAAATTATCATGAAAATCATTAATTAACAAAGTACTACATCACACGAAGATGCCAATAAGCCCAAACACAATTAAGATCCATTGTTTTATTTCGGAGTTCCAGTGCCTGCTTTCCAGCTTCATCATTAGATCAGTTTGATGGTACCATTTTCATAAATACCAATTATTTTGTACTTGCTTTATCATAGTCGGTTTACTGTTTGGGATATCTTATACCCGTGACATACTTATCACTGAGGAGTCCCAGTGACCCTCTATGGTCTTCCTTCCACTTCACCAAATGATACTTTTTGAGTGAAAATGCTTGCATTGTTGATGAAAATACAAAAATCGATATATGTATGCCTATAATATTTGAGGAGTTCCCTCGATTTTTCCAGGGTCCCATCATCAGATCCTGACCTGATGACCATGGCACCAACTAGGAAGTATATCCTTTCAAACAAATGAAGAATTTTCGAAATCGGTCCAGGCGTCTTTGAGTAATCGGCTAACATAAAAAAAAAGAAGTTCCGACGAATTGAGAACCTTCTCCTTTTTTGAAGTCGGTTAAAAAGAAGAAATTAATGACTGTCTGCAAAAAGTGCTACTGGATTTTTAACGGTCAGTTGGTAAAATTCACATTTAGGTATAAACATAAAACAAACTAACAAAGCAAGTTAAATAAAGCCTTGAAATTAGCATCAAACCTAATATTTTCTGGAAACCTTTGCTTGCACTTACCACTCTTGACAACTATGTATATTGTCGTCGGTTGAATGACTCATCTATCGAAAATTTGAAATGTCTAACCGGTTTGGACGATGGTGCAGAAGATAAAAATGAATAGTAGTTAGCAAACAAAACATATTAACTTATTACAGAACTATAATTACCTGACTTGCTTGATAAGACGTATAAATACAAGCGATTTCACTTTGTGCTAAACATTGCTAAAAATACAACCAAATAGAGAACATTTTTTTCTTGAAATATCTTTAAAAATCATGGACACACAAAATGATTTGTTTAACTCTGCTTTTGATGAAGAGCTTTACAACCTCTGCGAAGTTATTAAAATTGTTTTACAGTACGTTGTCTGAGAAGCTTCTGGCTGCCGTGATCATACCAGAAATGCACATTATTAATAAGTAACTTATACAAAATGTTACCTTTCTATATCATGATATTGGTATATTATAAACCTAGCCCTTCGAGGAGTGTAGACATGATATTATGTTATGATATATTAAATGTTCCTAACGTTAATTATCATCATTTTTGGGAAACTATTGCGGCGAGACCGTAAAAGGAGACTATGAATACAGCAGAAATGTGATTAACAGGGCAAAAAGAAGATGTCGTGAAGAAGCTATACCAGAACCGTCCACTTCATCTTATATGGGGAGTGATGTCATAGTGACCTCCGAGAGTAATGAAAGGTACGTGTCGAAATTATGTTAAGAAATGATTTTTGCAAATCATTTAAAATCGTACGGGTAACTTTGATTGTGTGACTGATTGATTGTCTAACTGTTGCAGGACTACCAATTAATATATTATATTGCTTAACTAATGTAAAATTACGTTTTCACTCCACAGCGTAAGGGGCTGCGACGCCAGCGCGTCTGCAAGCGACCCCGGCGCGTCTACGAGCGACCCCTGCACTTCGGCGAGCGATCCCTTCACGTCTGCGAGCAACCCCTGCGAGTCTGTGAGCAACCCCTGCGCGTCGGCGAACGGCTCCTGTGCGTCTGCGAGCGACCCATGTACGTCTGCGAGTGATCCCTTCATCTCTGTGAGCGACCCTTGCGCTTCAGCGAGCAACCCCTGCACGTCTGCGAGCGACCCCGGCGCATCTTCGAGCGACCCCTGCACTTCGTCAAGCGATCCCTTCACGTCTGCGAGCAACCCCTGCGCGTCTGTGAGCGACCCCTGCGTTTCGGCGAGCGACTCATGTACGTTTGCGAGTGACCCTTTAATCTCAGTGAGCGACTCCTGCGCTTCAGCGAACTACCCCTGCACGTCTGCAAGCGACCCCTGCGCGTCTGCGAGCGATCTCTGCGGTTCGGCGATTGACCCATGTACGTCTGCGAGCGACCCCTGCGAGTCTGTGTCCTGCGCCTCGGCGAGCGATATCATTGCATCTACGAGTGACCCTTGCGCGTCTGTGAGCAACCCCTGCGAGTCTGTGAGCGACAGCGGTGCATCCCTACCGCACGCGATGATTCTCCTAGAGTTTGCCGATATAGCAGCAGAGCGGCGAAGCAGCGGCACAGATATAAAACACTTGTGATGAGACAGTTATTGCTATGATACTATAGCCTTTAACGTTCCCAAGGCAGGGATACAGGTCTCCTCTGTGAGCGGGAATATAATAAAATATAGATTCCTATAGAATAAATAAATTAAATACCTAAAACTACAGAGGTTTTATTCTAGCTTTTAACATCTTCAACACTCACCTATGAGTAGGTAATCCTTTGTCTACTTACCGGAGCAGCTCGAGACCCCATTAGTGATGTTTGCGCTGCAAACCAGTTCCGGCCGCAATATACATTGCCTAGCCAAATTCTGTGTTTGGACTACGTCCGAACAAGTGATCATCAAGACTGTAAAGCTAATTACTCAATTTGTCTAGCCTTTCCCAAATAGGTTATCGTGGGTCGGCTTTCAGTCTAGGCGGATTTAGCGGTCAGCAAGGTAGTCGCTCCATATAAACTACGGGTACTCAACTTCTTCCGGTTTTACTGAAAGCTGTCCCCAATATATGTAGTTGGAAAGTGGCTAGGCAGATTGATTGCCTGACCTCCTCAACTAACACACGGAACATGGACACAACACGGTTTTCCTTGGCAAGACTGGTAACAGTTTTTCTGCCTTCAGACTACCCGCAATAACTGTTTTTTTTTTTACAAATGGCAGTCGGATCTAACAGCTATCAACAGCACACCTTCCGAGCCATGGAGGAGTCCCGTTTTGTATTTACCTAACGGTTGGTAACCCACCCCGTACCGACCTATAATTTATTATTGGACTACCGACCCGCCCCGGCATCGCCCGTGACAAATTATACACAAAAATCTTCCTCGTTCCTCACTCTTTCTTTTAGTGAAAACCGCATGAAAATCCGTTCAGTAGTTTTTGAGTTTATCGCATACCAACGCGGCGGGTGACTTTATTTTATGATATGTAGTAATAACAATTGCTTGGTGTACTAAAAATTTACATGTGCAATTGTTTTTCTCTTGACTGTACTTGCCTTCAGAAAGAGGAAAGGGATCAGACCGGAATGTCAAAGTTTATAAAGGTTCAGACAGGAATTAAAGAATAATAATTATCAGCAGGGATACAGAACAGGGGATCCGACCGGAATAAATCGATAATTGATTTATTAGATTACCTTCGCACTGGAACGCCTTGCAGCAATTACACCAATGGAGCACAATCTTATTGATAAACTCACTATAAGTTCAGATTTATTCATGATGTTTTCCTTCACCGTTGTCAGCGATGTCCAGGATAAACTTAGAAAGTACATATGAATTGACATAAGATAATGACTTAGCCCCGAGCTTTTGAGTGTGAGTACTACTGAAACTACTAGTATGTCTGGTCTATGCGCTTCGTTTTTGCCCCACGAAGACAGAGTAAGAGTAACATTGTCCATGCATTGTTAATGTTTGTTGTTGCTTTGCAATGCAGTTGGCTCTCAAACACAATTTAATTTGGAGTTCTTGGCGTACAATGTTACAAGAACAATGCCGGTTCTACGTTGTTGCTAAATTATTTCGTGGAAATAGTAGTTTTTGGTGTACAATAAAGTATATTCTATTCTATTCTATGGACATATTCTAAAACTATGTAGTACCTACTCTCTGGCAACCACAAATTTGCGGTGAATATTGGGGCTAGGACAAAGATATGACAAATATTGACGTTAGACAGCCCAACAAGGCCCAGACATTCTACGTTAGAATTCCAGAATGTTTCAGACCACGTGAAATTCCTGTATAGCAATAAGCCCCTTGTATTATTATTACTTACACGATTATGTAGTTTCTCACCTGTCCCAGTCTGTGTGTAATCAAAGCTTGCATGTTTTTGCCCCAGTACTGGTGTTCGACTGGGCTGAAATATTGCACACTCGTTTATTTCTCATGTCAATGCAATTTTAATACAAAGGCTTGTAGAAAAAAACTGGCAAAGTGCGAGCCGGACACACCGAGGATTCCGCTTTTTTCAGTTTAGGTAAATATACATGGAACTCACAGAAAACTATCCAGACTGGTGCCCATTCATTTAATTAGACCAAGACCAAATGGCTTGGTCTAGTTTCAACAATTAGCACTACACAAGACTAATGTGAATCTCATGTAATTGCGTTTATCCGTCCCGAAAGTTTATTACGTATAGTAAAGTTAGTAAAATGAGTAGGGGTAATTTTGACAGACTGCAAAATAGCAAAAACTTAAAACCGAAGGTGTTTAAAAGTAAAATAAAAGATATTTTATGGCACTTTTACAGACAAGCCAATGATATGTGACAGCGTGCTGAGATGGGAAACTTTCGTGGGTACGATAAATAAATTCATGAATCCAGATGGGACAAAACCTTTTATTCATATTTTATTCTGGTTTTTATACCAATATCCATCACGACTGTGAAGTATTTCCAACTAGTTAATAAATACCTGTGTAGATTTTCCAACCCCTTTAGACATGTAATGTTATCTGAGATTTTGTTTTGTTTGTTACAAATAAGATTTAAATAAAAAATATTTTTAAAACAAGCTTTTTAAACTGAATGGTACAAAATAATGTAATATCACTCGTCAATGAGCTCAAACATGATGGCGCTGTCTTATCTGATTGAGGAGTTACTATGGCCACCTTCCGGCGTTATTATGAGACCAGCTCCGTAGCACCATCAATTATTTCAATGTTTCGAAAGTTACCAGCAAATTATTTTTATGTTTCGTTTTTGGTAAATTCTATTGCTAAAGAGTTAATGATTCACTTAGTTTCTTAATGATCTGTAACAACTAATCAATACTTTCTAAATTTATGTTTTCAGTAATGAGCTTACCTCGGCCAGTCCCCGAGTACTTATTCAAAATCTACTGATTTTTTTATATATTTATTATTTTAGATGTTTATAACTTACAGTTTTCTTTTATTACCATTCCCTAAGTTCTTACCTTCACACTACCATCACTATGCAGAGGACCAGCAGCTTTATTGCCACTTAACGCTTGAGAAGTTCACGGGATATCTATCGATGTCAACAATAATGATCTTATACATATCAGTCAGGCTTAAAGTTTTTGACTTTCAGTAAATCCATTGAAATAACAAGTTCTCATTATAAGTGGCAAATTAGCATGGGCATTTGGCATTATATTCCATCAATATTTTGAGTAACCATCTTGAGTCTCTCCCTCCTGTTTTGTTCGATGAGCTTGCTATAGCCTACTCCAATTGTACGAGCCAATAATGCTCATACAGCAAAAGCCTATTAAAGTACTGCACAATATGAAATAAATCAGTCGTAACTAAAACACCGTCATACGCTAATTTGAGTGTTGACGTAACTCAACATTAAGTGCGGCTCAGGTTACTAGCAACAACCTAAAACTGTGTCCTTAATAAATATTTGGAACATAACAGTGTTATTTTGGTGTTAAACAACCTTTACAACTACCGGGTTACTCGGCAACGACGAGAAAACCCCAACACCAATCAATCTGCCCAGTTTTGTGGAACTATGTTGGGGTTGGCTTGTTCTCTAACCGGATTCAGATGAGTACCAGCCTTTTACAAGGAGCCTCTGCCTATTTGACTTCCAAAACCCAGTAACACAATACCCATTGGCCAGGTTGGTGTCAGGTCTCGAGCTTCTGACAACCCGTAACGACTGTTAAATATCTTCAAATGACAGCCGGGACCAACGGCGAGGCACGTAGGAAATTCACTATGGATAGATGATCACCCATCCACGGACCAACCTCGGCAAGGGTTGCTTAACCTTGAAGATCGACCCGTGTAGATGTTATTATTTAGCCACGAGCTATTATAGCCTAATATTAACATTATAAGCGGGATATTTACCATGTTTACTGTTTGTAGCGAGTTTCCGATATTTCGGTGCTGTTGCAAGCACCATGATCACGGATAAACTGAAGTTAGTGACAGTTTAAAAACTTATATTATAGCCTAATTTAATAAAGGTAAAAGTTTAGGTGTTTCCCTAGTCCCTACTGCAACCTGTCTTGAAATATTCACATTGCAGAAGTAAGTAGGAGATGTTTTGCTCGTTTCGTTCAGTGAAACGTCTCCAGAACTTGCAAATGGAGTAAATAAGGGATAACTCATGAGTAAGTGATGAAAATTTAAAAGTAAGAATAAAAAAATATTTCTTAATGTATTTAATTTATGTATTTAATTTATGTATTTATTCTAAGTATAGAAATGAACTCTACAAATGGTGCAGGAAAACATTTGGCGGTTTCCATGCGCCAACCCACACTGGACCCACAAAGAATAAGTCCCATTACCTCTCACAGAGAGGAAGCTTGTGTCCCAGCAGTGGGGACGTTAAAAGGCTATAGTTTAATAAATTAGCAGTAACAGTCTCATTGCGTGTATTCTCTATCTGTGTCACATCTCCGCCTCTCTGCTGCTAGCTCTTCAAACTGTAGGAGAATCATCGCATCCTCTAGGGACGCGCCTACGAAGGTAACAGACGGGCAGGCATCGCAGTTGTTTACACTGTGGGGTGAAAACATAATTTTAAGCAACATAACAATATAAAAAAGCTGTTGTGTTATTTGTTAAGCATGTTTCAACTAAATGTGCGGCAAAGCTAGGTATGATCATTTGAACGCGAGGTGTTTTAGGTTGAGATTAGACAGTGTAAAAATGATTGATTATACCAATGTAATTTAGAGTTCGTAAGGAAAATGAACGCCCTTTTAATTACTAACTAAATGGCCCGCTGCCCTAAGCTTCAAACAACAAAAAATATCCCCTTTGTAGTCCAGCAACAGTTGGAATACAAATTTTTCTTGAGTAAATTTTTTACCAAAAGCCTATTCAATTAAAGAAACATTTTTTAAAGTATTGTAACGCTACAAAAATAACTGACGTCACACAAATTCTTCATCGTGCAATCGAAGTTTCCCGCGCGATTTTTTTAAATGATTTGCATAAATCCTTTTCTTAACATAAATTCGATACGTACCTCTCAATAAATGAAGTGGATGGTTCTGGTGGGCCTTCATCTAGTCGTTGTCTTTTCGGCACCTCGTCATCACTCTCCATACGAGATGAAGTGGACGGTACTTCCTCAAGACGTTTTCTTTTCGGCTTGCTCATCATATACCTGTTGTTGTTTTCGAGGCTCCGTTTAAGGGATTCCTTAAATAGATAACTAAAAATGAAAATGATTAACGTCAGAAACATTTAGTATCACAGCATAACATCAAGTCTATACTCCCAGAAGGTTTAGGCAATGATGCATCTATAATACACCCACATTATAATATCATCGTAATCAGAATCACATCCTTATAATGCTACTGCTGGGACACAGGCATCCACTCTGTGAGAGAGGTAATGGGCCTTAATCCACTATGCGGGCCCAGTGCGGGTTGGTGAATGTCACATGTCTTCAAATTTTTGGTTCTAGGACATGCCGGTTTCCTCACGAAGTTTTCCTTAACCGTTTAAAGAGCAGTGGTGATGAAATAACTTACACAAAGTAAAGCGGCTGCCTGGGTTCGAACTCATGACCTATGTCACATAAGTCTGGGCCGTTAACACTGGACCACCACTGCTCTAATACTAATATACCAATATGATTATATAGAAAAGTCACATTTGTATAAGTTAATACTTACCCAAAATGTTTTTCTAGTAGGCGGCAGGTCTCCATATAGTTATTACTGTTATAGATCTCTCTTACTGCGATAGATGTTTCAACAGCTTCGCAATCCTTGTAAAGCTCTTCATCAAAATCTGAGTTATACAAATCGTTTTCGCCGTCCATGGTATTTAATAAATGACTTTCAATAAAAGGATGTTCTCTGTACGGACGCACTTTTACCAATGTTTAGCACAAATTGAAAAACGCTTGTATTTATAAGTCTTAAAAGCAATTAAGGTAAGCACAGGCACAGCCATATTCCTGTAATTAGTTAATATGTTTTGTTTGCTAACTACAATTCATTGTTATCTCGTGCACTACCGTCCAGACGGGTTAGTTAGACATTCCGATAGATGAGTCATTCAAGCGATGGCAATATGGTTGTTAACGGGAGCGGCAAGTGCCAGCATAGTTTCCCTCAAAAATATTAGGTAAATAGGATTTATTATAATTACAATTATTTCATATGGATTGCAAGATTAAGGATTATATTTACTAAGCTTCTGCCAGCGGCTTCGCCCGCATGTATTATACATATAAACCTTTCTCTTGAATCACTCTATCTATTAAAAAAACCGCATCAAAATCCGTTGCGTAGTTTTAAAGATCTAAGCATACATAGGGACAGACAGCGGGAAGCAACTTTGTTTTATACTATGTAAGGATTTACCTTGTTAATTTGTTCGTGTTCGATAGGGTTAAACATTGTATATACATGTTTGGTTAGGATTAAGTACAATACACGGTAAGAACAAAAGCATGTTTAGTCCAAATTAAAAAAAAAATTGACATGTGTATGAAATTATTTATTTCGAGTAAAAACTTGAATATAATAGCTTCTTCAGAAGTACGTATTACGAACACGAGTTTGATTATTCGTGAACTCGATTTTATCCATCTGTTTGACAGGCACGTCAAAAAAAATTACCCAGCTAAATATCAAGTTGTCATGTTTGTTTGTTTTGAGGTTTCTTTCTCCAAAGCCACACATTAAATTAATTATGATACGACAGGTTTAACGACAAAGATGTTATTGTCGCGAAACTTTTCAAATATATATCACAAAGGGTTAAAACTGTCTTAAATACTTCGAGGGGTTGACAAGGGCCTGCTTATAAATACGCTCCTGTCACTCTAGTGATTTGGGTCACATCGAGTCACAAGTGATTGAGAGATGATTGCACTTATGTCAGAATTTTGAATTACTTTGTTGATCTAGGTCACGCATGCGTAGACTGTGAGGTGTTTATATTCCAAACTATCTATTGCCCGCGACTTCGTCTGCGTAGCATTAGTACTTCGAATAGCCTATTTTTTATATCGCGCAGTAATATTGTAAGTGTGTGGGCCGCTTTACTTGAGAAATTATGAGTCACCGTATAAAACGCCGCCCCCTTTTCCATTTCCATCCCTTGAGGATAATTTCCAGGATAAAAACTATCCTATATGTACGTCCCAGGCTCTCAAACTATCTCCATACCAAATCTAAATCGGTTCAGCGGTTTAAGGGTGAAAAAGTAAAAGACGGGCAGACAGTCAGAGTTACTTTTGCATTTATAATATTACTAGCGACCCGCCCCTGCTTCGCCCGTTACAAATTATGTACAAAAACCTTCCTTGTTTCAAAACTCACTTATGGGTGAAAACCGTATGAAAATCCGTTTTTGACTTTATCGCGAACAGACAGACAGACGCGGCTGGGGACTTTGTTATATAATGTAGTGATCATGTCCTCCAACTATCAAATTGTCATTGTTGTATTTATTGAAATTTATTATTTATTACAACGGTGTCTGTAATCATTGTTGTATTTATTGAAATATAATTAATCGAAGGTTTTTACAAGATTATTATTATTTATTACAACGGTGTCTGAAAATTCAACAACACTTCCCAGTGTCCGGTTGACCTGAAATTTGGCGCACAGTTTGCTTTCTCGTAACAATGCAATTTTGTATAAAAAACCTGTTTACAAGTTTAAGGGCCAATTTCACCAATGAAGCTAATCGCGATTAGTTCAACTAAACTCAGTTTATGCAAATGCAGTGTTCTGATTGGTTGAGACCGCTGAGAAACAGAAAGCTGTATTTGCATAAACTGAGTTTAGTTGAACTAATCGCTATATTAGTTTCATTGGTGAAATCGGCTCTAACTTATCTAAGTTACTGTGCAACCCATACTGTTTCTTTTAAAAACTTACTAACCTTTAAAGTTTTAAAATTGCTTTCTAAAAAACGGTTCACTTATTTCTAAAGTTTAAATCATACGAAGAACAAAATAATCTTCTCCTTTGCCAACCCACTCTTTCTAGTTATACAGGCATTAGAATTTTATAAAGACGTTTCTGAACTTGGTACATAATAGAGATTTCTTTTTTCTTTAAGAATATAAAAAGGTATGCTGCTTTGTGTAAGTGCTTTATTTCAAAGAGCTTTTAGACGTGGATGCAATGTGATGAGCTAGTTACACTGAAGGAAAACGGCCAAGTGCCAGTCGGCCTTGCACACACACACACACACACACACATAATAGTCAAATAATTAACTCTCCAACTTATTTGACCAACAATTGATGACAAAAAAGGACATGACCGAAATTTTAAACCATTGGTTAATATATTTAACCATTAGTTAAGTTAACTACGTATCAAAATGCTAGGCGTAAGAGGTTGGCCTGTAAAAGCTTCTAGGGATCAAAGCTGGACGTTTTATGCTAATAAAATTGCATATTCTTTGATACTAGCAAAGCTGCAAGCGTGATATCTAAACTAATATTATAAAAACCATTTCGCAAAAAAAATTACCGAATGTTAAAGCAAAACACTAAAAAGTGCACAATAACTTTCATTTCGAAAGTCGGTGTCTTTCGTACCTAATGTATTTATCGTTTTGTGAAAACTGCCTAACCGATTTTGATGAAACTTGCACTATAACCTAAGTTGAGAGATACTTAATCCAATAAAAATAATGATTAAAATCGATTTAGCCAAACGAGAGAAAATCGCGGACAAACATACATAAAAACATACAGGTCAAACCGAGAACATCCTTTTGAAGTCGGTTAAAGAGGTTGAATCTTAGGTTGAATGGTATGTTTAAATTTTGTAAAAAAGTAATCTCTCGATGCACCGATCCAATCAGTCTGCCTAACCTCTTTCAAAATATATTGGGGTCGGCTTGCAGTCTGACTGGATGCAACCAACCACTAGTATTTTACATAGAGCTGCCTCTCTGTCCTCCGCAATCCAGTAACTGGGTAACACGAATCCCATTGTGCAAGACTGGTGCCAGATTGCCTGGCTTCTGTCTATCCACAATGACTGTCTATCTGGTTATGTGCAAACGACAGCCAGCACCAACAGCTTGACGTGCTTTCCTTTTTAATCGACTATCCAAAAAGGAGGAGGTTCTATGTGCGACGTCAGGTTAGTTTTTTTCTTTCTGTTTATATTCACCGATTTCCCTGTCAATTGTGGACCGATTTTGAAAATTCTTTTTTTGTTTGACAGAGTATGTTCCCAAAATTGGCCTCATTTTAAGTTGGTAAAGAACTTCGGAGATATACAACATAACTCTTCAATAAATGACGGCAAATCTCTCGGGATTGCTGCAATCGCAGGCCTTTTTATTGTTTATACCATTTCATAACATACCATCACGCCAGTACGCTCTAAAGGGGTACGTAGATGTGTACAGTTCTCCTTGGTACACTCTCATTTCACCGGTTATGTTCAGCTTTCATGATATACGGATGATAAATATTATACTAAAAAAACTTGCCTATGAGGTACAACTAAAAAGTGAAAAGAAAAAAATTTTTTTTCGCGATATTATGGTGGTCACCCATCCACGGACCAACCTTGGCAAGCGTTGCTTAACTTTGAAGATTGGTAATCCTGGATGTACTGACCCGATTCCGTAAAATCTTCCCGGGATAAAGAATAGGAGCGAACCGCGAGAAAATAGTAAGTAACTAAAAAAGTGGATTATTTTCCCAACACTAACGTGACGCGACCCTCGCTTTGTCACCGTGACAATGACGAAACACGCGTTTTTTGTGTATTTACATTTAAATAAGGTCATGTTAGAGATTTGAATCTGTGTTTGGGTTCAAAAGAAGCTTCGGTTCATCGGAGAGGAAGTTAAATATTGTGCTTATAGTGATGCTATGGTGACGGAGATAACAGGGAAATGTATTGACCTCATTATATTCACACGGAAATACTTTTATGGTTGTGTATTTATTTACAAGTTATTTTTTACCTACGTGTAAAAAGGAGAGTTAGACCTATAATTAAGATATGACCTCGACTCCATCTGGGATCATTAAATTGTCAGTTATACTCGTTTAATCATCGTTTAGAGTAAATGCTGCACTTAACTAATGTTCAAAAATATTCATTAATAATAATTTATTTACCACTTCTTCAACATTTTGTACCATTAACATTACTTAAGTGTCTACTATTTTTTAGCATTCTCTCTAAACGAAACTATGTGAAATTATTTCCAATTTCGTTTAGTAAATATCGCTTATCGGTGTGATATATAAATCAAATCACGTCGAGCCCTCTCCGAAAATAGCCTTTTCTCAAACATGCATGGAATTATTGGCATTATTTTCGAAAACAGAACACGCGAAGTATCGAATTTACGTACAAAGGAAATCAAATCCATTGCAGGAGCGTTTTTTGAATTTGGAACATTACAACGCTCCAGAAATGTTGTTGTAACTTTTAATAAATTAAATCTATACTAATATTATAAAGAGGTAAAGTTTGTGAGTTTGTGAGTTTGTGAGTTTGTGACGTTGTAAGGGGTAATCTCTGGATCTACTGAACCGATTTTGAAAATTCTTGCTCCGGTAGAAAGCTACATTATTCCTAAGTGTCATAGGCTATAAAATATTTTCAAAAAAAATAGAGATCCTTAAGAAAATTGCAATAATGTAACCCAAGGTAGCAAAATGTTGTCTGTAAAATACATTATTTGGCGTGCGCTGAGAAAACTATTGATGATAGATACAAATTAGTAGGTAGGGTAGGTAGGATAGGCAGGTTAGGCAGAGTAGGCAGAGTAGGCAGGGTGGGCAGAGTAGGCAGGGTAGGCAGGGTAAGCAGAATAGGCAGGGTAAGCAGAGTAGGCAGGGTAGGCATGGTAAGCAGAGTAGGCAGGGTAGGCAGGATAGGCAAAGGCAGGATAGGCAGGTTAGGCAGGGTAGGCAGAGTAAGCAGAGTAGGCAGGGTAGGCAGGGTAGGCAAGATAGGCAGGGTAGGCAGGAAAGGCAGGAAAGGCAGGGTAGGCAGCGTAAGCAGATTAGGCAAGATAGGCAGGGTAGGCAGGAAAGGCAGGAAAGGCAGGGTAGGCAGGAAAGGCAGGGTAGGCAGGGTAGGCAGGGTAGGCAGGGTAGGCAGGGTAGGCAGGATAGGCAGTGTAGGCAGGATAGGCAGGGTAGGCAGGAAAGGCAGGGTAGGCAGGATAGGTAGGGTAGGCTGGGTAGGCAGGGTAAGCAGAGTAGGCAGGGTAGGCAAGATAGGCAGGGTAGGCAGGAAAGGCAGGGTAGGCAGGGTAGGCAGGATAGGCTGGGTAGGCAGGAAAGGCAGGGTAGGCAGGATAGGTAGGGTAGGCAGGATAGGCTGGGTAGGCAGGGTAGGCTGGGTAGGCAGGGTAGGCAGGGTAGGCAGGGTAGGCAGGTTAGGCAGGGTAAGCAGAGTAGGCAGGGTAGGCAAGATAGGCAGGGTAGGCAGGAAAGGCAGGGTAGGCAGGAAAGGCAGAGTAGGCAGGAAAGGCAGGGTAGGCAGGGTAGGCAGGGTAGGCAGGATAGGCAGGGTAGGCAGGATAGGCAGGGTAGGCAGGAAAGGCAGGGTAGGCAGGATACGTAGGGTAGGCAGGGTAGGCTGGGTAGGCAGGGTAGGCATGGTAAGCAGAGTAGGCAGGGTAGGCAGGGTAGGCAGGATAGGCAGGGTAGGCAGGAAAGTCAGGGTAGGCAGGGTAGCCAGGGTAGGGGCAGGGTAGGCAGGGTAGGCTGGGTAGGCAGGGTAGGCAGGGTAGCCAGGGGAAGGCAGGATAGACAGGGTAGGAAGGATAGGCAGGGTAGGCAGGTTAGGCAGGGCAGGCAGGGTTGGCAGGGTAGCCAGGGTAGGCAGGGAAGGCAGGGTAGGGGCAGGCATGGTAGGCAGGGTAGGCATGGTAGGCAGGATAGGCAAGGTAGGCAGGGTAGCCAGGGTAGGTAGGCAATTGACGGGAGCGAAGCCCCGAGGGTCAGCTAGTGTATGATAAAAAAAATATGTTTTATCTATTCTCATATCGTAATATTCGAATTATAAAATTCAAAACGAGTTTATATTGGCATACTTTATAAACACAATACCGAAATTTAAAAATAGAATCTTATTATAACACTATTTCTCTAACAAAATAATGCTATAAAACAATTTTTTTTCTATTACGATACAGGACAAATCCAAGAAGTTAATCACTAAGGAGATTCCATCAATTTTTTTTTTGTAATGCCATTTTATAGTACCTATTATAAAAAGATTTGATTCCAATTTTAAATTGTCTATGACAATGCCCGCTTTAGACATAGCACGCACTGTGATTTTTATTCGCGCGTATTTTGTTTCCTTCTAACTGTTCATAGAGCTCAAAATATTCGGGCGAATAAAATTCGCGCTGTGGTGCGGTGGATTCTGTGGCAAAACGCGGATTTCTTGCGGAATTATTTCCGCACGATTTCGTTACCGATGCGAACAACTTCATACAATTAGATAGGTCGCAGAATGGGCGGAAAAAAATCGCGCTAATAAAGATCGCAGTGCGTGCTAAGCCTTAGCGCATGCGCGGTTAATGCGGTGATGTGCTGGGTTTTGGCGCCATTCATACGTTTTGCAAGTTTTGCTGTACTGAATTTCATGAGTTATTTAAATTATTGTGTGTGAAATGTCTGATATCAGTGAATGTGAAGAAAATTTGACTCCGCCCGATATTTTAGATGCGGCGAAGGAAATTACTCTTAATTTATTACCAGCAAAGTCGAGAAAAGTATATGACAAATGCTATTACGATTTTATGGCATGGAAAATGCGAAAAGAGGTATTTAGTAGGTTCAATCCCAATTTATGAGTGTAGATAAAGTAGTGTATGAAACTGCACATAACTAGGTATTAAAACATTCGTGTGAAAGCTATTAAAAACCTCGCCTACGGCTCGGTTTTTAAACACACACTCATGTTTTAATACCCCTCATTATGCAACAGTTTCATAAACTACTATTATTTCCCTGCATTCTTTTGAGAAAAGCATTATTATATGCCTCGGCGGAAATGGCAATAGCCTGTCTCGTATTAGTGAAGTCCTCGCCTACGGCTCGGCCTTCAATCTCATACTCGACCTGCAATTGCCTATTTCCCGGCTTTTGCAATAATGTACTATTTTCCAACTATGATGGGCCTTGGGGCCGGCTTCCAGTCTAACCAGATTCAGCTAGATATTAGTATTCGACATGGAGCGACTACCTATCTGACATCCACAACCCAGTAACTGAGTAACACGATACTCCCTTGGCAAGACTTATATCAGACTTCAGGCTTCTGACTCTTGAAAATCGAAATGATAGTCAGACAACGCAGCTGCTTAACTTGCTTCCCGAGGCACGAAGGTATCGTTACCATAAACCGAGATAGTCTTGGGAATAAAGGTGGAATTAAATTGTTTACAGTATATATTTAAAAAAATCCTTAGTCGAAGGGTTCTCACCCAGCATCCTGATGATGGTCTTCTTGGACTGTGCCTGTCTTGCTTCTCCGTGCACGCTGCCGTTGACTCCATTCAGGGTGCCAGGACTTCCCGGCTTGCTGGCGTGCGTCGTTCTGAAAAAAATCGATGGATTAAGAATAGAATAGAAATACATCGACACGGACACAACACAACAATCTTTAGAGTAAAAGACAGAAATGAAGTACAAAGACAAATTGCGCTGAACGTGCCCATACCAGGGTACATACATAGGGTTACCAACTCAGCATTTGCTGGATTTATTAATAGGGAACTAAAAAAACGCTACAAACAACGAAATATAGATGGCAAATTTAAAAAAAAATTGGGACAGCATCAAAACCGTTAGTCAATTATTTACTTGATCAGAGGGTTGGCTTTTTTAATGCTGCCGGCTCTTTGGGGTACTCTTCTTTGCGATGTGGAGGATTTTTTGTAATAATAATAACATTGTACTGGGATCGGTCCATCATCACTGACAGGACTATTGTAGCCAATAAGCCTGACATAGTGGTGGTGGACCGCATCGAGAGGCGTGCAATGATTGTTGACATAACTGTCCCGCATAACGGGAACCTCGTGAAAGCCTCGATCAACACCTTAGAAGGCTCTCACCTAAGCAGTACTGCTGGACACGGCTCGTATTATTAGGAAGTTCCACTCCCTGGAGCCCTGACCGCCGGTAGCTTGGACCCAGTTCCCGATACCGGTGGGCCTCTATTTTCTATATTTTAAATGTTTTTTAATTTATTTTATCTAAATATTTATAAATGTACTAAATAAGAAATGCAAATCATATTATTATTATGTCGTTTATTCATTAATAAAAGACATAATAATACTATGATTTATATAAAGGTTGTCTTTTGGTCCAATGGTTAGTAAAAGCTTATCATCTAAAGGTTAGTAAACTTAATCTAGGCAGTAGTATAATAGTAGGTATAAATAATCATTCAAATTTAAATTATAATAAAATCACATATAATAAAATCTAAATAATGTCACAATTAAAACATAATAAAATCATAATAAAATTCAATTGCATAACATCAAAGTGCATAATATCAAATTTCTAACCCTACTTCGTCAGCACCCTAATCTGATGTTTAAGAATAGAACAGTCAAACTTATCAGTAATAACCGCCAGAATGCCATTGCCGCTAGCACGCACTCTGCGCAAAAAGGAGGCAACATTTTGCCTCATAATGCCCGCAAACCCATCTGTACGAGTCTCAATGAACATACCAAATGCGCTACAGAAACGTGGAAGGCGCAATAGCATCCTAAATGCGTTGTTGTATTAGACGCGCAAGGCGCTGAGGGTTTTTTGCGAATATGTTGTCCATAAGCTGCTACTTTACAAGTTTTGGCAGTACGCCTTAAAGAGCGTTATCTTAACCTCCTTAGAGCAGTATGCAAATCTTCGGACCAACATATTCGCCCGTCAACGCTCTGCGCTCCCTATCGATGTCAGCGTCATCCTTAAGATAGGCGCTGGCCAAATGACCCAGATATTTAAATTGACTGACTCTGTTTAGAGTAACACCATTCAACATCACAGGGGGTACAGTGACAGGCCCCAGACAACACTTGGTAAACAACATGAACTCACTTTTGTTTACGTTATATCGTAAACCCAGGAGTCAAAGCGTAGGTTTTACAGAAACTTAACAATTTCCTAAGTGCGCTGACAGATGGTGTCAGCAGCACCATGTCGTCTGCGTAACTCAAATTATTGAATAAGGTACCGTCAATGGAACAGCCGACCTGCATGCTGCTGAGGCCACCTATCAGCCCATTCACATACAAATTGAAAAGTTTGGGAGAGGTTATTCCGCCTTGCCTTACACCACATTTTAAGCTGTAAGCACACATTATTAACCTGATTTTCATACCAATACTTAAAAACAGAAGCTAGCTCTTTAGGTAAGGTAGTATTCCTAATCTTCTGCCAGAGCACATCGTAAACCACCATATCGAAACCCCAGAAAACAAGAGTAGACTGGTGTCTTTCTATCGACATAGTACCTCACGGCGTGCTTAAGCGCTAAAATGGCACTTTCTGTAGCCTTCCGGAAACCAAATTGTCCGTCATAAAGATTTATGTGCTTGTCAATATATTTGTCCATTAAACGATCCAGAACCTTCGCAATAATTGTAGCTAGTGATATTGGCCTATAATTATTTTTATCAGCATTATATCTTGTTCTGTTTTTAATTATCGGCACGACAACAGTCTTCATCAAATCATTATGGCAAATACGAATGTGAAATACATAGAGAGAAGAACATAGCAGTACCCGCCCAGTGCAGGTATCCAACGGTGATTCAACCTGAAAGTTATCTTTGAATAAGTTTGCTATGTCCCTCGCCTCCGTCTTCCCTGCAATGCTCACAGGGAGAATAGGTTTCAAATTAAGCTTGTTTGTACTTTTCCAGAACTGAGCGAAATTTTTGGCAGATCTGTAGCTGGCTATTATATCCATCTTTATCTGGTACTGGTATTTCAAACACCATTTTAATTTTGCCTTAAATATTTTTCTACTTTCACACATTTCATCGTAAAAAATACCACTAGTTGGCCTACCTTACCAAAACCACACCTGTAATTAGTACCTGGCCTCCCTGTGCGCAGCGCTCACATATTTATTCCACCCTGTGATGCTACTTGAATTACGTTTCTGTTTACTCTGACTACTCTTTCCAATCTCGTAACTTAGACCAGCCGAATCCTTTAAAATGTTTACAATTTTATCATACATTTTACGTATAATGTCCTTATGAGTTATGTCACAGAAAAGCTTATCCGCACATAAAGATGGAAAATCAATGCCTTTAAGTTCTTTATTACACAACTCAGAGTACAAATCTATTTGTGGTTTTGTCCGCTCACCCCACTTATCTTTATCAATTGTACACTTCCTACCCTCGGAAATAGAATTCAAGCAAACCAATTTCAAGTTACATTCCATGAACACTGGAAAATGGTCGGACCAAACAACATCATAACACACCTTAATGTCCTTAACGGTATACCAGGCAGATTGCGTCACAACACAGTGATCCAGCCATCGCCGGGATCCGTGTGCGTCACTGATAAAAGTGTACGCCCCCGAGTCTATACCTAACTTTTCAACGTCAGCGGAAACCCATTGTTGATCGTCACAAAAACACTTTAAGGCGCAGATACCCTTGAGTAGATGATTTTAAAATGAGAATCACGTCTAAACGGCTAAGCGTAATTTTTTGAAAAAAATATAATATGTTATACTAGAGCATTTCCTTAATAATTTCATCTAAGTACATTTTTAAATATATTAGTATAACATAGTTTAATTAATTTGCAAAGTAATGTCTAACGCGGACCAAAAATCGACAATCACGCAAAAACCATTGGGCGTATTTTTATGAAACTTTCACCATCTAAAAGGCAATTTAATTACCAAAATTTTAATCTAGAGCTTCTTTTTTAAATTGTGATTAGTAAATTTAGGTTATTAGTTTTGCCGACTAAACTTGGTGCGCGTTGAAGCGGGGGCTCTACCGGGCGACGGGCGGCAGTGCATCACTGACCACTGTCACGAATGGACGCTGACGCTCGCCCGCACGGAGCAAAAAGAAACGATTTTATTTGCTTGTTTATAAGGTTCGCGCTAAAATGGCTGATAAATCCAAGTTTTTGAAAAAGAGATGCCTTATAATGAAAAAATGTAGATTACTTGGGTAAGTAGCTTATTTTAATCTTCAATAAAATTATCAATAATGTATTCCTAAAATTTTAATTAGTATAGGTACGTACCTAAATAAAAAAATAAACATAACATAAATATAAAGTAAATGTGTAATAAATATACTTTTATTTTATTAAAATAATTATGTTATTTCTGTTTTAGAAAAATACCAAATAACAAAGATTCTGCAGATATAAATGCAGAGACGAGGTGAGTATTGCCATTACATTCAATGTAACCATACCACCATCGTAGTAGGATAACACTTTCAAAAGTACGTGAATGTAATTATTGGCATAACTATAAGTATAGTACTCCACTCCAAGTATGTACTGCTCGGGGAAAATAATTGTGCACTTGGCGCTGTCACGTCACTCTGTCGTTCGACTCTCGCTTGGGACAAACGTAGGGTGCCGCGCGGTTAGGCCATGTTGTACCTGAATTACATCTCCGGATGCCGAGATGTAATTCTTCGGGGCTGTTTTTTGGCAGTACGTCATGTAACTACGACTACCTTACTAATTTCGCATAATATGAGATAATGGTTTATCTATACTTACATACATTTATATTGTAGCTCCCGCTATATAGAACAGGAGAAAAAGCCATATCCGCTTATTGATCATGAAAATATGAACATAAGTACCGACAGGTAAATGCATACCTGTTTTCATATTCCGACTTTAGTGTTATTAAAAATAATAATTTATCAGTAGATTTTTCATTATAACATCAGCAGCCTAATTGCGTAAGTGAATTCGGCAAGGAAAAGGGTCAGACCCCATGAAAGAGTATAAACAATCGACCAATCACATAGACGGAAATCCACATCGCGTCTTTCATCTCGCATGTGATTTGTCAATTGTTCATATTCTTTCATGGGGTCAAACCCTTTCCCTTGCCGAATTCACTTACACAATTAGGCTACTGTTTATAGTTTTTAGACATGTTTACTAGTAAAAGAGTTTTTATTTATATTTGGAACCACCAGGCGCGGATACTGATAGGGGGGGCAGGGGCAATGGTTTTAATGTCGGCTATTGGTTTTAATACTTAATTTTTTGTTTACACATTAGGGGACTGAGTCACCACGTCCAGTCAGTACACGTTCGTAGGAGAGTACCCCATAAGACTCCCTACACGTATGTCCCCGGGTGGTGCTAATCAGGTGACACTAACTGGCGCTGTTACGGACGTATCGGGAGACTGGTCGCGGAGGGTAGTGGGGTCCGAGGCAAGGTGCGCCGCTGGCTGACCGCAGGTAGTAGGGGACCCAAGTAGTGTGCTAGCCACACACGAAAAGCTGCCCCGCCAACTGACGAAAAATCCCGGAATGCACCATCGTGCTGCTTGGCGACCAGATGGCAGGGCCCGATGGATATACCCGGGGGGGATCAGGCGTCCCCGCAGTCTCCAGACCAGTCCCCCAATGACAGCGTTTTTTTCAGTGCGTGTCCGTAGGTTATCAGCGTGGTACGTAATCTCACTTCCTTCTCATCTCCCCCCTATCACTCGTAACAATGCGAAGGAAAAAAATATAAAGCTGAACAGCGGCAGCACGCCCTCCCACACAAAGTGCACCTCAGTAATATAAGAGGTCTGCACTCCAACCTCAATGCAGTCCATCACCACCTGGAGACTGATAAGCCAGCTCTCTTCTTCCTTTCGGAGACGCAGATAGGATGTCCGTCAGACGTGTCGTACCTTACATACCCAGGGTTTACCCTGGAGCACAATTTCAAAACACGTGCGGGTGTATGCATGTACACCCGCGACAACATCTGCTATCGGCGTCTCCGTAACCTTGAAGACTCCAGGTTTTCAGTGCTGTGGGCTCTGGTGGACACGGGTCTGGACAGTATTATCTACGCCTGTGTCTACCGTTCGCACAGCGGAGATCAGGAGACAACCAGGTTCACGGAGTACCTCAGTGAGGCGGCTAATGCGGCACAGCAGCGGTACCCTTCCGCCCAATTAGTGTTACTGGGGGACTTTAATGCCCACCACCAGGGGTGGCTCTTCCCATACCTGAGCACAGATCATGCTGAGCGAAAGACGCGAAAGCTTGCGCTTGCGTTAAATCTCACCCAGCTGGTCCAGGAGGCAACGAGGGTGCCGGATGTTGATTCGCACACAGCCAACTGCTTGGACCTTCTGCTGACAACAGATCCAGACCTCTACTCGGTGTCGGTATCTTCACCTCTAGGTAGCTCCGACCATTGTCTGGTAAAGTCTGTATCGGTATACTCCCCGCCCGATCCTAGCCCAAAAGACACCCGGTGGGTTTGGCGATACAAGTC
This sequence comes from Orthosia cruda, assembly GCA_964057195.1. Classification (NCBI taxonomy): domain Eukaryota; kingdom Metazoa; phylum Arthropoda; class Insecta; order Lepidoptera; family Noctuidae; genus Orthosia; species Orthosia cruda. Next base: position 37,851,061 of record OZ059834.1, on the reverse strand, counting down.
AGCATATTGGGGTGGAATGCGTTCTTTCTTCGTATTTTATCCTTGGCAGCCTACCTGCTTCTCTTTGACTGATCCTTCGTCATGCGCGGACGCCGTGACGGATGTGTTGCGTCGGGGAATGGAGTACTACATTCCGTTCTCTGACGTAGCAATGACCCTCAACATCTCGAAGGCTTTTGACAGGGTCTGGCACGAAAGCCTCAATGGTTAGCTTCCTTCATTTGGTCTGACCAGTGGTTTGTGTGTTTGGATTGCGGACTTCCTGAGGGATCGGTCCATCCGAGTAGTCATAGATGGCTGCTCGTCTAGTTAACTGGATATTAGTGCCGGAGTTCCTCAGGGGTCGGTGCTCTCACCAACATTATTCTTGCTCTATATAAACGATCTGCTAAAACCAGGCACCTTTGGGTATGCAGACGACAGCACTGTTGCTGAGAGGTACGTGTCTGGCGCACGGGCTGCTGGACCTCAGATCCGGTCTCACCGGGAGGCCATGGTTGAGCGCTTGAACCTATTTAAGTTTCATTGCTGCTAAGACCCAGGCGTGTCTTTTTTCCGCAAAAAGGAGCCAATTCCACCAGGCTCCTTCTTTCCGGGGTGTGACCGTTCCGATAACGGACCATCATGAGCTTCTTGGCATTACGTTGACATCGACCCTCAATTTTGGTCCATACATTGAGGCTCAGCTGGCTGCCAAAAAGTTGGGGATCCTTGGGAAGGTGAGACAGTACTTTACGCCAAAAGAGCTGCTTAACTTGTATCAAGCACAAGTTCGATCATGCATGGAGTACTGCTCTCATCTCTGGGATGGATCTGCCAAATACCAGCTTGATGCACTTGAGTCGATAGAAAAACGGGCCAAGAGCCTCATTGGCAATAAGAAACTGGTCGAGTCAAGGCTCTAGAGCCTTGAACATCGTCACCGAGTTGCCAACCTGTCGGTTTTTAATCGGTTACATTTCGGGGAGTGCGCGTCGGAATTGCACAATTTGATTCCGCCTAGACCGTTCCATTATCGGACTACAAGACAAACGGTGATGCGTCATCGTTATATGGTGGACATCCCACCCATACCCACAAAGCGTTTTGGGAATACTTTTATTGTGCGTACAGCTAAGGAGTGGAATTCCCTGCCGGAGTCTGTATTTCCTGATAGCTACAACCTGGGAGTTTTAAGTCAAGAGTGAATATGTTACTTCTAGGCAAGCGTGCCCCATCGCGACCACATCATCGCTTGCCATCAGGTGAGATAGTGGTCAAACGCGAGCCTATCAATAATAATAATAATAAAAAACACACAGAAATATTAATATTGTTGTAAAATACAGTTAATAAAATAATAATTTAAATGTTTGTCATATTTGTGTATAAGAGTGTTTGGTATTTGGTTGTTGTATGAAATAAGCATCTTATGATGTTTTTATTTTAGGTGTTTGAGTGACAGCCTGACAACATAGGAGACACTGTTAAAACCTTTATTATGGTTTCTTTATCTTTTATTTTTTGCGCTAGTGGATAGAGTATAGATTGTTTAGTTTTATTTATCATTTTAATTATATTTCTGTTCTGCAGTAATTGAAACAACTTCATCTGAGGATGGATGCCCTCCTATCACAAAGTGACCGAAAATGAGGAATCAGTCCCTGCTACGTAAACAATGATTTTAACATAGTCGGCTCATATGAATATTTATATGATATATTCTTGTAGAACGAAAAAGAAAACAAGAAGCAGAAAGGAGAGAAAATAAAATAAATGAAAGAAAAACCGAGCAATGACGATAGACACAAGTACACATAATACAAGAAATACAATACAAACAACCAAGAAACAAATCGTACCTATAGATGTGAGTGTACTCAGTTTTGAGGAGTTTTAAAGCTAATAAAATAATGTTAATAATTCACATCATTTTATTTCAAGTGTCTCGTCATCCCGTGCCCCTCCTCCTGGATCCGCCTATGCACACAAATCACATGTCTTTATTTTATGTTTTTATCACTTGTTATTATTTTTACACTATTTACCTTTTACTTGTTACCTTTACGTTACTTATCACTTGTTACCTTTTCATACCTAAACCACTAAGCGGAATTCAATGAAATTTGGCAAGGAGATAGATGGCATCCTAATGAAGGGCATAGGCGACTTTTAGTATAAGAAACAAATGTTGGTAGGTAGGGTATGGTACGGTAGGTGGGTGGGTAGGGTAGAGTAGGTAGGGTAGGATAAATAGGTAAGGTAGGTAGGTACGATAATTAGGTAGGAAGGATAGCGTAGGTAGGTATGGGCAGAGAGGTAGGTAGGATAGGATAGGTTGGGTAGGGTAGGTAGGTAAGTAGGTAGGGTAGGTGGGTAGGTGGGTAGAAGGGTAGGTGGGTAGGTGGGTAGGTGGGTAGGTGGGTAGGTGGGTAGGTGGGTAGGTGGGTAGGTGGGTAGGTAGGTAGGTAGGTAGGTCAGAGAGGTAGATACCTATCCAGCCAGTTTACGGGAGCAAAGCCGCGGGGGACAGCTATAGTGCCTTTGCAGCACATTGATTACTTATGTAAATATATAAACCACTAGCTTCTGCTAGCGGCTACACCCGCGTGTAGTGTTTTGTTACTCCAAGGGAACATTTTACCGGGATGAAATAAATGAGCTATTACGAACTATAATCTATCTCTGTGCCAAATTTCACCCAGATCCGTTCACCCATTCTGGTGTGATTGAGGAACAAATATCGATCCATTCATCCATACTTTCGCATTTTTATTATTAGTAGGATCTTACCACTATTAAAATAATATTTATTATCAGAACGCTACCTTATTATTTCTTACTACATAAAAAATAATCAGTCAGTAGTCCTCACCGTCTAAAGCGTATGGTTACCCTACGAAATTACGAGCGTGTAGTTGCGGGGTCGCGGGGCTACGGCGCAAGCTCCGCCCAATCGCTCAAGGTCGCTGGGGCTTGTTGTCGCCTTAACGCGGTATAAAACATCTCGCTCGGGTGTGAGATATAGTCCCCCAGAATAAAAACTGTTTCCACTCCCGCACTATCAATAACGGCACTAATTTCAGTTAGGCAGTCCGAAAATTAATCAATGAGAATGTAACGGTCAATGAGTTCTCATCCCCTTTTTTAAAAGGAAACATAGCTTTATATAGGTATCGTTTGAATGCACTTACAGCTTCAATCTTGCACGTCATTAGGAGAGATAAGACGATGCCTTATTGCTAATAAATTCCTTACTTGTCTTATACCCTCTATGTACAAGTCTTATTGCCATGCTTGGCATACAGTTTGGCTTTAATAGAGACAGGAAAGCCAACCATTTTTCATTCAGTTCAAGTTCGAAAGGTATTTAGAATTTTAAAACATTTTGTATTTGAAATATAGGCACCAAAAGTAATAACAAATTAACAGTAAAGCCTAAACACGTTTGAAGTAAGAGGATCACGTTCAAAATTGGAAAACTTCACGCGTTTACTCAGATACCCAGTGATGAACGCCATCGCTAATTTATTTTTATTAAAATATTTTTAAGGCGCCTTGCTCACCGGCTCGGTGCGTTTTCGAATCTGTACCGAATCTGCAGAGATTTTTTACCGAGTGCATGTTATTAGATGAGAGCTTCCTCACTGATTCATTTCGGTACAGTTTCTGTGCCAAGCGCATACACGCGTCTCTGTACCGAGTCACTAGCCCGACTCCCACGCGCCCCAGCTCACCGTTCACTCACACATAGCGCAGGTCGTGCTAGTCAATGCCAAATACCACCAAACAAAACGAAACGATATCGCACAGAAACCGAGCCAGTCAACAAGTGGCCATTATTAAAAATAACTGTATAGAATGGGTACAGAAACGAAAACGAAAGGAAAACTCACCAAGCCGGTGAGAAAGTCACCTTAGGTACACACATTTAATGAAAAACGTCTCATAATGAAGTCTAACTCAGAAGTTAAATCTACTTAGGTATAATTCAAAAGCTACAAAAGCGCAAAGTTTGTGAATTTACGATCGTATTTTTAAACAGTAATGACAGAGCTCGTTTGTATCGGAATACAATACAGAGAGCGTGTAGAAAGGTATACAAATCGCAAATTTATCGCTTTTTTGCTCTTGTGTAAAAAAACGTCGCCAGCCGAATCGACGCCATTAAGTATACAAATTCTCTTTTAAAATTCATTGAATAAAATATATTGTGTTTGAAGGCGGACTTAATGTGTGGAAAATAACAAATAATGGTCGACAAATAAAATAAATAGCGTCAATAAAGACAATGAGGTGAGCACGAACGAAAAATTATGCACAAAAACATAATTTAGGCACAAAAATTCAAATCTTATCTATGTTATTATTAAATCAATGCATATATGTACCAGCCGGTTACTGTCCTACTGTCTAAGGGCAAAGGCCTCTTCTCATACAGAGAAGAAACCAGCAATAATCATCAAAGTTGCTCAATGCGGGTTGGTGATTTCATACTTATATTTATAGGTATAAGTCCAGCATTGCTCACGATGTTTTCCTACGTAGTTGTAAGCGATGTCCAAGAAAACTCAGAAAGTACAAATAAATAAAAAAAGTCATATTGATTCTTGCTCGGATTTGAACCCACGACCTCAATTATTAATTAAGTAGAACGTTTTGAACAGTATTATTAAGATTTATTTTTAATTTTAAAAGTCGAAGTTCTCAAAATTCGTCCGGTTTAGAAAAACCGTCTTTGTCATATTGCTTATTTACGCCATTTTGTGTCAGATTAAATCAATGGTCCCTGCACGTTAAGTGTATTTTTTGGCAATCTGAAAGTGACTCCTGGCCAAAGGGCGATCCCTATCTGCAACTTTTCAGATATAGTATCGATGTTCTCTTAGCAAGCCGCACCAATTCCGTTATCAACTTATCGCCCTGAATATAGTAGCTTAAAAACACTGCCAGCTTCCGCTCCATAATTAAACGGTTAAAGAAATATTTAATGAAAATATAATGTCAGTGTAATGAAGTATAGAAACCAAGAAACTTTAGCGGCATCTATGCCACCACGTTCGAACTAATGACCTGAAGTCACACAAAAATAGCAGCAGTTTTCGGCGCGATTACATACAACAGTCCGACAACAACCGACGTCGGGCAGTTTCCCGGATCGGACAAAACACCCGTCTGATCGGAGGATCTAGCTTTTCAATGGACGTTTTGAGATTTTACACCTTGTCCGATACACCTTCAAAAAGTAACAGATTTTTTAATTATTTTATAAGCAGAGCGTCTGTTTCAGAAACAAGCGAAGGATTTCCAGAAAAATACATATATACCTACTTCTTTGCACCACGACTCGCTACCACAACTAATACTCTTCTATCCCATTTCCCAAACACCAGTCCGATCACTATCGCAACGAAAAATGTGTCACATAACCCTTTGGCAAACGTAACTAAAAGTAAATCATGTCAAATGAATCGCAGAATTGCTTCGCGTGATTTAGAGTGGTTCCGGTGATACGCGGAGCGGAATACCGGATGAGCGGAACTACGGAACTGAAGAGTTATGTTATGGTTGTGGTTATTGTCATTTGATTTTAAAGGTGGTTGCTCATCAAAATCGTTCAAGTATTATGTTATATCCAGATTCAAGCAATAATAGATTACTTCTAGGTAAGAGTGATCCCTTACCATCAGGTGAGATAGTGATGAAACGCGAGCTTACTATACAACTTGTAACATCTAGGCTCTTCGCACACACTGCTATAAGTAGATTAAAATTAACGGCGACTCGGAACACTCCGCGATTTACTGGGCACTAGCAAATTCATGCGTCAACGGGGAGCTATACACTACAGTGAAAAGCTAACTAACCTTTAAGTTTGAATCAATCTGTACAAGCAGTGAGTGCAGAGAACAGAGTTTGGAACACGGGTCATTGTCAGTGTCTCGTCCAAAATTGTCAAAATAACTGAACCGGTGTTACGTTTGAATGCTCACGTCACACACAGTGTTAAATGATAAATGATTTTATTTCTGTAAGTTGGTTTGTACAAACACTTTTACATGTCGAACATATTTTTTAAAACGAGATGAGGTTGGCGTTTCCTATCTATACTCTGAGAAGAAAGGCCGAAACAAATTCAGAGGTCACAATCTCTTTTAAAGTACAGACAAAATCTTGGTTAGATCATGTGAAGACCATGTAGACTGATGTCTGAAATAGTCTTTTGAGGAAAGAACCAGCCAGTTTGAGTGGACCTGTCCAATCAGTGCACGCATTTGTCAATAACCGAGCAGTTCAACTCAGAACTTAAGGAGCTCAACGATTCGACGAACAATACCAAAGAAAGGACATTCGGGTAGGCCGCATAAACTACTCAAACTGCCAGACCATGATTAAAAACTAAGATAAATTTAAATTAAAACAAAAAAAAAGAAGAATCATCCACATAGTCTTCACATTCACAATAATTAAAATAAAATAATATAATACTTTAAAAAGTAAATATTCTTGTCATTGCAAGAAACGAAAAAAAAAAAAAAACTAATAACCAAATTCACGTTGCAAAGTATAATAAAAAACCAAAATTCATTGGAGCAGCTCAATCCCAAGCCTTTTTGTCCCAAGGTAATCTTTAATTGTATAAAACGCTTACTGGCACAACTTACGTTTATTTAGTTAGTTTCGACGGGCTGTTTGCGCAACTCCACGACCAAGCGCGTATTTTGCGTATGGTAGGAAAAATCTTTAGATTAATTAATTAATCTTTAACTTACGTTTAATGAAAGATTTGAATTTATTTAGACTTAGATCTTGTACCTGGCTTGGAAGCTTATTATAAAACCGTACACATTGACATCTAAACGAGCCACCTATTTTCTTGAGCCTTGTTGTAGGTTCTACAATTAATTTGTGTTTGTTCCTAGTATTTATGTTATGGATACCACTGTATTTTTTAAACAATTTTATATTTTTGTTTTATGGGCATTTAAAAGATACTGAGAAGGCACAGTCATTACATTAATCTCCTTAAATTTCTCTCTGAGAGAGTGTCTCGGGCTTTATTTATAAATTGATCGAACAGCTCTTTTCTGCAAAATAAAAAGATAATCTGGATGTCGGCGGCATTTCCCCACAACAGAATACCGTACGACATTACAATATGAAAATAGCTAAAGTATTGTTACAAGATAGGCCAACGCCATCTAGTAACGAGAGGAAGAACTAGGTAGTAACTAGTGGCGCCATCTAGTATTGAATAGCGGAACTAATGTTCTCGAAAGCTCGTGTCGAATGGAATTTTCCAGAAGGTTCGAACCGAACATTCTGGATGTTTCTAGTCGCTTCGGGAACAATGAGTTCGAAAGTCGATTGTTCTGGAAGTTTCTCGAATTATCTAGAACAGTATGGAACGTTCCAGAAACTTCTTTCGTGCTATATAAAGAGCGGTCGGATTCGTCGTGGGTCAGTTTCGATTGAGAAGCGATACAGAGCAATCAAAGCGAAAAATAGTGCGAAGTAATAGAATTGTTTAAGAAGTGTTTTTGTAATAAACAGTGATTAATTGAAGTCTGCTGTAACAAATTGGTGTCAGAAGTGGGATAAATTATGCCGGTCCTACCGAAGGAAGAAACGGAAGGGATGCGCACCAGGAGTCAGCCCCAGCAAGACGTAGACCAGAGGCGCTTTGGAGACGCTCCCTCACCGTCATCAAGTGGACATCGAGACTCCGCGGCTGCAGCGGAACCAGCTCAATCGTCGGCGTCGCCTGACATAGCCGCCCTTATGGCATTCATGCAAGAGCAGGCGCGCCGCTTAGAGAAGCAGCTGCAGCGTGACAAGGAGGAGCAGGCTCGCCGTCAGGAGGAGCAGGCCCGTCGTCAAGAGGAGCAGGCTCGCCGTCAGGAGGAGCAGGCGCGCCGCTTAGAGGAGCAGCTACAGCGTTCTCTACAGGCAAAGGATTGTGGCAATTCAACGTTATGCCATTTGGACTGTGTAATGCGCCTGCCACCTTTGAGAGATTGATGGAGCGGGTACTTACTGGGCTGATTGGTGACGCCTGCCTAGTCTACTTGGATGACATTATAATCGTGGGACGGACGTTTGAAGATCACCTCCGCAATTTGGAACGTGTGCTGTCAAAGATACGAGGAGCCAATCTAAAGCTAAGTCCAAAGAAGTGCGCGTTGTTCAGGCGGCAAGTGAACTTTTTAGGACACGTGGTTTCCGAAGAAGGTATTCAAACGGACCCGGATAAGCTCGTTGCCGTCAAGGATTGGCCAGTTCCGGAGAACAAAACGCAAGTCAGGGCATTTCTCGGTTTGTGCTCCTACTATCGGCGGTTTGTGAAGAGCTTTGCTGACATTGCCCGACCTCTTCATAAGCTAACTGAAGACAAGATAAAGTTCGGCTGGAATGAGAGCTGTGACGTCGCATTTCAGAAGCTAAAGGAACATCTGTGCAATGCACCCATTATAGGCTATGCTGACAACGAAAATGAATTCATAGTTGACACAGATGCCAGCAACACTGGAATAGGCGGGGTATTGTCTCAACGAAAAGGAGATCATAAGGTTGTAATTGCGTACTTCAGTAAAGCCTTATCCAAACCTGAGAGGAACTACTGTGTCACTCGAAGGGAGCTTCTAGCTGTAGTAAAAACCTTGCAGCATTTCAATAAATATTTGTTGGGGCGGAAATTTCTCCTGCGAACGGACCACGCTGCTTTGAAATGGCTACTGCAATTTAAGAACCCAGAAGGACAGGTAGCAAGATGGATTGAGCTACTGCAAGAGTTTGATTTCGTAATTCAACATCGCAGCGGAACGTCGCACGGTAATGCTGATGCTCTCTCGCGTAGACCGTGTCCAGACCAATGTAAATATTGTGCGAGACAAGAAGCTAAGCAGGTAACGCTAGTGCGGGTTTTGGGGACGGATCTTAGCGGAGAGTGGAAGGAAACCTTACAGAGTGCTCAACAAGAAGACAGAGACCTAAAACCGATCCTTGAATGGAAGAAATCAGGTGCTCCTAGGCCTCACTGGAGTGATGTCGCAGCAACCAGTTCCATCACCAAGAGTTATTGGGCACAGTAGGCAAGCTTGGTTATCCAGGATGGAGTTCTGTGCAGGAAATGGGAGAACGCTCGCGGTGACCAGAGTCATCTACAAATGGTCGTACCTAAAGTTAAGGTGCCGGAGATCCTACAGCTCTACCACAATGGATGTTCAGGGGGTCACATGGGAGTTAAGAGGACTTTAATCAAGATCCGAGAACGATTTTACTGGATCCATTGTCGAGAGGACGTTGAGGAATGGTGCCGCAAATGCACAAGTTGTGCGGCTGTGAAAGGACCACAAACTCGTAGCAGAGGGGCACTAAAGGTTTACAATGTTGGTGCACCGTGGGAACGTATAGCATTAGATGTTGCTGGACCATTTCCAGAAAGCCAAAGCGGAAACAAGTACTTCTTGGTCGTCATGGACTACTTCACAAAATGGCCGGAAGTGTTTGCAATCCCCAATCAAGAAGCCGTTACGGTGGCTGATAAGTTAGTTCACGAAGTGTTTTGTCGGTTCGGGGTACCCTTGGAAATCCACAGTGACCAAGGCCGGAACTTCGAGTCAAAAGTGTTCAAGGAGACGTGTCGTGTGATGGGTGCTCACAAAACCAGAACTACTGCTTATCATCCGCAATCAGACGGGATGGTTGAACGATTCAACCAGTCACTAGAGAGATTTCTTGCAAAGGTTGTGGAAAACAGACAGAAAGATTGGGACAAACACATTCAACCATATCTCATGGCATATCGCAGTGCTGTTCATGAAACTACAACGGTAACACCAGCTTTTGCTAATTTCGGCAGAGAACTACGATTACCTGCAGATCTAATCACCGGTATCCCGCCTGAGTCTCCACGCAATGTCACAGATTATGCGAATGAGCTACGAAACAGGATGAATGATGTCTATGAGCACATCAGACAGACAGGTCAACAGATGTCTGAGAGGATGAAGACCCGCTACGATCGGAAAGCGAACAATAAGGGCTTCGATGAAGGATCTCTTGTATGGTTACATAACCCGGCACGGAGCAAAGGAAAATCGCCTAAATTACAAGCAAAATGGGATGGACCTTATCGCGTAGTTACCAAGATTAATGACGTCACCTACCGAATTCAAAAGGGAGCCCGAGGTGCATCAAAGGTCGTTCATGTGGATCGGTTGGCCCGTTATCATGGGTCTAACAATGCTCGGGACGAGCATGTCTAAGAGGGAGGCAATGTTACAAGATAGGCCAACGCCATCTAGTAACGAGAGGAAGAACTAGGTAGTAACTAGTGGCGCCATCTAGTATTGAATAGCGGAACTAATGTTCTCGAAAGCTCGTGTCGAATGGAATTTTCCAGAAGGTTCGAACCGAACATTCTGGATGTTTCTAGTCGCTTCGGGAACAATGAGTTCGAAAGTCGATTGTTCTGGAAGTTTCTCGAATTATCTAGAACAGTATGGAACGTTCCAGAAACTTCTTTCGTGCTATATAAAGAGCGGTCGGATTCGTCGTGGGTCAGTTTCGATTGAGAAGCGATACAGAGCAATCAAAGCGAAAAATAGTGCGAAGTAATAGAATTGTTTAAGAAGTGTTTTTGTAATAAACAGTGATTAATTGAAGTCTGCTGTTAAAATAATTTATCCCTGAACCCCAGCTCGTAACAGTATACTAAACGGGCTGTCTCTATGTCAGTTAAATTACGAATTTATCTAACAGCATATGTTGCGGAGCTTAGCTTCTTTGACAATTTATGTATATGTGGGCCCCACTGAAGCTTAGCATCCAAAGTTAAGCCTAAGAATACTGTGCTATTTTCAGGATTCAATTCTTCGCCCTTTATAAATACATCAGTTTTCATCTGCCTAACGTGAGGTAGAGTAAACTTAATGCATTTGTTTGTTTTTTCATTAAGAAGTAAATTATTTACATTGAACCAGTGAACTACTTTTGAGATCGCGCTATTTACATCGTCAGTAACCAGCTGCTGACGTTTAAGTTTAAACAAAAGTGAAGTATCATCCGCAAGCAACACTATATCGTGGTTATCCTTTATGAGGTAAGGCAAGTCATTAATATAAATAAGAAACAAGAAAGGATCAAGAATCGAGCCCTGTGGGACTCCTATTGTTACCATAGATCCAGGAGATCTTTTTCCATTAACGTCAACGGTCTGAATCCTATTACTCAAATATGAAGTAAGAAGATCCAGAGCGCTGTTCCGGATCCCGTAGTGGCGGAGTTTCCTGATTAGCGTTTCATGAAAAACACAATCAAATGCTTTGGACAAATCACAAAAGATTCCTAAGACATCGCACTTATCTTCCCATGCATTATAAATGGGATCCCTTTTGTTCACATACATTTCTTTTTCCTAATATACTTTGACATAACTGTTTCGGCATAATTTATTTTGCCATAATAATTCTTTGCCATATTTTTTTCCCATACTGTTTATGTTGGCATAATTATCTTGAAGGCTAATTTGTTTTGGCATAATTTTAATTCGCATAATGTTACTAGCCCATGACTATTAGCATAATAGTATTAAAGCATAAAACATAATAGGAATAACGGAAACAAATTTGAGTAATTTATACGCATTTTATTTTGAATTTTCATGCAAATGATTTATTATATATAACATTCATATCATTTCATTTTTTTTTATGTGACGTTGCTCCACACTAGGAATTTCTTATAACTGTCGGATATTATGTAACTGTCATGAATTACAAATTATTAATGAATTAATTAATAGTCATGCATTTGAAAATAATCACTTTTTGACAAGGTAGGGTTCTTTACTTTAGAAATTATTATAGGTTTATGTTTTTAGCAAGTGCTTATAAATATGCAAGTTTAGAAGTATATAAATTTTTTACCTGATAAAAAAATCCTGGCTCCTAGGGTATGAAGAACCTAGCTGACAGAAAGGAGCGAGCGCAGTATAGCGCGAGCGACGACATTTATGACAGAATACGAGAGACAATAAAAATTGCGAGCGCAGCGAGCGCGATCGCGACGAGCGCAGCGAGGAGCCAGAAAAAAAACACATATAATCATAGAATAAGAATTATTTATTTATATTATATAAAATGTGTATTAGTATCTGTGATTTTAGGAAATAATTATTATGCGTATTTATTAAGCCAAAAAGAAAAAAGTTTTAATATCATTATGCGTAAACAAATTTATGCTTTAGAATGTTATGCTTAAACATCATTATGATTAGAGTAATTATGCTAAAAGAAATTATGCATAAGCTGTTATGGGAAAAAAATGTTATGCGTTAATATAATTAGGATAAACAAAAGTATGCAAATTGATAGGGAACCATTATAAATATGTCCTAAAAGCTCAACACGGCATCAGTAGTTGAACGACCCCTTGTAAAACCGAACTGTTTGCTAAGTAATAATTTATGTTTATTAAAAAATCTTTGCAATTGTTCTAAAATTAATTTCTCTACTATTTTGCTAAACGTAGGTAGTACTGAAAGAGGTCTATAATTTGTAGGGTCTGATGTACTACCTGATTTAAACAAAGGTATTATTTTACTAATTTTCATTAGGTCAGGCAACTCCCCACAATCGATTCAACTATTAAAGATAATGGCTACAGTAGGTGTGACTATGTCAATAATAGACTTAGCAACTTCTACAGAATGACCCCACAGATCTGCAGTCTTTTTAACATTTATAGTGTGAAAGGTTTTAATTATGTCTTTACAAGTAATATGTTCAAAAAGAAATTCCGAATCGCAAACATTAACATTTTCTTTTAGCAAAGACTCAGCAACAAAAGGAAATGGGATTAGTAGTTGAAATGGGAATATCTGAAAATAAATTTTCAAAGGCCACTGCGACTTGTGAGTCTGATTTTATGATGTTGCCATTAATAGACAGGCCATAGTCAATATTTCGGTTACCAGATCTTCCCGTTTCACTATTAATAATATTCGAATTCGTTTTAATAACATTACTACTGTTTTTAATCTTCGAGCTCAAATAACGCGACTTGGCTAATCAACAAACTTTTTTAAATAATTTTGAATAATTTCTAACATATGAATTAATTTCAGCAGTGTTTACATAAGTCCTTTCACTGTACAGCTCATAAAGCCGTGTTCTACTTTTATGAATACCAATGGTAGCCTAATCACTGAATGATGCGTTACTATTAACGGAGATAGTCTTGGGAATAAAGGTCGAATTAAATTGTATACAGTATATACTAAAAAAATAGATCAGCATCAATTGACAAAATTGGTAATTTATTAATGAGTTTAAATTCAAAAGCTGCCTAGCGACTTGCAGTTTTGGGGTTAACAGTGATATCCATTTTAGCCACTTTTTTGTTTTGGTTTGGTATAGTAATCCTCTGCCCGCAATGATCAGAATCTTGTAAATTTATAATTTCTTTGTGGACTGGTATAACATTAGTGTAAATATTATCTAAGCATGTAGCACTAGTAGGGGTTATTCTTGTGGGCTCCAAAAATAGGTTTACAAGATTGTAGGACTGAAACTGAAGAAGACCACAGATGGCCACTGAAACTCCTTAATGCTAAGTATATCACGGGTATAAAATATCGCGAATAGTTAACCGACTATGATTTAGCAAATACTTATAAATTAATGGTACTAATGAAAATGGTACCATTGAACTGTTCTGATGATGAAGCCGGAAGGTAGGCACTGGAACTCTGAAATAAAACAATGTATCCTAGTCGTGCTTGGGCTTATTGGATTCGTCATGAGATGTACTTTGGCCATAAATGATTATCATGTTAATTGGAGATACCTACCAAAACTAAAAAGAGAAAAATAAAAAACTTTTAACAAAAAATCAAACCGACTTCCAGAACAAAAAACTACAAACCAAAAAATAACTTTCTTTTCCGAAGTCGGTGTCATAAAACTGAAAAAAGTTGGGTACAAAAGACACCGACTTCGGAAAAGAAAGTTATTTTTTGGTTTGTAGTTTTTTGTTCTGGAAGTCGGTTTGATTTTTTGTTAAAAGGTTTTTCGAGTTACAAATCTTGTGTAACACTTCATCCATTACTTTTTCGAAGCAGTCATACAATCCTGAAGGGGGTCTGTATACGCTTAATACAATAAACTGCTCCAATTCTATACAAGCTATTTCAACTGTCCGCTCAACAGATAGGCTCACAATATCCTTACGGTCTTTAAATTTAAGCTGGTTACTTACTAAAACCAATGACCCACCATGTATAGCATTAACTCTGTTGAATGAACTACCAACCTGGTGATTATTAAAATTGAACAATAACTGGTGGTTTAAGCCAATGTTCTGTTATACAAAGAATATCAATACTGTTAAAGTTCATAAATAATTCTACTTCTAAATCTTTTCCTTGAATATTTTGATGAACCAGATTAATACTATTTACCGAATTTAAACTTTTATTTGATTTTATTTTGCAATTTTTATCCTGCATACTTTTGCAAGAGGGTGTCCTAATTTCTAATTTAAATTATTATCAATATCAATTTCTGATACCAAATTATTGGCTGAATTTAATAACATTCCTTGGCATTGCTCAATAGAAGCAAGTTGTTCAGCCAAATTCTTGGCTGTAATAGAAAAATAATATGATAGCGACACAGCTATTTGTCTTTTATAATACTTTGAAAGAAAGTACCTATCCGTGAAAAACGTATCTTTTGTCAAATAAAAGTGATTACCAACATAATTGTTAGTGTCGAATAAATTGCTACTATATGTTAAATTATGTAATGTCCTATTCAATTCACATCTAAGTATTTTTTCTTCCTGTGGCAAACTTTGGCTGTATGGGAATGTGAACATCACAATTTTTTTAAACTAAGTTTGCATAAAGATCTATAATATTGGAGTAATTCTCCTTTGTTCACATTACCCCTATTACCAATAAATATTAATAATGTAGTATCCTAGTTAAAATTGCATTTTATAACTTTTTCATTATGTCAAATAAAGAACAACCAGGCATACAGTAGTTCATCATTGAGTGTCCTGGACATCTATTTGTCAACAAGTGGCCTAGATCCTTACCAATTTCATCATAAAATAATACTATTTCTGTATTTATATTCTTTTTAGGCAAACAGTTAGTAATTTCTAATGGCAAACTTGCACTAGACTGCGGTATGGTGGCATCACATATTGTCAATGAATGGTCCGGTATGGGTTCAACAGATGGTGGTTGACAATGATCACATTTGTTAGTTTGTGAGCTTACCAGCTCATTCATTGCCAATACATACTCCCTCATTTGGTTTTCAGAGGCTGTATATTTGATCGTCATAGAAGTAAGTTTCTCCTGTAGATGGTCTTCTGTGTCAGTTTGGTATTTCCTAGTATTGTTGCATAAGTACCCAATGTTCACAGTTTGTTGACAAAAGCTTATAATCTTAGTCAGTAGTTGAGCTTTCGAATGTTTCGTTCTTCGAATTCTTTAGGAAGCTTTTCCACCAAAGTTGTGCGAAGCAGAGTGCGAGGAAAATATTCACCAATGGGATCACTTTATTTTCTTAGCCGGGCTGATGATCAAGAGCTAGCAGAGCTATGCACTATTGCATACAAAAAGGCTGGGTTTGCATGCTACAGAGAACCCCTGGCCAAATGAAGTATCACAGACTCCTCTCAAACACAGTGGCAATGTGGGGCTCCTTTGCAGGTTATGCACCACCTCATTGTCTGATCTGCCTGCAGCCTGCACTTTTCGGAATCTGAACGTGGTAAATGACAGAGCTGTCCAAGTAGCCACATACTGTACGAACCAAATTTCAACAGTTTATGACTTAATTTGAATCGCTACGAAAAAAAGAAGAAGAACAATATTTTTTATTTTCATAGCTTCGCTACGCATCCTTGCACAGCCATTGGATCATTGGTGTAAAAGCACCCCAATAGGTGTTTTGTGTTTTGTTATTCGGTTTGTTAAATTAATTTTGTGCGGATGTCAGCTATTCCCGGCGGCAGTATTTGCTGGATTCATCGGGGAATGTGGAGGGAAGCGGAAATTCCGTTGACATGTTATTTGGATTTGGAAGCGGGAATTATTATGGGTTGCGGAAGAACGAGAATCTAGTAAGAGAATCAGGAAAACGTTATATAATTATGTCCGTAGACACGATTTGCGGTCCCGATTTTTAACACACAATACACCGCATACGGTTTGTCGTCCGTTCGTTTGTTCACTAGACACGATTCTGCAACGACACTGCAGTGCACTTGTATTGTTTTAAAAGCGCGTGAGTGACGAACCACACGTGAGCCGTGCGGTGCGGTGTGTCGTGTCGTCAACAAGTTCATATCGGTTTTGTTCAGCCGCTAAATCGACACCGCAAAAAACCGCGACGACATAGCGGCATCGACACATAGCCGAAAAACCAAATGAAAATCGTGTCACGTGTGGTGCGGTGTCATGCAATGAACAAACGGTCCGTACAAATATTATATATGGAGCTCTGAATCGTGACCACATTTTTCGGTGTCGTGTTTTGCGTCGTGAATAAATGGCCTAGAGTGGATTTCCTCTGACGTGGCAGTGAGTGACGAAGAGAAGAAACGACCAGTAGTGCTATTCAGTAAAAATCTCATAAGAGAAGTGAACACGATGCAAGCTGTCAATCCATACAATCAAGATGCAATAACAGTTCACTTCAAGCTCAGTTCACATAAGTTTTGACGGTAAGGTGTTTACAGAATAGACTGGCTAGTACCAATCACATGGGTTAAAATTCGCATCGACTCTCTCGTTTTCTATATGATTGGTCAAAGAGCAGTGGTGGCCCAGTGACCGCGACTTACAAGTTGTAGGTCGTGGGTTCGAACCCAGGCAGGTGCTTTACTTTGCGTAAATTATTTCATCACCACTGCTCTAAAAACGGTGAATGAGAACATCGTGCACGTCTTCGAACGAAAAATTCGAAGACGTGTGCACATCCACCAAGCCGCACTGGGCCCGCATGGTGTATTACAGCCTATTTCCTCTGACAGAGAGGTGGCCTGCACGCAATATGGACCAAATGAGAGTCTAATTGCGAAAAAGGGGGTCCATCTCTCCTATTCTATGATTGATCGATTTTATTCGTCTCCTCTTCACTCCACAAGTATCGGCTTCAGCAGAAACGCACCCATATTCCTGTAAATCATACCACAAAACCATACATATTTTTGTAACTTGCTAACACAGCGACCACCTTTACAACACAACCCTCTCCAACTGCGACCGCACCTCACAACGACAGGTATTTGAAGCTATCGACCACCTTCTATTAAGTATCTATTTTATTTACCCTCGTCCATGTGTCGCTGCGGAAAACCAGCGCTGGGTTGTCTGACGCCCAGTAAATGCTGAGTTGGTAATCCTTTCGCCCATGAGCTGTGTGGTCGTTGTCCTTTCGGCCATGAGCTGTGTGGTCATTGTACTTTCAGCATTAGCACGCTCAGCGCAGTTTCTGATTGTTCTTTTTTACTATTCTTTTACTTTGTCTTCGTTGTTGTTGTAGTGTGTCTATGTCGAATAAATGTTTTCTATTTCTATTTCTCTCTCACTGCGACCGCGCCTCACGAAGACAGCTATTTGAAGCCATCCACCATCATCGCAGCATCTTCCGCTACGCTGCGGCAATAGCAAGATAATGGCCTACTAATGCATTCATTACTTATCATTAAATTTTTTACTGATAGTACTAGAGGACCTAAGATAATCAGCATTCGTCTGGATAAAATGTGTTTTTTGTCTGAAAGTCTTTATTGGAACTTGAATCACGGCGACTCGTCACCACACTTACGTCTTTCCGTCGTCCCACTTGCCCCTCCTATAACATACCTTTGAAATACTGTTGAATCTTCTGACCATCGACATGACTGTCAAAGATCTTCAAATGACTGTCAATGGCTAAGGTCCAGTTTTTTAATTCGTAGTTAACTCAACCAATGGTTTTAAATTTCAGTAAAATGCGTTTATTCATTAATTGTTAGTTTATTGAATGGTCTAATAGTTAATTCTCAAACTTTTTTGATTATTTGTGATGTTAACAATTTATGAATAAACGCTATTTAAACTAAATACCTAAGGGCCTAAGTGTGTTTTCCATGGAGTCTCGGTTTATACTGGATGGTCATACATCCACGCTCGGCAAGCTTTGTTTAACCCTAAAAATCGACTCGTGCTTCTTATTACTTAGTTAGACATGAGCTCCTCAGCCTCATAAAGTACAGGTTATTAAATTCATGATGTAAACGCAAAAATTCTCCAGTACCTACCTACCTAGGTACCTAGTAGTAATGTGAGTAAGTGTAGGTACTAATTCTTGGCACGTCCACTGTAAGGCAGGCTGACTCATTGCGATGAATTATTAAAACCTCATTAATTTTGTGACCTTCAACGGAACCAAGGTTCAATAGAGATGGAGTATTTAATACTGGTCATGCTCGGAGCTTGGCTGACGTGCAAGGCTTTTAATTTTTCGGATCAAAAAGTTCTGTACGTCCTTCTGAAGGTTAAAAAGAAAAGTTAGGTAAAACGGTGTTGAATGTACCGTCTCATCCTACTAATAAAATTTTAAATTAGACAGACAATTTTTAATCTAAACATCTGGGACTAGAAGCAAGATTATTTTTGTCAATAACGAAGGTTCTGAAAATGATTGATGACAGAGTGGACTGTCCGTATCACAGGCATAAATCTAACTAGATAACGCAAGTCCCTCCATCTGTATGAAAACCAAGCGTGCCTCTTTTTCACAAGCAATTTAAAAAATTTACTTACCAATGAAAGAAAACATTTTCAATGCCTCGGCCAACTTTTTCTATACATCTTTACAGCTCAATATGGCATCGAAAGGCATTTTTCTAGATTTCGGTTGATTGCATCGCCGATAATGCTACATGAAAAGCTCAGATTACGATCATTGATCGTAACTTTACTCCGTTTTTTGGCACGCGAGGTACATACAATCGCGTCATCTAGTTAGATTTATGTCTGTGGTCCGTATATAGTTCACTACTATCAGTTACATGCGTCACCGTATCGTGTTATTTACTAACACTTAATTTTAATGTACATTCTTACTAACCCTATATGAGTCTTCGCTCGAAATAAAGTTATTGTATTGAATTGAAGATATTGAATTTATGGAAGTTTATCTTATAGTATAGCTATACGCGCGGATTCGCTCCCGTCAACTGGCTATCTACCTACCTACCACATATCTATCTACCCACTCAACTCCAACCCACCTACCTTACCTACCTACCAACCTACTCACCTTTCCTACCGATCAACCTACCTTCCCTACCCTACATACCCACCTACCCTAACCTACATACCTACCCTATCCTACATACCCTACTTACCCTACCCTACCTATCTACCTACCTACCCTACATACCTTAGGTAGACCCACTACTACCCACCTACTCTACCAATTTGTTAAACTATTTATTTGAATAAGAATTAATCTATACGCAAATAATGCATTAATTTCGAACAAATTTGATTACCATAAAAAGGTTATAGTGTGGTTATAGTCTTCTGTCAGAGATATACTGTCGCGGACTGTTTTTTAGAACTATTAAAGAGAAACAATTCCATCATCTATACTAATATTATAAAGCTGAAGAGTTTGTTTGTTTGTTTGTTTGTTTGTTTGTTTGAACGCGCTGATCTCAGGAACTACTGGTTGGAATTGAAAAATTCTTTTTGTGTTGGGTAGTCCATTTATCGAGGAAGGTTATAGGCTATATAACATCACGCTACGACCAATAGGAGCGGAGCATCAATGAAAAATGTTCCAAAAACGGGGAAAATTTATTCTTTTTGAGACGCAACGTATTTAGAGTAGGTGGGCTAGCTTGGTAGGTAGCCAGTTGACGGGAGCGAAGCCGCGTGGGACAGCTAGTACATGATATTTGCGGATCTTAAACCGTTTACGCAGCGCACGCAACGGAAGCTCTAAAAAAGGAATAATTTTGCCCGTATTTGCAACATTTTTCATTTATGCTCCGCTCCTATTGGTCATAGCGTGATGTTGCATAGCCTATAACCTTCCTCGATTAATGTAATATCCAACACAAAAATAATTTTTCAATTCCAACCAGTAGTTCCTAAGATTAGCGCGTTCAAACAAACAAACTCTTCAGCTTTATAATATTAAATAGTATAGATAGATTTGCAGATGGGAAATGCTAGGGAAATAGACCAAAGCACATTGGTTCGACGATACCTCTATCACCAAAGATGGTGTGGGAAGTGTGGTCGAACAGAAAGGAGATTCATACCTAGCTGCGTGTCAACCATGGGCTCTAGACAAGTGTCATTCATATTGGCAATGGTAGAAATGCCAAAATGTAATAAGGAATTGATCACGTGACATTTCACCCGTAACGCTTTCGTTGATAGAATAATGCCACTTGTCTAGAATATATTAATGACGATTGTGATGAAATCCCAACAAGACACAGTTTATTATAAACTGAACCCTAGGGCGGTTACGAACTTCATCAGATCCGTGTCCGTAAAATTTCGGTTCCGAAGTAGCCGTAGTACTTCTTTTAGGAAAGCTTTACGCACTACATCCGAACTCTATCCGTCATAATTTGTCATAATTCAGAACAGAGTTCGGATGTAGTGCGGTAGCTTCCCTACAAGGAGTACTACTGCTACTTCGGCACCGAAATTTCACGGACACGGATCGGATATAGTGCGTAACCGCCCTAATTGCGTCATACGTAATTTATATGTTAAGCAATTAAGCTGCTGTAATGATAGGTGTCTCCGTTTCAATTAACTAACTAATCACATGAAACCAATTTGATCTACGACTATGACTATGACCTAAAGTAGGAGTAGATACAAATAAGACTGATGACAGACACGTAATTAGTGTTATCTCACAACGCAGCTACGAAGAGGAAGAAAACGTACGAACTCGCTTAGCTTATAGAGAAGACAGGCCGTTATTTATGAGTATTATCCCACAGAATACGACGTCGCAAGAGTAGCTACGAGGAGAAAAGTGAGAAAACAAATCGGCCAAGTGCGAGTGACTCGCGCTCAGAGGGTTCCGTATAAACAGCTACATTCACCAAAATAAATAGATTACATTACTAACGTTCATAAACAATGAAAGCACCGAATATTCGAAAACTGTTGTCCCTATATATCAATATACATTTTTTTTATTTTTCCTAGTACATTTTATAAGTTGGTCGACTATTACTCAAAAACTTGTAAAGCCTACTTAGCTGTGATAGTTTACCTATTAATTTCGTTATAATTATATACTACTGCCGCGAATTTTTTTCACATATCCAAAAGCAACTATTTAGCTAACAGGGGGGGCGGACACTTGCCTCTAACAAAATTTTGCAATTTAAAGCTTAATTTTATGCAAACGGATTCCTGAATTGAAAAATGGCTATTACAGACGCGTAATATTTTTGAATGGCCTATCCAACGATACCCTACACCAAAGGATAACCGAGAAGAAAAAGCATCCCCAATTTACGTGTAAATGTTATGCGGGTAAATAGTATAGGTATGTGTAAAGGTACAAAAAAAACAATCTTGGTTTTATGTTACCACTTTGTCGGCGTAATTAATATGTATACCCATGCCCAAATATAGCTTTCTAGTACTAAGATAATTATATATAATCCTACTACACAAGAAAGGCGCAAAGAACGACATCGGGAATACCCGGCCAATAAGCCCAATGTCGAATGTGTACAAAATATTCGCAAAGATCATTTTGGGCAGGATAAGCGCAAAACTAGACGAAAGCCAACCAATAGAACAAGCCGGTTTCAGACGGAACTTTCAACGATAGACCACATCCAAACACTCAAATAGATAATTGAGAAGTATAACGAATTTAACAAAACACTGTATGCAGCTTTTATAAATTACATAAAGTCATTCGACTGCATTCGTCATAAGGCAATATGGGTTAGCTTAGGAAAGCAAGGTATACCTGCAACATATATTAACATTATCAAAAATATATATACAAAGAGTAAAGCAAAAATCCAATTGGAAACCTTGGGCAAAGAATTCCGAATCAAGCGAGGAGTTAGACAGGGAGACCCAACGTCCCCAAAGTTGTTGTCTTTCGCAACCTTGACTGGGAACATCTAGGCCTTAACATAGACGTGAGAAAACTAAACCACTTAAGATTTGCCGACGATTTGGTTCTACAAGAAAAAAATCTAAAGGCACTCGAGAAGTTGATCCCAACTCTAAATAATGAGAGTTCTGAAGTGGGTTTAAAAATGAACATAACAAAAACGAAACTGATGACCAACTCAGAAATCGAACCCATTGAAATTGAAGGACAACAAATAGATTATGTTAATGAATATTGCTACTTGGGCCAGATCATAAGATAAATAAGAGGATTGCTAATGGGTGGAAAAGATACTGTCTCTCAAGGAAATTGTAAAATCTAAAGACCACAATATGGCAATGAAAAAAAAGTATTCAATGCTTGTATTCTTCTTCACCTACGGCTGCGAAACATGGTCTTTTAGAAAGAAAAGTGGAGCTAAATTACAAGGAATTAGTATCCAAGAGTTGGCAAGAGATATCGAGGACGACAACAAATGCGCTGGGAAGATGAGTTGAAACTTACTGCGGGACCCAAATGGAGGGGAATTGCTCGAGACAGGAAGCAATGGAAACTACTGAAGGAGACCTTTGCCAAAAGGCACACTGAGTTGAGAGACATCCTATAGCCAAACGAATCAAACAATACAGTCATAAAGATTAATCTCACCCAGTTTAACGGGCTAAATATATAAATAGTACTAAGAGTATCTGAGCTAAGCTGCGGATGGACGGTCATGGCGAAACTATAAGGGTTCCTTGTTGACTACTTAACCCTAAAAAGGAAATGAATATTCAGTAAATTTGGAAGGTTTGATTTTATAAGGTTGAGTGAACCGATGATCTAGTTAAGGCTACAGGAAAACCGCTGGATGCGGTACGCATAGACCAATCGTTTCTCTGGGGCAAACCTATGTTTAGCGGCTGAAATGATGATGATCATGATGTACGTTGGATAAAAATAGGTAAACGTGTGATTCAAATCTAAGAGGCCTACAAAATAAAAATAAACGTCTACGTTTATTCGAGGTGAAAGTATATAAGTTATCATTATTCGAGTATCTTAAGTTCTTAACTAATCTTAGGTAAAATTTTATTATATTACTAATATTATGAATGTGAAAGTTTGGATGATTTGTGTGAAGTTTGTGAAGATATATGATTGTTACTCAATCAAGCCAGAACGCCTGAACTATCTAAATGAAATTTGGCACAGAGATAGATTATAGTCTGGATTAGCACAAAGGCTACTTTTTATCCCGGTATAATGTTGCCTTGGGATGATAAAACACTTTTATGCCTTTTCTAAAGGCTACTTACCTAAATTGTTTTTTTTTACTTCGTAGACTAAACTGAGAGCTGCCAATTACCTTATTTTTTTAAATGTTGCAAGCGCGGAGCATAATGTTGTAGGTAAGGCTCAACCATAAGAGATTCATCGAATAGATGTGACATGACTACTCAATTTAATTTTACTAATTGGTGTTAATAAATATTTTATGAATATAAACGTAACATATTTAAATATAGCAGTATTAATACTCATAGTACATAAACAATTATTGTAATAAATAAGAAATGAACAATAATATAAATGCGATCGATAGAATGAAGTCTGAAATAAATGAGTAGAATTAAATAAGGGCCGCTAGTTTCTTAACAAATGTATTTTTTTTGCCGTGAAATAGTTCCATTTTTGATGTACTTCCATTTTCGTTCAACTTTCGATCACTCAGGATAGGATACCATTTTTCTGTAATGATTAAGTGGCAACCCGCAAATGTGAGTTTAGTCTACGAAATTATAAATCATAGATCGGTAACTCGGGAACCAAAACCACGGGTAAAAAGCTAGTTAATTGATAAATTATTTGATGTTATACTTAAATCAATTAAACGTTCATAAAACACATGCCATCCATTTTGCTGGTTGAAACCATCTTGAAGTTTATTCAATAACTTCTTATGAGGCTCCACCGCCTAACGGCAAAACAAACAAACTGTTTTCTAAAACTTAATACACGCCCAATCCAGATACCGTGGTTGTCGAAACTCGTGGAGTACAAATTCATGTTTGTGTTCAAACCTGGGCCAATTGATTTGACACCTAAACACAATTTACTAGATTTTACTTTCCAACTTTTACATAGGTACATTTACGATCTGCTCTCGTAACAGAAAACACGGCTAGGGTGTTCATGCACACAGAGAGAATGCCTTCGGCGACTTTTTGTTTCAGCTTCGCGTTTCGTTTAAAGCGATATAGCAGCATCATATTTTCCCACCACTCACCTGCTGGTAAGCGATAATTTGGTTGACGGTGATACATTCTTGCCTAGAAGTAAACTATTCACACTTGACTACTTCGGCTTGAGCTTGACTCCCACTCTTCGACAAGCAATTCCATATTTATTCCACGCACAATGAAAGTACCGTTTATCGCATTTGCAATGCACGAGAGAAGCGCTACTCGTATTATCGTATAGGTAGTAGCGAATTAGCTTCACTTCAACATTGTTACTAACTCGCTGCTGTTATGGGAGACTTCAGGTATAGCGAGAGTTGCGGAGCTGCGGTTAGGTGGCTGTTAAGGCACAAACAGGCAGCATACTGTATTACGATTGTATTGATGCCGTATGGAGATAGTAACGATGTAGAATCGTGGTTACGTGTTAACAAAGGTTTATTATACCTGACTTTTCTGTCATGCTCTTAAGAGCTGCGACAACGTTGTGTGTCGTTGTCTTTTTGCGATTGTTTTTCTACTGAATCGCTGCAAAAAGTTGGTGTGGGTGACCTCCCTAATACCAAGAGTTCAGGAACTGAAGTTAGTGTATTTTTATTACGAGGTCCGAATTATGTAACTACATTATTTCACTGGGTTGTATGATTTTTGTCACAACAGGATAATATGACATTAAATGTTACGGTGAGCCTATTTTTTTTTTTCACTTATCATTACAAGTTATTATAAAAAAATCAACAAAGTATTCGATTAACTTTCACCAAAAGAAAAAAAACAAACATTTGTAATGATTTCTAAAACGTAAATACTTTCTAGGGGTCAATATTTGTGGAGTCAATATTAGCAGAGGTATGCAATGTAATCCCGTTTGTTGTTGCTTACCAGTTTTAATAAATTACAAACAGATACAAACGGTAAATGGATATAAATTGCTTTTAAATATTGAAATGGAGCAGCAATTACATTTTCTAAAATGAGTTTTCGGCACACTTTATTACGTTACGTTTCATGAAATCTCAACTTGTCAATACAATTTGAGATTTCATGAAACGTAACAACGATTATCATTGTTTGTTTATACAAGGTAATCTGTATATATACTACTAGACATAAAATAGGAGCCACTAGGTATTTAAGGTATACCGAGAAAATTATAAGTTTATCACATTGTTTAATTTACGTTAGGATAAACTTATAATATATATATATATATTATTGTTTACCGTGTAGGCTAGTAACTGTTGAAATTAATGAATTAATAAACATGTTTATTTAAATTTCGGTAAATATTACAATTTAGGATAAAAAACAAAAAGTCACAAAAAACTAAAAAAAACACGTTTTATTTCTTTTCATGTAGCCTGAAATGCATGCTCTCGATCAAATGCCTCACGTTTTCAGTTGGTATATCTTTCCAGGCACTTTTCAAAGCGTCAATCAGTTGCTGCTGGTTGTAGATCTCTTGCGCACTCTCTCGTAACTCTTCGTTCTAATTGATACCACATGTGCTCGATCGGATTTAAATCCCGACTGTTTTCTGGCCACGGCAAAACTTGAATGTGAGAGCTTTGCAGTAAAGACTGGGTCGCTTGAGCTGTGTGTGCACGGGCATTGTCTTGCATCAGGATGTATCCAGGACCCATTTGCTTTGATCATATGAGGCTTGATGAATTCTTCAATGTAACAAAGAGCAGTAACGAAAGCCTCATTTAAAATAGCGTGTTCAGTTTTACCAGGTAAACTTATTCCACCCCAAATCATTAACTTTACATGATATGAGACGCCATATCATATAAAGTTATTTGGTATATGTTCATTTCAATAGCGTTCACGATGTATAATAAACGTGAGTTTTTTACCAACTGTTGATATAATTTCTTTAGATATATTATTTATATACTCTAAAACTTATTCCGAATAATTTATTTAATCGAAAATAATTATTTTCGTTTAAAATATATAATATTGATACCATATTTATGGTTAACACCCCGATTCAAAGCAATCTGACTCGGATGGGTTATATTAGGTTAGATGGTTAAGGCGGGAGCCGAACGGAGTGCCAGGTCCCTTCTAAGATTGGGCAATCATTTGGGTTAGGTTTTGTTAGAACAGTGGCGAACGAGTGAAGCGAGCGTTTTGTGGGAGTAAATTATTACGGGCGTTTTTCAACAAAATAATAAATTATGGTCAATTAATCGTTCCAAGAGTGAGCGAAGCGAGCTCGAAAGCTTAAGACACCCCGACAAGGATAGGTTGGGTTCGAAGGAGATGACGGCAGCTGAAGTGAGCGAGCAAAGCGAGCGAACTTAGCTCCCGTCATCTTCTTCGTGTTAGGTTACTTTAGACCCTGAAGACAGTAATAGGAGCCCAGCACAGCAAGAGACAACATAATATTTGTTAAGCTACCTACATTTCACAACTTATTAATAATTAGGCAATGATATAATGTATATCTGGAATTTTGCTTTGGGTTGGGGGTAAGCGTTTTATCATATTAGATCTAATAGGTTTTATGTCTTTTGAGTGGTATATCAAACGATTTTAAATTTAATGTATGTTATGATTATAAAAATGTGTTACTTTAAAATTATATCAATCATTTATTATATTAACTGATCATTATATCAAATAAAATTATATATTCAGTTGTTATATCTTGTAAATATTAGAGATTTTGTAATTATATCATATATTACTTATCCTATTTTTACCAAACAGCTAAGAATAATCTCGATAAAGTCACAAATCAACATGAGAGAGTCAAAACAACAGTCAAATGCAACATGATACCGTGATGAAAATTATTCTATGATCTGATCAAGATTCTGTTCTATACATATACCAAGTTTCATCATATCCGTTCAGCTGATAAGGCGTGAAAGAATAATAAACAAAAAAGAACAGTTAGACAGGGGTCACCAAATGGCGGACCGCGGTCCGAATCCAAACCGCCGACCTATTTTGTGTGGACCTTAAGTAAATAATACAGTACAATTTACTTGTGTTACTTGAGTAAGTTATTAAATAATTTACCCTGTGGTTTGTCTTTATTGCCGTTGATTCGACAACGGACAAATCATTTCACAAAATCTTAATTGATATTGTATCTATATTTATATTTATTTAAATTTACTAATTCAATTTTAACAAAGTAAATACACGGGCGGTGTAAAGAACGGGGGCAGAGGAGGTGGCTTTCAACCTTACGAACCGCGATGGTCGTATTATTTTAAAATACGGACCCCAAATGAAAGTAATGGGTGACTCCTGATGTAGAGTATTACTAACTCATTAAAGTTAGTGTACAAAACTTTTAACTCCATTATAATAACTTTAATAATTAAAGTTATTATGAACATATTTTCATGTTTCACCTTGGCTTCTCGGGGGTCCCCAGTTGGCGGATCGGGGAAGGCCCGGCAGATATGCAGGGTAGGAGGGAAATCAAATACCTCCCGCGGACCAACAGGCCGGAGAAAGATACTTCGACATCAAACCCCCAGGTGCAGGCTTGTCCAAGAGTCTGAGCAGAGGTTGTGGTTAGTGCTGTGCACCTAGGTTGGGGCGTACAGAAGGGATGGCGGCGAAAGAGCCCGTTTAAGGCCAACGAACTAGAAGAAGACCACCTGGAGTATAAGGCACTCAAGAAGATAACTAAATCTGCACTAGCAAAATCAAGAGAAGATTTCTATGACAAACTGGAAAAGGCAGAAGAGGAGAACACTATCTAAAAAATTACCCGACAACGTTACAGATCTACTCTCCATGTTAAGTCTAACAAATACATCAAAAACACCCAGGGTGTATTACTAACAGCGAATAAGGAAATCAACGGAAGATGGAAGAAGTACTACGAAGAGTTGATGAATGAAGAATTCCCTAGAGAGACAATGCCCCATAAGCCACCTGCTGAAGGACCCTTAAATTATATAACAGTGGAGGAGGTGAGGAAGGCCTTATCAAAAATTAAATTAAATACTATAAGGCCACCGGCCCCGACCAGATTCCGGCAGATATCTGGAAGAATCTGAAAGATACCGCACTGCCATGGCTCACCAAGTTATACAATCGCATAATTAAAGACGGTAAGATCCCAGAATCCTGGCGAAATAGCACCTTATGCTCTATGACCACCGCATCAAAACCGCCTGGCTCAAATGGAGATCTTTTTCAGGTGTTCTTTGTGACCGCAAAATTCCCATACGTGTTAAGGGCAAAGTATACAAAACGGTAGTGCGACCAGCTATGACTTACGGAGCGGAGTGCTGGACCTTCAAGAAAGCACACGAACAACAACTGCATACAAGTGAAATGAAAATGCTCCGATGGGCAGGAGGTCCCGTCTGGACAATGTGCGAAACGAGTATGTCAGGGGTTCGTTCAAAGTACCTAGCACCGAATAGCGAGAAGGTCAAAGAAAGCAGATTGCGTTGGTACGGCCACATCCTGAGACGTTAAGATGACAACCCTATCAAAAAGGCCCTAAATATCACCGATCGACTGCGAGGAAGGGGAAAACCGCCCGCCACCTAGTGGTCAAACATGCAGAAAGTGGTCCTGAAGGAGAACCTGAGCAATCAACCCAGAACAGCTCTCTGGCAGCACAGCAGACGTACAAGGAGACCCGACCCCAGCTGACCTGGGAAGAGGGTTGGACAAAGAAGAAGACTTTCATGTTTTACCTCACAGCAAAGAGTTTTTATAAAAAAGTTAATAAAAATAACAAACTGCTTAAGAAGCGAATTATTCGTGAGCTGGCTGATCAAACCAAATTTCGATTTTTTTAATTGACTTTTTTTATTTATAGCTTTTTAGTTAACATTTTTTTTAATAGGTACATTTAAACATGTGTGTTTAATTGTTTTGAAATCACCTCTTAAAGCCCTTTATTTTGATACCCCACAAGACGGAAATCGAAGAAAAAAATATTGGGCCCCACAATATGGCACCTAAAAGCCGCCATTTTTCTATTTGCCCATTTTAATGTGACATTCGCAAGGTTCGAATCAACGCGTTTGATCTCATCGCCACATAGGAACAAAGATACATACAAACATACATACATATATGCATTCAAACTACTTTGTTGGGGATATCAACTTCCCCGATATAAAGTGGTTGGATCGGGGCAATTTTGCAGTGGCAGATAGCTCAACCTCAAGCGGCCAGCTGATATTAAATTTCATGTCAGTAATTAACGGTTCCCAATATAATAACATTAGGAATAATCTTGGACGAATACTTGATTTGTTTATCTCGAACGCAAACTGTCAGACTTCAAATTCTGTCTATGAAACGTCTACTTTCCGTTCTGATAATTGGCCCGCAAATATACGAGTATACCAGGATAGATCAATACGTATATCGGATATTTACCTCACAAAAGAAATTGTACAATGTGCAGTCAAATTATTAGACCCATCTAAGTGCGCTGGCCCCGATGTTATACCACCTACCTTCTATATTGTAACGGCCGATAACATCAGTACAGTGCACTTAATTTTCAATAAATGCTTACATGAAGGTGTCTGTCCTACCGTGTGGAAGCGAGCATTTATAACGCCTGTTTATAAAAGTGGAGATAAAAATAATGTAGAAAACTACCGCCCCATATGAAAGAAAGAAGAAAAAAATATTTAATATCAATTCATTCCACCTCGTCGAAGCTTTTCGAGAGGCTGGTGCACGGCGCTCTATACCCCCAAATTATTATACCGGAAAAACATGGGTTCATGAAACGGCGGTCGACTACGATCAATCTTATGATTTTTACAAACTTTCTTTATGAAAATATGGACATGATGGTAGACGCTGTGTACACTGATTTTCGGAAAGCTTTTGACAAGGTGGATTACACAATTCTTTTGGAAAAGCTCACCTTCAACGGAATCCGAGGCAACTTACATCGTTGGTTTGCATCATACATTTATAACAGGACACAAAAGGTCGTTATTAATAGGTTTCAATCTTGGATTGTGGCTGTTAAGTTCGGTGTTCCTCAAGGGTCCATTTTTGGGCCCTTACTTTTCATTTATTTTATAAATGATATAAAACATTGGTTTGTTAATGCGAATTTCTTAATGAAAGTTTATAAAGACAAAAAATTTATGACTGCCTACTGCTTCAAGAAGATCTTCACAGACTTAATACCTACTGTAAAGACAAAAAACTCTTTCTTAGTCTTTTAAAATGTCACAATATATCATTTAATAAAAACAAAAATAAACTAAATTTTAAGTATACTTTGAATAGCCAACAATTAAATATAGTAGAATCCGTTCGTGACCTTGGTGTAACCATTGATTCATGTCTGCATTTTGACTTGCACATTGAAAACATAATAAATAAAGTCTTTCAAATGTATGGTTTTGTCATGAGAGCCTCTAAATACTTTGCGCGACCCTCTACCTTTTTGGTATTATACAAAACTTTAATAAGGTCTCAATTAGAATAAGCCATTCCTATCTGGAAACCGTTTCACCTCAAATATAACATTAAATTAGAAGTCGTGCAGAAAAAGTTTCTACGCACAATGAACTATAAATGTATCATTCGAGGATTCTAAACACCCAGTTGTTACAGCAATATAATATGTTAAGTTTAGAGTCTCGGCGCTTACTTTTGTTGGCCATGATGCTGCATGGTTTGTGTAACAATAGATTCGATTATATTGAAATTACAAATAAATTACGCTATACAGTGCCCCGAAATGTTATCAGAAGGGCGGCCCACGTGCCCCGGTTGTTCCATGTGGATTCATGTACGAGCAACACCGGAATACGGGTGCTTCTTCGTCAGCTTGTGGAAACCTATAACACACACTTTATGGACATAGATATCTTATCCCTTTCAAGTAAAAAGTTCAAATGTCTGGCTATAAATATTTTATCTCCATAATCCATAAACTAAGATAAATCAATGCAATGAACTATACTCTTCCGTTTCCTAATTGTTCATATATTAATCCGTGGACAATGGTGTGGGTTATATTTTTGCCAATTTATTTGTACTCATAGTTTTATTTAAACTTAACTTAACACAACATTAACTTTACATGTAACTGTTTTTTTGTCCTTAATAAATATATACATACATAAACTGATAAACACATTACCCTCCTCAGGCAGTCGGGTAAAAAGACGATAGTGTTACGAACTATTTTAATTAAGGCGAGTCCATTATCGGAAACAATACCAAACTCTGGCAATTAACTAGTGAAAGAAAAACCAATTCCACATAACATAACATCACGCCTGCATTCCCCGAAGGGTTTGGCAGAGTGTACCTATAGTACACGCTTAAACTAACTTTTCGCCAGTTGTATTGAAGTTCTATGTAATAGGAAGCGAGGTTAAGGCAATCAACCGGGCACAAATCGAACTGAGAAGTTCAAGACTGAAAATCTTTGCCTGACCCAGGAATTAAACCTATGACTCATGCTCAACAGTAACTGTAGCACTTTGAGACACTAGACTAACGAGTAGCTACTACTATAATTTATCTGTGGTATTGTGGTGGCGGAGCAAATTGAAAAAAAAATATTGACTGTGGTAACTTTTTTCGTACTAGCGACTTTAATTTTGTCTTTTTTTTACAAAACTGTAATTTTGTAAAAATTAAGCAAGATTTAGTTATTAGAAAATAAACTTTAATAAAATAATACAAAACTATTTTTTGCTAGTCATTAAAAAGTTCGCAATGTCACATAATTTTGACAATGTATATTGCTAAATCTTACTTCCTGTTTAATTTACGCTTACGTTGCTTTAGTTAGAAGGTCATTACATTATTAAAGAAAAATTGTATTCGAATTAAGAGTAATCCTTTAAAAACAGAAGCATTTCATGCCAGGGACTCAAAGCAAACTCAATCGTTGCAGTACTATAGATACCTAACATCATATAATATTCATAAAATTCAAAATCAAGCGTCCTGGTATCATAAATAAATTCATACATAAATTCAAAATTTTATGATATCTGGTTAAAACAAACCGGCCACAACTAACAAGTCTAATCGACCGTGAATATTCAATTAAATTGGAAACCGCATGTTCAATCCAATTTATTGGAATATTTTAATTGGATCTAAGCGTTCCAATTTATTATTTATTTTATAAGAGTTACTTAGGAAATGGTTAAAGTTCGGATCCAATAAAGTTAAAAATGGTTATACCTATTTTGGTTAGGACCACGTCAATCAGTCTTTGTGCCAGCTTTGTTGGGGTCGACCTCCAGTCTAATCAGCACCTGTAGTTGAAAATCTACAATCGATAACGCTAGTATAAAACGAATCAATGTATGGGAATTACACATCTGAACGTTAGTTCACGTGGTCAGACCATACAAATAGAAGGCGTTAACGATTGTAGAAAGAGATTCGATACGAACCGTTTGTAACTTGGCTAGGGGGGCAGTAATTTACATGGAGCGACTGCCTCTCTGGCCTTAAAAACCCAGTTACTCAAAGAAAGAAAGAAAGAAAAATGTTTATTGGCATTAAAAACAAAAACACATTAAAATTAAACAAAATAAATAATTAAAACTATTAATGCCGAAAGGGCCTGGCCTGGCCTGGGCTGGGTAATACGATGCCCCTTTGGTAAGACTGGTGAGGTTTTCTGGCTATTGATTACCCGTTACGGTTACAATCCCACACTACTATATAATAATATACTAATACTATCCATATATAATACCCACACTACTATATACTATATAATAAGCCCTATTCTCAAACCACTGCAACTCCTGAAAGACAGAATCAACAGTGGCGACCATCAGAAAAGCGCCGAGGCAATGAAGTTCGACGAAGTCCCGGCGAATGAATTTAACTGTCTTGGATCCCGCAACGAAATTAATCAGAAAAGAATAAAAAAGGAGCAGGAAAAAAAAACCACTACCTTCCATATCAAGCAGGAGACAGAACAAACAAGGCCAGTAGGCACAAAGGGTCGTTTACAACTGGATTAAGCCCAGTTGCCACCACGGATAAATTATTATTAATAATAATGGGTCCTAACATTGTAAACTGTTATATTTTATTTCGAAAGAAAGAAAGAACGCACGGAAATCTGTTCTAGTTTTTACAAGGTCCGTATAGTAAACAACTTTAGATGCAGCCTTTAAATTATCCAAAATAATATTGCGTTCATTCTGCCAAAGAATACACTTCCACAAATAAGATATAATGTGCAGATTGTACATATTTGCAGTCAGATGTAGAACACTGACATGAAGACGAGGCAATGAGCATGAAGGAAAATAATTTATTTTTAAAGTTACCGTGCCCTGTGAGAAATTGGGCAACACAGTGATCCACCTCCAGCCACGTCCTGGCCAGCCGCTCACGAACGGATGGAAAGAATTGGTGGAGGTGTCGGCCATTGATGAAATTATCCCACCTACATTGCCATTCGGATAAAAGTTCCTCCCAGACGTCAATATGTGGTTTAAATAATCTAGAGATTTTCTAACGGTCAGTCCGACCCGTTACGGCTGTCAAAGATCTTCTAATGACAGCCGAGACCAATAGCTTATCGTGCTATCCGAGGCACGTAGAAGTATCGCAAGGTAAATATTGTCACCCATCTAGGAACCGACTTCGGAATTGTTGCTTAACCTTGGAGATCGACCCGTATGGCAGTTTTACTTAGCTACGAGTTTTACCTCTATAACCCAATTATTTATGACTTTAATGCATTTGTGAGCGGTGTTGATTCTTCTGTCTATGCCATAAGATAGGTAATTGTGTATTTCTTTCTGATTTTAAAAAACTATGTACGTCAATGATATTCTAATAAACAGATACGTTATACACTCACAAAACAATCGACAAAAGTGTTCCGTGCAGCAGCGGCAGCACACATACACACTTTTCATTCATCTGACATTTCACTACAAGTCGAAACGGATGGCTTGATAAAACTAACAAGAAAAAAAAGACAGTTAGTGTTTGTCTCTTGCGTGTGAATGTAAATAAACATTATTCTGACCACCAATGTTTTTTATTTTTCAAACCTCCAAATAACAGAATATTAGAAAAAAAAATTAACTAAATTAGTAAATTGAGGTGTATTGCGTATTTACATATTATCTAGATCCCTTCTGTAGTATCTTAATTGGTACACTTTCTAAATACACACGATGGCATTTTTTAAATTTTGTTTTGTTTCAACAAAGCGTATCGCTCTTCGCCATGCGTGACGTAGACTAAAGACTATAATAGGCCACAATTATGACCTAATCGAGTCTTCACAATGCGCGCGCTCGTAACATATCTGTTTACTAGAACATCATTGATGTACATTGTTTTTTTGTTGAAGCCAATAACCATAGATTTATAATTATAAGCGACACCGTCATTCTTTCTCGTTATCTACTACTTTATAGGAAAATGAGATAACTATAGGACACCACTTGATCTTAGAAATTGATCTACGGATTGGCTAAATTTCGATACCAGTTGTCACTTTGTCGCTTTGCGACAGTCTTTAGAGTCTTAGAGCATAACCGTAAAAACTGCATCAGCCTTATGATCATATTTGACTTGGCCAGTGCCTCATCGCCGATGAGCCTCTTGGCCCGCTTTTCAGTCGACTTTAGTGCATCAAGCTAGTATCTGGCGCGGGCGGTGGCTTGTCATCAATAAAGGTATCTACAATTGTACAAATGGTAATATAATCATTATTCTCTTGGCCTTGTCCCAATTTATCCCCGCAACGGGGTCACACTGAAAGTTTTTTAGAAAATAAAAAAAAACCGTTTAAAAAACGGTATGATGTAGAAATCTGTTATTTTTTTATTGTTTTTCGAAGTAGGCCCCCTCCCTTTCTAAGCAGCGTTGCATGCTCTGTAACCATTGACAGAAGCAGTGGACCCACTTTGCTTTAGGTATCTCTTCCACACCTTTCAAAGGCAGCCACGGCATCCTCAGGGTTCTAAATAATTTTTGACATATTTGACATTTTTTTGACACATTTATATTTAATTTACAAATTTTTGATTAATTATCGCTTTAAATTTAGTCAATTGACTATCAATATAAAATGACAATATTATGTAAATGTTTATTTGATTTGTAATCTACCTTTTACTAACACTAGTTATATAAGTATTTGTTACTAACAAAAAATGGACTGAAAATTGTCTGAATTTTGAAATAAATAATTATTATTATAAAACGAATTCCTCTAAGTTTATCTTTTACAAACATATATAAATACACGCCTTTTTCCATGGGGGTAGGCAGAAACTACAGAACGCCACCTGCTAAGATCTACGATTTATCTTATATTATAGAAAAATGTCACAAGGTGCCAGGTCAGGACTGTAAGGAGGATGATTCACCAACTCCACACGTTCCATAGACAAATATTCGTTAGTCCGTCTGGCGGAGTAAGCTGGAGCGTTGCCGTGGTGGATTTTCCAAGACAACTGTTAAACAATGACTGGCACACCAATCTGCAGTAACAGTCCATTTATCTTCTAGCATAATTGTTGCGAAATGACCCGTCCGTCCAAAAATGAGGCAATCATCTTTTTCCCTTGACTTCTGCCCGTCTTTACTTTCGTCGGCAAATCTTCTAAAGGAAACAGCCATTGGGCAGACTATCTTTTAGTTTCGGGTTCGTAACAATATATCTTTCATCACCTGTGACGATACCATATAAAGCATTCGAGTCACCTCTGTTATAATTTGCAAGGACTGAACAGCATCAAAATGATGAAGTATCCATCTAGTACAAAGCTTTCTTATGCCTATATCAAGAGTTTTTGTACTTGACTCATATCAATCCCTAAACTTGCCCGAATCTGTTGATATGTCACCCTTCTATCAGCAGGTCCAAGCAACCTTACTGTTTAAACTCTTAAAACCAGTTTTAAATAGTGGCATGGGATGGGGTATTATCACGAAATACTAATGGAAGTCAACCATAACACTGTTGTTGAGTAAGACTGCAATGAAAGTCGTAATAAATCATTGAGCAAAAATGTTTGACATATCCTCACTCAGTCCCTCACACCTGTACGGTTGCCTTCGGCTCGACGAACTACAACCTGTACATTAAATGGTCCATCATTTAATGTACAGGTTATAGTTAACTCCGTACATTGATTTGCCGTTAGTTGGTTTGGTGAGAGAAACATGTCATAATTAAATCCATAGTTAAGTGTATTCGAGTTAAAGTAAATAACTGTAGAAATTAGGCAACACGGCAACAAGGCATTTCTCTCTCTTGGTTTGGATAGCATCATGGCTATGAGATCACTGTCAACGTTGGTAGCTTTGTCATTTTGTTTTATTATACAGTCAAATTATGACGCTATTTTCGTTCTCCTGAATTTTTAATCGACTGCCCAAAAAGGAGGCGGTTCTCAGGTCGATTGGCATTTTTTTTATGTATGCACACCGATGTCTCGGTGTCTGTTGGCCAATTGTTCGTTGAGCGAAAAGTAATTGGTCAAAACATTCTGTTGGTTAAGCATTCACTGACGTAGAGTTATGTTGTCGAAACATTCGGGGGTGAAGAGTTCTTTGGATGAAAAGTTAATGAATTAAAGATACTGTTGATCACTGGTTAATGGACCAATCGACTGTTGGCAAAACGTTTCAGTGCCCATTGGAACTCCGAAATTAAACAATGTATCCTAGTCGTGTTGATGTCGGTGTACTTTGGCTATAAATGATTTTTATGGCAATCTTTTAGTTCTGATAGGTACCTCCATATAAAAACTAAAAAGATATAAAAAAATAAACTTTTCAACAAAAAATTCACACCGATTTCAAAAAAAAATACTACAAAGTGAAAAATAACTTTCTTTACCGAAGCACAGATAATATAATACTAGCATAACCGAAGTCAGTGTCGAAACAGTCAGTCGGAAAACAATAGGTACCAAAGACACCAACTTCGGATGTATTCCAAGGTAACTTCCTAACTTTAAAATCCAATATTTTTATTACTATATAGCTATACAATAAAGAACTTTATCTCCCACACAAAAAGGTGTGAGTTTCAGTCTTCTACTCACAAGTGTTCAGAAGGAAATAAATAAAACGCTTATTTATTACAAATCTGATTTCAAACTCTTTGATCGTTGCTTTTCAACTGTTTTTACATCGAGTTATTATTTACTTTACCTCGGAAACGCGCCAATTCATTAAACGCTTTTAAATAACTTACAATGTATGTATGTATGTATGAAATGTGTTCGTGTCAAATCTTGCAACGGAATTTTAAAGCAGTTATCTTCGACCTATTAAGATGAAATTTTGCATACACGTTTAGTTTGGATGACAATGCATTGTTTGATAAGTGACGTCATTCTAAATCCAATATGGCGGACGGCCCAAGATGGTGGACTAGTTATTTTTTGTACACTGTCATGGTAAGGGTATCAAATGAAAGGGTTTTCTGAGAAGAATACGCAAAAATATTGTAAAAAAAAAACTTATTAATTATTTTCAAGGTTTGCCTTCAGACGCCGCGAAAAAATCAAAGCTAAATCGATTAATGTTGCTTGAAAATTTTGGAAAAATGTTGACGTAGAAAATTTTGACCTTAATCAAGCTTATATGTGCGGTGGGTGAAGAAAAATAAATAAAATTGTTTTGCCAATGATTAATCATGTAACTTCTTAATGTAAGTATGAACTACGTTTTTTTTTTAGAATTCTGCTAAGTTTTTTAAATTAATGGTAACAAGCGCTACGGTTGAGAATGAGCTTCGGGATGTCGGGATAAGTGGTATTGGGGTTTGCCATCTGGATCCTTTGCCATTTCTTAGTAGCAGAACAGAGTCTGGGTACGTGCCCTGATAATATCAACCGGCTCGCCATCTATTACACAGCACTTATACATATCTGGGAAAAAAATGGCTACACTAAGGCACACCTCTGCCTTAGCCTTAGGGTAAGGTCTAAGCTCCCTTAAATCTTACTTGTAATATTATAAATGTGAAATTTGGAGTTGTGGATGTTTGTCAGAACATACGGCTTAATGGAACTGGATGAAATTTGGCACAGAGATAGATTATAGTCTAGATCCTAAAAGTCTAAAGTAACCTATGTGATATTCTAGACTCTAGAATATCACATAGGCTACATTTTATTCCTGTATAATTTTCCTTTGGGTTGATAAAACGCTTTTTACGCGGGTGAAGCCGCTGGCAGAAGCTAGTAGTAATTAATTTAATGGGTACTCTAACCGTAATTAGACCTGCTTACCCCAAATTAGAAAGTTTAAAGTTAAGCTTCACCTTAGTGTAGCACTTAGCCCTCATTTTATTATAAACTGTTTCATCT
This sequence comes from Orthosia cruda, assembly GCA_964057195.1. Lineage (NCBI taxonomy): Eukaryota > Metazoa > Arthropoda > Insecta > Lepidoptera > Noctuidae > Orthosia > Orthosia cruda. The sequence goes on along the minus strand of OZ059834.1, from coordinate 37,812,358 downwards.
CGTCATCTCTTTTTACCCGACTGCCGAAGCAGGGTAATGTGTTTATCAGTCTATCTATATTATATATATATGTAAGTATGTATGTATGTATGTGTGTTCCTATGTGGCGTTCTAGAGACGATACGCGTTGGCCGATTATGATGATTCTTCAGAATCAGAATCAGAATCAGAACTTTATTTGTAAAACATAGGTTACACAGCCATGGTATAATAATATACTTCGCCTGGTAGTCTCTTCCCGTGACAGCTGGGTCACGTGATTGGCCTAAGACTACGTCATCAATTGCGTTGCGGTTCTCAAACTTTTTTTGTGGGGAAAAAGATAAAATAATACAATAGGTACTAAATTTTTATAATTTTTAATAAATCGTTTTTAATATTTGATACATTTTTATTTTTTTTACTTTGTTTCTTTTTTAATTGATTGCTTGGTTTTATTTCTTTTCCTTACGCGTAGATATAATGAGATGAGAATGTTGAGATGGATGTGCGAAGTGACGAGAATGGATGAAGTGAGATATGAGTATATTAGAGGCAGTTTGAAAGTGGCGCCAGTGACAGAAAAGTTGAAAGGAAACCGTTTGTCCTGGTATGGTCATGTGATGAGGAGGGATGAAACACATGTTACTAAAAGAGTTATGAATATTAATGTGGATGGATGGAGAGGGAGGGGACGGCTAAAGAAAAGATGAATGGACTGTGTGAGGAGTGATATGAAAGAAAAGGGAGTCAGTGATGGCGTGACGGAGGACAGGACGGTATGGAAGAGGAAAATGTGTTGCGCCGACCCCAAGTGACATGGGGCATGGGCAGGCAGATGATGATGTCTCGTAGATAGGTTCTTGTTTGAACTAAACAGAGTAATACCTCATAATGAATTACAAATCCATGAACAATCCGAGTCAAATTGAAAATGAATTTTTCATTGTGCAACGTTTGACCGTGGTATTGATTAAATTATTTCTCCATTATATCAGCAACCCTGATCAATTATTTGCAAGGGTAAATCAGTATTCCCCTCGACACAAAAAAAAACAATCACAGGCATCGCTACTAATTTTATTTTTTTTAGCCTGGGGAAATGCTCATACATGCTATGCTACCACAAGTAGATAGCGGAGTTATGTGGGACTCCAACCCACTAAAACCCCACGGTGTCCTCCTGTGCTGCTTATGGTGGGAACATAGGCCCGCGTTAGCATGCACCGCGAACCCGCCGCGGCCATCCGTCACCGGACCCTCTTTTGGGGTGTACCACCCATCACCAGCGCACCAGAACACATTGCACGCCGTGACCACCCCAGGGACCAAACCAGCACATGGGCGCCAGGCAGCCCAGTGTATGGCACCCTTAGCCCTCCTTTGACGGGACAGGTCAGTGGCCCCACCACCTATCACTTTTCGGCCGCAGGCGATAGGGACCTCCCCTGCGGCCCCACCTCATCCGCAATAAGACGGTGGCGACCCCGTCCAGGCCACGCCAGGCAGGTAGAGCGGCGCAACGCAATACCGGCACTCCTCTCCCACCGCGGTCTACTCTCCAACCCACAGCTGCGATATCGTATGGGACGCGCTCCATATGATATCGAGCGAGCCTCAGATGCGATGTCGCCTGTTGCCAAGCGGAACCGCAACCTACATGTTGGCCGCTACGTCGTCGGCCTAATCGGAAAAAGCCCTGACGAGCGGCCCCTCCTCGGGTTCCTCTTCGCTTCACCGTAGGTGACCAAGCCACGGCTACTACGACACGGAACGAAACTACGCCTTAGCTTGTCTGTGGATTTTTTTATTTGATCTGAGAGCTCCACTGACAAGCTAAGGCATAGTTTTCTTATACGTGTAATTGAGTATGTATACGGCAAGGTGTAGTTTTAACCGGCGTCACCTTGTTGTTTGCAACGTTCCATTTTGGATTTTTATTTGATCTGAGATCTAGTTATACAATGTCTCTGACAAAATAAATGTTGTAAAAGTCACACGCTGCGCCTGTCTGTCTGTATGGACGTGATAAAATGGACCAACTTAATTTAGTTTGGGACAAAAACCCACAAAACTTGACTTGACTAAAATAAATCAAAACTAATTAGGTTAGGTTAAGTTCGGGCGTACAGCCGTATTGACACAGCTATGCCTTAATTTATGGAATTTACAACGCGTAGATAAATGAAATAATATCTAGAAAGGCACATACCAGTTTCTTTTGCTGAAGTTAATTACAATATTGAAGTCACGCATATGGTAGCGTCTCGTCGTTGGGAAAAGAAAAAAACCTTATTACACCGCCTTTTATACTTTTGTTTTTACAGTTTAGTTTCCGTACTAAACAAAAGTATAAAAGTTTACAATTAACAATTTTTCTTGTGTATCATTTATAGTTCACGGGTGCACCACAAATGTTTGGGAGCCACAGTATTTTGCTCACCGAGCGAAACAACGCTATAGGTGTGAGCGACACAACAATAGCGATGAAATGGCGAGTTGTCAGTATGACATTTGTCAATTCGATATGTTGCCACTGTGTGTGATTGAATTACCCGAGCAAAATGCATTTTTCAACTTAACAAAGCAATTATGAACTAATAATTCAATATATAAATTAATTTAACACTAAATAGATGAAACACATGAGTTACTAAATAGTTAAGCTAGTTAGTAATTTATTTTATTTTCGTTAACAACATGAGAAAGTACCTAAATTTTCTGAAAAGGACAATCAATGGTAAAACTTATCGTGACGTAGGCTTAGGCCATCCTGTAAAAAGAATACCATTTCTTATTATACCATGCTTACGACAATCGATTTGTCTTAACCCTGCGAGTGTCACTGGCTACATAAAAATTGGAAAAGAAAAAATGGCGGCTTTTGGGCGTCATTTTGTGGGGGAAAAAAATGTGTTTTCTTCCAAACCCATCGTGTAGGATATCAAAATAAAGGGTGTTTAAGAGGTGCTTTCAAAAAAAATACAACATTTACATGTTTAAATGTACCTAATTAAAAAAAAAAACTAAAATGTTAAGTATTTTGGAAATAAAATAAATAAATAATAAAAGCTAATTAAAAAAATCAAAAAACCCGACTGTTCCAAAAGCGAACTAAAAGGACGTAAATAAGAAGTAAATCATGCTGTGCAGTCGGAGGATACATCTGGTTTTGGTCAGCCAGCTCGCGAATATTTAATACCCGACTGCTTCAAAAGCGAACTAAAAAACGTCTTTTCAGTTCTTTTATGAAGCAGTCGGGTTTTTTGATATTTTTAATTAACTTTTTAAAACTTTTATTTTACACTAGCACTACGGCGGCATGTGCTACGCTAATACAAATATAAATACATTTTGTTTATTAGTAGGAAAAAAGTTTTTTTTTTTTCGTTTTTTTATTGGTCTAAAACTATCTAAGCATTATTGCCTTTCTAATGAAATCGGTTTGGGGCACATCGGTTGGATGGTTTCTAAGTTTCTAACGCATATAGGTGGATTTTTTTTTTAAGTTTTATATATTAGGATTAAGATAAAGTGTTAGCTACGAGTACTTGCCTAATTACCTGTACATTTTCGAAGTAGGTTTAGTTGAAAACAAAATCTTTGAACCCCACTTTTCCTATTTTTTTAAAATTAATTTATTACCAATAGTACCAATACACTTACTGCAAGCCATAGTTTTTTTAGTCCTTTTAATAAGAATAGCTACCATTCATAGAACTGGCGCTTTAGTGCCATGCCACATAAGTGCTTGAAAGGTCCAGTATTGGGGCGAAAACACCCACAATTGTCTAGTAATGGTACCGTTCAAATATAGATACAATAAGCTCAGACAAATCCGTGCCTGTTATGTAGTTGCCCAGCACGGATTGTAAAAGTTTTACATACATTAATTACTTAATTACAAAACACCACCTGCTACGATCCATACAAACCCCTTTTGTTTCGTTTATGTTTATTCATCTAGTAACACACGCAGTTATAAGTACTGCGGCCTTTCTAAAGAACATCGCCAAAAAGATCCATGTATCCTTCTAGGGTGTCCTCTCCCGGTGTTTCCGAATCTTAACTTCGCGTTTTTATAAAATATACCTAGTAAAATACTCGCCAAATATACCTTTGACCTTTCCTCAATTCAACGCAATCGGAATGCAGTGAGACGGTTACATAATCATTGTCTTTTTTGTAACTTGGAAGTAGGCAGGTTTTACTTTTTGTTTGGTTGGTCCGTGTCTACAAAACACTTTTTGTTGTGTTGGTACTCGTGTCAGCAAAGCTCTACAAAAATCCTCATTAATCTTTCTGTCTATTTTAATATTTTGGGTACTACCTATTTACTTTACTAAGCTTAAAATAGATCCGATTTTAGATTAGGGGTAATCAACCCCCGTTTGAGAAGGTATTTTTAATTTGCATAAATAGAATAGTATTTTGAGGTGTAGCGGCACCAACGCCGCCACTTACGAACTAATGACATGACGTCACACAAATCCTGCATCGCGCAAGCAAAGTTTTCGGCGCGATTAGACACATACAACAGTCCGACAACCACCGTTGGGCAGTTGCCCAGACCAGACACAACACCCGTCTGGTCGGAGGATCCTCCCTTTTCTATGGGGGTTTGTGGGACTTCACACCCTGTTCCGCATACTTCCAAAGAGGTTTTCATGCCAATAATTATATTATGTCTTTCCTACTTATTTATATGAGCCAAACTAAGAGCCAAGAGGCGAACACTTGGGCCCAGTAGCAGCGCTGCGACTCCTGGGTCCTACAAGGTCTATACCCGCGAAACTGCGATAAGCAGCAGCGGTCGCTAGGGGTTTTTTCTTTGGGCTACCGAAGTTGGAAAGTGAATATGATACAGTTACAAATATACACTTACCCTTGTTCTCATGGTGGTCTCCTGGTATTCGTCCAATCCCGTGTCAGCTCGGGAGATTAGGTAGAGGACAATATATATATAAGAAATTTGGAAGGGACAACGGACGTGATCTGGTGGTATTTTACAAAGCTTAAAATAGATCCGATTTTAACGATATTTTCGAGAGAGTTAGTGTAATAATCTAGATTTGGGGGTAATCTACCCCCTTTGAGAAGGTATTTTTAATTTGCATAAATGGAATAGTATTTCAAGGTTTTTGTGCCAAATATTATATTATGTCTTTCCTATTTATTTATATGAGCCAAACTAAGAGCACGGTTCTATCCAGTTTTTTCTATTTCCAACAATATTTGTAAGTATGTGAGTACCATGTTCCTATTTTACCAAATTAATAAATTTATATGTTTTTGCTTTTAAGTAAATCGTATAGTAGTGTTATTCTAGGTGCATCGTCCTCACGTATCTATATTTAATGAATTAATGCTTACCAAATATTGATAAGCACTTTTTTTGAAAAAGAGTTAGTGTGGAGTTTTTGTCCGTTCTTCTCCATAACAAACTACCGTCGCAAATAGACTGTAGAATCAAATATGTATTTATTGACTTTGATTTTTTAACTAAAAAAAAGCTTCGTTTTATGGCCTAATTGAAATAAATGATTTGGCTTTGACTAAAAATTTATGTTACTATTGATCTAACTGTAGTGTAGATCTTCTTAAAATACTGAACTATTAGTTAATGAAGCTCCCAGTGGCCTAAATAACCTATGTTTATCAAGCAGTGGATTCAATCCTACTAACCGTTGCGCTATCGTGACATAAAATTAATTCAATCTCAGTCTGCATCTTTTACCTGAAATCACGTATTTAAAATAACTTAGCTTTCAATTTTAAAATGACAAAAGAGCAATGAATTTGAATTTGCACGGGCAACAATAGCCTAACTTTATGATTGGGAATAAATTATTGAAATAAATGTCATTGAATTTAAACTTTAGTGCTATTTGTACAAAATACTTAAGTCTACAAGTATCTTTTGTTATTGAAAAATCGAAAGGTTGAATTAAATCAAAATTAATGAATATAATAAAGAGGCCAAATTATTTATGAGTAGGAGATAATATCTGGCAGTGCTGATGTCTTTACAAAAAATTTACACTGATAGTAAACTACAGTATCATGTACATGTCTGCGATGGCGATAGTCGGAATCCTAAAATGTAAGGGATTGATTACGTGATTTTTCGATGTCGCTTATCAATATCATACAATTTTGCCTTTTTACAATCGCTATAGCTACGCTTTCGATGGTAGAATGTCACTTGTCTAGGGCCTCTGGAACAAGTACAAATTAAAAACATAAAAATCTTGCGGAAATACCCCGCTTGAATTAGTGAAATGTGCATATCTTAAGAAGGGTTGAACCGATTTTCGTCAAACAAAGCTAAGAAAACTTTCAATCAAGTCAACTTTAAAAAAGAAACTAAAAATCTCCGCTTAGGACCTACGATGCCACATACATACACAAAAATACTCAGATACACAGCAACACACGTAAAACTTATAAAACCCTTTTATCCGTCGGTGGTACTGGCTACCCAGGTGGGTACCGGCCAAGCTGTGGAATTCCACACCGCTTCGGCGGTTAGCTCCCAGCGTATTATGGGAGGAGCACCTAACTGCAACGTCAATCAACTGATGCCGCGCTTTTCTGCGCGGCCGGCAGCTGACCAAGCGCCTAATTCACAGGCTGCGACTAACGCGCTCTTACACTCGACTCCGGCTGCGACCTACGCGGCAATACCCACTACAACGGGCATGCCCCCCGCAAACCTAAACGGCAACAGAGCATGCGGGGCAGCCACACCCACGTAGAAAGTGACCCAGACCAACACAGTAAGACTGACACGGGGAAGGATGACATACCTGGCAGCTCTAACACTCTCCCGGCTGTAGCCGATGGAGTACGCCTGGAAAAGTGCGGAAAATCCCAGCCCGGGGGAAGGAAGTACGCGATCGAACGCTGAAAGGAGGGTACGCGACCAGCCGCAAGTACGCGCAGGGACAACCCAGCGTGGAAAAGGGCCGGACGCGGGAGCACGCGATCGGCCGCTTGCACGCGAAGGGGAAACCCAGCGCGACGAGCGGCCGGACACGGGGCCACGCGACCAACCGCAAGTAAATGCGGGGGAAACCCAGCGCGAAAAGCGGCCGGACGTGGACCAAAGCGAGCGGGGGCAGGTACGCGAAGGGGCAACCCGACGCGAAGAGCCACCGCAAGTGGGAGCATCTGCCGGGGCCGCCGCCCGATCCCAAGACACCGACAAAACCCAAAACCAGACACGACCTAGACGCACCAGGGACAAGCGCTCTCATGCCTCACGCCGGGCGTTGCTGACTTCTAACGCCCTGCCAGGCACCTCAATTCCGAAGCCTGTACCAACTGGGAAGGGGCCGGAGAAGAGGGCGCGCCCCGACGACACAGCCTCACCCAGTACGCTCCAGGGGGACGTCAAGCGCGTGAGAACTCACTCCGCACAGGGGGGGGGGGCAGAGAACCTACGCGCGGGCCACAAAGGACATCCCTGCGCGGCTGGCGGTAGCAATCTGCCTTGCCCACCCCAGTAGAGAGCTAACCAGGTTGGAGGCCGAATACATCCAGCATCATCCGGCTGGAACGTGCAACTTCTTGCCTCGTCACCGATGGATACGCACGACGACGAACATTACCGGGAGGTGGAGACGGAGGGATTATCTGATGGATCTGTCTCCGACTAAATCCACTCCACCTCCACCTCCTCCTCTTCGTCTATATTAGAGGTCAGCAAGTAATTTAATTGGGCTCCGATTGGAATTGTTTTTTTTATCGAGGTCCTGAAAAATAAATCTGAAATCTGAATCTGATCTGACCAGCACCCCTCAACGTCATCCAAATAAACCTCTTCAAGAACCTTCATCTATAAACCCAAATAAATTCCCTTTACGCCACTGACCCAATTATGTTCCAGAGACCTGACAGCTGTCAGGCTCCAAACCGAAGGTAGCGTTCCGGATGTTGTACTGTCCTCGGCATACATGCCAGGCGAGTACACTGACTGCCCACCAAAGGAGTTGGCCGACCTGGTGCAGCACTGTGAGCGCGCCAGTTTGGACCTGATAATCTGAACCGACCCAAACGCCCACCAGCCGCTCTGGGGCAGCGACACACCGAACCTCAGAGGAGAGGTATTATCCACCTTTTTATTCTCCACTAATCTTAACATCGTTAATCGCGGCTCAAAACCCACTTGGATCACGGTCCGTGGACAGACGATTAAAGACCTAACACTCGCTACAGAAAACGCGACAAACCTTATCACAAACAGGCACGTATCGGACGAGCCTTCTTGCTCAGACCACAGAAGAATCCGCTTTACACTAACTACAAACACTAAAAAACCCGCACCGAGGCGAAACCCAAGGCGTACCAATGTGCCCGGGTATTTTGTCCTGTATGTTTTTTTGTGGTGTACAATAAAGTATGTAATAAATAAATAAAACCTTCTGGCCTCGCTTCTAGCTGGGCATCTAGCACAGGTAACCATAAGGGATCAAGCACAATTAGAATACCCCGTAACAAAATTATCCGAATCAAGATCAAGATCGCCACAAAGTAGGAACGAGAGGAACCCCTGGTGGAACGCTGAACTTGGTAAACTCAAGTAGCGCTGCGTAAGCAATTTAACAGAGCTAAAAACACAAGACTCCCGGAAGGCTGGGAGTTATACAAAGAGACCCAATATGTATACAAAAAACAGATTAGAACCGCCAGGAGATCGGCATGGCAGAAATTCTGTGAATCCATTGAGACAAATAATGAAGCCGCCAGGGTACGGAAGATACTATCAACCGATCAGGACCAAACCCTCGGCACGCTGAAAAAACCCGACAACTCATACACACAAACTGATCACAAGACCAGCACAGTCCTCCTCGAAACTCACTTTCACGACTGTCAAATCCTGGAGGACAGGACGTGGGAAACTGATATCGAATGGACTCCAATGGAACAAGATTGGTCAAGAGCCCACAATATATTAACACACAATATAGTTTCCAAAATTGAATGCGCAGTGGACCATAAATGCTCAGCACTGGCTGCCTTCATTGATATCGAGGGCGCTTTCGATAATACCACGTTTAACAGCATAAACACGGCCCTCGACTGACATAGCATAGACCCGACTCTAGGAGGCTGGATCACCAACATGCTCAAACTGCGAGCGGTTCAAGTCACGGTTAACAACACCACAAAAGCGTCGGGCACTAGTTGCCCGACATTATGCTGAACTGGTCCTATTTGGCGCAGCCGTGGGACACACAATGTTACTAATATATTGTTTTCGTTTTTTATATTATTGTTGTTTAGTCTGTTATTTTTATTTTTTATTTTTTTATGTGTGTGTTGTGTGCTCTGGCTTGTGTCAAATAAATGTGTTTTCTTTCTTTTCTTTCTTTCAAAAGCCGTCGTCGCGAAGGCCTGCCCACAGGGGAGCGTCCTTTCGCCACTCCGAGCGTCCTTTCGCCACTTCTGTGGAACCTAGTAGCAGACAGCCTCATTAAAACACTCAACGACAAAGGTTATTTCACTGTTGGATACGCAGATGATATAACAATAATAATAAACGGGACCCACGAAAACACTCTATGCAATCTCATGCGTCAAGCCCTAAAACTAGTAGAGGAATGATGCAGCGAGCACCAACTCTCAGTGAACCCTACAAAAACGGAACTAATTCTCTTAACGAAAAAAAGGAAACCAATGACAATGCAATTACCAAGATTCTTTGGAAATTGGAAACAATTGAATTGGGCGAAACACATGAACTATATCACGACAAAAGCCAGTATATCCCTGTGGCAGTGCAAGAAACTGCTGGGCAGGAATTGGGGAATCAGCCCTATGGTCACCCACTGGCTACATACCACAGTCATCCGACCTATCATTATATACGGCTCTTTGGTCTGGTGGCCCAGGACAGACCTCAGCACAGCCCAAAGAGATCTCGAAAAACCGCTGCAGTTTTCCGCCGCTCACTAGCAGTATGAGAACTACACCCACGGCCGCCCTACAGGCAATGTTGAGAATGCCACCTCTGCATCTTATCGTGCATGAGGAGGCAGCCCTAGCCGCTTTTAGACTCCATCTATCAGGTACAATAAATAAAGACTCCAGAGTAAAGCACACGCGCATAAAGAAGCAGTGGTGGCCCAGTGGTATTAGCCGCGACTTACAAGTTATAGGTCGTGGGTTCGAGCCCAGGTAGGCATTTTACTTTGTGTAAATTATTTCATCACCACTGCTCTCAAAACGGTGAAAAAAAACATAGTGAGGAAACCGGCATGTCCTAGAAACAAAAATTCCAATACATGTGACATCCACCAACCCGCACTGGGCCCGCGTGGTGGATTACGGCCCATTCCCACTCACTGAGAGTAGGCCTGTGTCCCAGCAGTGGGAACATTAATAGGCTGATGATGTGATAATGTGCATAAAGAAGGACGCGATCAAGCGAAAACCCATGTTAGCGTCACCATGCGACAAAGCCCCATAAAAACACCAGTTTCATAGACACTACGAGTACAACATAATATTTACAGAAGAACGATGTGACTGCTCGGGCTCGAAAGAGATGAGAGTATTGACGGATCGAAGATGGACTCCGGTACCGGAGTCGGGGTCTTCTCACACGACCTAAATATCATATAATAATATCATATCCAGACTGCTAGGAGGGTTCAACACCGTCTATCAGGCGGAGTATGTGGCCATCATACTGGCGGTCCACGCCCTAGAAGCCAGGAGGGTTACGGACACTCACATATGTATACTCTCCGACAGCGCCTCAGTCCTCCGATCCTTACGGTAAAAATATATTACATCAAAATTAATACTAGAATGCCACTACGGACTAGAACAAATAACCGTATCTAGTTGTAACACGGTGACACTGCAATGGATAAAGGGACACAGCGGATCGTTGGGTAACGACGCGCCTGACGAGCTTGCGAGACGCGGATCCAGCACGACAGTCTATGGACCCGAACCTGTTGTACCCATCCCCTTCAACCAAATACGCAGGTGGCTACAGGAATTCACCCAGACACAAGCAGAAACCTGGTGGACCTCGTCACCAGGCTGTAGATAGTCCAAAGAGCCTTTGCCATCTTTGGACAGTAGGCTTACCAGACGTTTGCTACGCCTGGACAGTAATGGCCTGCGCCTGATGACGGGGACCATCACGGGACACTGCTCACTTAACAAACACTTCCACACCATAGGCATAACGGACAGTTCTCTATGCAGGGCATTCATGGAGACTGAGGAAACCGTTGCGCACGTTCTCTTTGAATGCACAGAGGTCACCCAGATAAGAACACAAACCCTCGGGTCGCCCAAATCATACACAGACGTTCTAAGTACACCAGGAGCCCTAATTAGCTTCTGGAGTGAGGTGGGCTGGTTGGCATAATCCACCCAACGGCCGCCATGGCCCACGCACAATGGTCCACCTGAAGGACTAAGTGCGGAAACCAAACCCCATAACATAGATCCGTCGGTGGTTAAAAATGGACGGTTTCTATGAAGTACAGGCTATAGGAGCGACACAGCGGCAAAAAGGCAGAACTTATGTTTACAAGAAACTTATAAATACGTGAAACAGACCTCTTTCAGCAAACTTAAGTATGTTTGCAGAAGGATGTCTAATGCAGGCGTAATAAAATCTCTTACAAAAAAAGGAGTTTGAGGCTTCAAATTAAGCATGTTTCCAAGGCAACACACACAAACAAGCCATCTATAATTATCTAGTTTCTAAAAAACTCGTAAATCCAAGAAGAAAACGAATAACAGACGAATCTCTATTCATCTTCGCTTCAGCCCTCACACGTTTCAACGTAATAACATTATGTCTAATTAACTACGAGTTAAGGATGGTATTCCATCAAAGTTGTGCTATGTACCGAGGTCGCGTGAGGATGCGTAACGAAGCCGTGGAAAAAAGTTTATTCAAAAACTCAAAAAAAACGCGAATGTTTAAGATGCGAACTAAAAAGACGAAAACAAGAAGAAAATCACGCTGTGCAGTCTGAGGATACATATTCGCGAGCTGGCTGACCAACACGAGATGTATCCTCCGACTTATTAGATAACTATTTTGTTTCGAATTCGTTACATTTAAACATATGTGTTATATGATTTTGAAATCACCTCTTAAAACCCTTTATCTTGGTACCCTACACGATAGTGGAAGAAAGAAAAAATTACCCCACAATAAGGTGTCCAAAAGCCGCCATTTTTCTATTTCCCAATTTTAATATAGCCGATTGACGTATGAATCATCAAAATTGGCCAACGCGTTGGGTTTCTAGAACGCCACATAGGAAAAAACATACATACAGAGACTGATAAACACATTACCCTCCTTCGACAGTCGGGTAAAAATATGATACTGGTGTCCACCAAAGTTATGCCAGAAGCTGGCGATGGCAATGATCGAAATGCCTAAATTTAAGGGATTGCGCTTGGCAATCCCATAATATTTTGTCAGTGTAAAACTCAGTATCGCTGTGGCCGACGCATTCGTTGATAAAATGAAGAAACATTCTCTCTAGAGCTTCGGTAGCAGAGTGCGAGGATGCGAAGTGAAGCTATAAAACGATGTGTAGCTAAGTGGTGCATAATATATATCACTTGCACACATCCTTCGCACGCATCTCTCGTTTTTTAAATATAATAATAAATAAATCTACTAGCCTTTTTCTATCAGAGCTGCGCTAAGCCTGGCTAAGACAATGAAGTGATATCATTGGCGGATATTGTCCTTTCACACTGCCTCGCTATATATAGCTTTTCAACTCTCCTTTCGCAGGTATGCTGCAAGAGATTTCTTAAGAAATAAGCATGACATTTATGTACTACTAATACTATCGTGAATCCTACCGATGAATTGCGAAACTTAAGTGGCAGTGGGCAAGGCACATTGCTCGCAGAAAGGATGGCCGATGGGGCCAAGAAGTTCTGGAATGGCGACCGCGAACCGGAAGACGATACGTTGGAAGGCCTCCCACTACATGGACCGATGAGCTGGTTAAGGTTGCGGGAAGGTGCGGCGACGCCTGGGGGATGCCTATGTCCAGCAGTGGACATCTTTTGGCTGAAATGATGATGATGATGATTACTATCAAATTAAATAATTTATTTCGGACAATGATCCATAATTTGTTAGTAATATAATTATTACTATATTACTAAATTCGTGTTCGTATTATCGTTAGGGATTTAGTTTGGCATTTATATGTATGTCGTTTTGTTTTTTTTGACGAATAAACACTTTTTCTTTTTTGTATCTATTTCTGTTCCTTCTTCTTGCTGTTTATTAAGCGTATGCATTTAAAGTTAAATAAATAAAAGTAGCATATATATTATGGTGGAAAGGCACCCTTAACATGGCTAATTGTTCCTAGAGTAACAAATGAATCCTTATTTTAATCTTAAGTGGCTACTCGTGTTAGGTGGGGTTGGTCCTGCATTATTGATAATAGACCACTTTCACGTAGGGATTATTCGTTTATTGAATGGTCCTCTTAAATAGGCCACCGTTTTCTTTCTTCTTTTCTTTCAATCGTTTTAGACGGTACAGGATAGCTTTTAATTATTCAGAGAGAACATTTGAGTACAAAACTAAACTTATCAATCTGAACAACTATTATTTAAAGAGTAATTCTGATTTGATTCAAAATAAAATAAAAGTTTACCTTTGTTGCAATATTTTAAACGGATTTTGTTACAATTTTGTCAGTGTGTCAGTGGGTATACTGACACACTAACAAAATTGTAATTCATTTTTTTCGTGGTTTTTGTTTAGTCTCGTAGTAAAAGTTGTTTCAATTCATGACTACTTTCACCCCCTGAAATATTCTTAATTCATAAAAATCAATCTCTGTATTTGTTTTCGGTAATTGGCCATCTGAGGCTTGGTGTGTCTCTTTTTTATCAACTATATTCCAGCAAATAGCCTTACTGGTGGATAAAAGCGATGAATATTATTGATATTTCAAAGCCACTAGACAGGTTTCAAAAAGCCTTAGTAATGGTTGTTCGAAGCTTACGGTGAACACAGGCACAGAAAGTGGTTCTTTCTAAAACTATTGTTACTACTAATTGGCGCGACTTTACTGTGACTTCAAATGTTACTAGCATAGTTAAAAAATTATCCAAATAATCAAAAATAATCCAACTTGAGTAATTGTTGGGACTTTAGTTACTAATCGAATTTGTATGAACTGGCTGGTATATAAATTCTGTCAAATACCTATTACATAAATTTTGTCAAATACATGTCATACATACAACAATACATATCTACGGATTAAAATCATTACCCTCCTTTTAGCCTATTTAGTTATTATTTAAGACAACCAAAAGTAGTACCATTAGAAATAAACATTAGGTATATAATCCGAGTGTTGGTTTGTAGGTTTTCAGAACAGTGTGTATCCTGGGATCCTAAGACCAGACGGGTGTTGTGTCTGGCCAACGGTTGATTTCGGACTGTTGTATATCCCACTATGCTCGACTCGAAAAATACCTACTAAAAAGTTCCCTTATGCACGAAATCATATTCGCGGGCAGTGATGAAGAAAAGTGCTATATTTTATTTAACCATTTAAAAAGTAAATTAAGAAAACCTACTATGCATGCTTTAGCCAAAAAAGTTAATAAACATTCCGTTTCATCATACTAACGCACACTCGCCTCGCCACCACTTAACAAGTCGCGTCATTTATTTTAAAAAGTGTCCATCCATTCCATAAAACTGTTTAAAACGTAAAGTAAATAATTATAAAATTTTACAGTCGACCACAAGTAAGTGGCCAAATTTGAACATGTTTGTAAATTTACAAACATGTTCCGAAGCGAAATATACCTGTTTGTGAAACAAATGTATATGTAATTAAAACACAGTAATTTGTTGCGGTTAATACTACAAAGTTAACCAAAGTTACTGACGGTCTGTGGCATCCCTAAATTAAGATATTACGTCACTTTTACCCAATTAAAAATAGCCTGTGAAAACAGTCAAGTGTGAACAGTAGTGTGAGACAGTATTAGATGCGTCTTAATCATTACTGTTACATTGTTATATAGAGCTGCGCGGCTATATGTTAACTATCATATTTCTGTGCTCTCCACTGGCGGTGAGAAGCAAGTGAAACAACTGTTTAGCAACAAATGCATATACGAGTGTAGGCGCGTGCTTCACTTGTTTATAAATCTGGCGGTAGGGTGGGACTCCGAAACAGAACCAGAACAGAACAGAAAAGAATAGAATAGAACACAACAGAATAGAATATAAATTTATTTGTATTAAATAATTTTTTCTTTGATGCAGTTCAGACCTATCAGAAGAAATCATCAATAAGTTTCACTATTGAAAAATCAAAGTACAACCCCAGAACACCAACACAAAAGCGATACAAACCAAAAGATACGTACCCCAGCACGTACCTAATTCGGAGGCCCATGCGCACGTACAGCCCCAGGATGATGAGCCCTGGCAGGATGAAGAACAGCAGGCTGCTTAACTCGCACAGGTACCATGAGGGCATCTCCAGCATGGCGCAGAAGGCTGACTCCAGCGACGCGTTACCGGAACCTTGGGGACAACAGAATTGAAGTAACTTTTACTACATTGAACTAACTAACTATTTTAGTTTGTTTGTGATGGAGATAATAATTATGTGCTTTTTTGGAAATTTTCGCCAAGAGTATAGGATTCAAAATCATTGCAAATTAGCTCACAACCCATTTCAAATCATGAACCCTATATACAGAAATACGACAACAACCATCGGCATTGGCCAGTAGCCCACCAGAATCAACTTCCATCTGGTTGGAGAATCCTCCGTTTTCTATGGAGTATGAACATATTTCCAATAAATTCAACATATCTCAAAATCTCTTTAATATTGAATTCTTACACAAGTGTAAGTCCCAAGCAAATAATTAGTCAGAAACATGCAAATACAGTACAGTTAAAGTAATTGATTCATGACCCATTAAGCTGATAATTGGTTTGGAAACTTCGAAACATAAAAGATTTCTTGTTATACCGCTCATGGTGAACTTGCTATGATTTACATGTAAAATTTCAAAATTTATAAAACCCCCGACTCATTTATCTTGCGAAAACATCACGATCTAAACAGTAAAACGCGCATAACTTTTGAACGGCTGAACCGATTTTATTCAAACATAGCTAAGAACACTCTCGATACAATCACCTTTCAAACAAAAAAACTAAATCAAAATCGGTTCATCCGTTGAGGCGCTATGATGCCACAGACAGACACACAGATACACAGCAACACACCTCAAACTTATAACACCCCTCTTTTTATGTAAAATTATGTCAATACAATAGGATTTGGAAATTTAGACCATTGTGTTCATTGCATTAGACTTTTTGTTTGAATGCGCCTAAGAAAGTAGTTACCTCATAATGATTCTATTTTTGTATGGATTTTATATTGAAATTGTTGTGACATACCGGTCACTCTATCTCTCAAGTTGTTATTCCTATACCTTTGTTTATGGCCAAACTATTGTCCTGATGGCTACACCTACTTCGCCAAACGCAAAAATGGGAGACTATATCTGCCATAATTCGTCTGTCTACATGACATGATCGATCTGAGGACCATTTCAGACCAAACAGTCCTTGAGCTAAAATGTACAGGAGACGCAGTGTCTTTTGAAATAATATAAAAAAAAATTACAATACTGTTTAGAGTTCGTTCAACCGATTTTGAGTTCTATTCTGTAAATATAATGATGCAAAAAAACATATTCTACACACGGTATCTACGTATCTTATTTTCAACTCTCCTCTCGCAGGTATGCTGGAAGAGATTTCTTTGAAATAAACGTACCCTTGTACCTATTTTCTGTTCCTTCTTCTTCTTGTTTCTTTATTATGTGTGTGTGTGTACATTAATTGTTAAATAAATAATATTCTTGTTACCAAAACCAACTGTTTACTGTCATTTGTCAACACAACAATAGAAGTCAAAATTGGTTAAATTGGCTGTAAAAGGAGACTATTTAAATGTCTAATATTAATTGAAATGGAATATAAACTAACTGAAATAAATCAAACAAAGGCCCAATATTGTATGGCAAACTGCCAATTTAAGCTCGTGTTAGCAACTAACTCTGAGTTAAGTTTGCCGCGTATGTGCGTCTTAATGTCTTAGTTCTCACCTTGACCTATGACTAGGTCACTAGAACGCACAGAAAAAAGACAAATGCTAGTCATCAGTTACGATTGTTACTGTAGATATCGAAATTATGAGGACCCGATATGAGGATATGAGGACCCGAAATATCCGTTTAGTCCCACTAGCACCACCGAACACTCTTCAATGTTTACTTTTCAATTCGTAATTTAACTGACATAGAGACAGCCCGTTTAGTGTACTTTAGTTATTTTCATAGTGTAATGTCATACGGTATTCTGTTGTGGGGAAATGCCGCCGACATCCAGACTATCTTTGTTTTGCAGAAAAGAGCTGTTCGATCAATTTATAAATTAAGCCCGAGACATTCTCTCAGAGAGAAATTTAAGGAGATTAATGTAATGACTGTGCCTTCTCAGTATATTTATGAAAATCTTTTATATGCCCATAAAAATATAAAATTGTTTAAAAAATACAGTGATATCCATAACATAAATACTAGGAACAAACACAAATTTGTAGTACCTACAACAAGGCTCAAGAAAATAGGTGGCTCGTTTAGATGTCAATGTGTACGCTTTTATAATAAGCTTCCAAGCCACGTGCAAGATCTAAGTCTTAATAAATTCAAGTCTTTCATTAAACGTAAGTTGTGCCAGAAAGCGTTTTATACAACAAAAGATTACATTGAGGACAAAAAGGCTTGGGATTGAGCTGCTCCAATTAATTTTGTTTTTTTATTATATTTTGCACTATGCATTTTGTTATTATAAATATTTTTTTGGTTTTCTTGCAATGACAAGAATATTTACTTTTTAAAGTATTATATTATTTTATTTTAATTATTGTGAATGTGAAGACTATGTGGATATTTTTTTTTTTTTTGTTTTTATTAAAATTTATCTTAGTTTTTAATCATGGTCTGGCAGTTTGAGTAGTTTATGCGGCCTACCCGAATGTCCTTTCTTTGGTATTGTTCGTCGAATCGTTGAGCTCCTTAAATTCTGAGTTGAGCTGCTCGGTTATTGACAAATGCGTGCACTGACTGGACAGGTCCACTCAATCTGGCTGGTTCTTTCCTCAAAAGACCATTTCAGACATCAGTCTACATGGTCTTCACATGATCTAATCAAGATTTTGTCAGGACTTTAAAAGAGACTGTGACCTCTGAGTTTGTTTCGGCCTTTCTTCTCAGAGTAGTCAGATAGGAAACGCCGACCTCATCTAGTTTTAAAAATATGTTCGACATGTAAAAGTGTTTGTACAAACCAACTTACAGAAATAAAATCATTTATCATTTATCAATGTTTTCTTTTAATGGAGACATCCTGAGTCCTTACCTGGTGGAAAGTCATGTTAGCTGACAGTGGTGTAAAGCGAGAAGGGCGAGGCAGCCAGAAGAGACACTAGCCACAGTGCCGCCACACGATGCGCAGTGCTCAACATGGCATACAGGTGCAGGGGATGGCAGATGAGGCCTTACCTGGTGGATAGTCATGGTAGCTGACAGTGGTGTACAGTGCGAAGGGCGATGCAGCCAGTAGAGGAACATGACACAGTGCCGCCACGATGCGCTGTCCTGCCATGGCATACAGGTGCAGGGGGTGACAGGTGAGGCCTTACCTGGTGGATAGTCATGGTAGCTGACAGTGATGTACAGCGCGAAGGGCGAGGCAGCCAGTAAAGACACCAGCCACAGTGACGCCACACGATGCGCAGTGCTCGCCATGGCATACAGGTGCAAGGGGTGGCAGATGAGGCCTTACCTGGTGGATAGTCATGGTAGCTGACAGTGGTGTACAGCGCGAAGGGCGAGGCAGCCAGTAGAGACACCAGCCACAGTGACGCCACACGATGCGCAGTGCTCGCCATGGCATACAGGTGCAAGGGGTGGCAGATGAGGCCTTACCTGGTGGATAGTCATGGTAGCTGACAGTGGTGTACAGCGCGAAGGGCGAGGCAGCCAGTAGAGACACTAGCCACAGTGCCGCCACGATGCGTAGTGCTCGCCGCAGTCCTGCCATGGCGTACAGGTGGAGAGGGTGGCAGATGGCTAGGTAGCGTTCCAGGGAAAATGCCACGATCGTCAACACTGACACGTAGGAGGCTCTGAAACAAAGGAATAGTCAAGTTAGTCAATTACTAGATGCGTTTAGGTAATTGATACTTACTCTACTTCATCAAAAGTGTAATTATAATCTATAAGCTATAACTATTACTGAAAATTTTCATAAAAGCCGTTCAGTAGTTTTTCACGAACTTTCGCGTTTATACTGTAGTATGGTAGTACCTATAGGATGCCCCTGTTGTTGTTGAAGTTTATCAGAAAACGAGTGTTTCTTAGCAAGCAACGGGTCAAATGTAAAGTAAACTCTACAACAAAAGTCGACTAATACATCAGTTCAAATCTTATGATTGAGCTAAATATTTAATTAATATCGCAATATACCTCAAATTCAAAGAATATCAACTACGAGTATTTCTTTTATATTGCTAAAAAGAAAATCGATTATCGGACAATTTTTTGTTGATTTAGATTTAACTGATTTGTATAAGTAGCAGTGTTAGTGGGTTTTTGTCGTTGACTATATACTTCTACCTAAACCTTTTGGTAAACTAGGCGTGATATATTTACATGTGTGTATGTACATGCTATGGAAAACAAATACTGAGAAACGCGCAAACGTATTTTCATTCTTCATTTCCGTCACAAGATCAATGCTACCAAGACCAAAACATAACAGCTCAACTTGATTACCGCATACAGTCCCGTAAGAAATACGAGTAAGTTAAGAAACTCTCGAAATACGGCAACCAACGTTTCTTAATTAAATCCCGCACAAAGATCCAATCCGGGGATAGAGGCAATTTTACCTTCGTTTGGATTCCGGTGAAATCACCGGAGCCGATCCGAATTCGCACTCAACTCAAATTGACGCCGTCCGACTTCCGATTGAAAGGGTTGCCAGCTTTCAATTTTTTATTTATTTATTTAATGTAGAGCATGATTTTCTCTTTTCGTTTTTTGTAATTACGAAATATGTTTTAAATTAAATGTCGAATTAAAAGCGACAAATTGATCTCAGTTGATTACTATGATGCATTGTGTGTGAAAGCCGGTTTAAAGAAACTTTATTCCCAATATATATGAATAATTTATTCCCAATATATGGTCATTACATATGAAATTGGTGTTTTGTAAGGGAGGAACATAAAGTCATTTTTTTTAATATAATATATTTATTTAATCAAAGTACCATTGCTATCTATGCACATTTGCCATCTCATAGGTAGTTCATTGATCCCATTACTAAAAAAGCCATTCGGACGGGAATCCATAAAATCTTTGAAGGCGCTTTGGACTGCCCCATCGGAGTTGATTTTTTAACCGACTTACCAAAAAGGAGGAGGTTCTATGTTCGACTTGGAGTATATATTTATTTTTTCACCGATATCGCCGTCAATTGTGGACCGATTTTGAAAATTCTTTTTTTGTTTGGAAGAGTATATTTTGAAATTGGTCCCATTTTAATTTAGTGAAGATCTGATGAAGGACTTCGGAGATATACAACAGAACTCTTCAATAAATGACGGCAAATCTCTCGGGATTGCTGCAATCGCATGTCTGTTTATTGTTTATACCATACATAACATAACATAACATCACGCCATTACGCTCTAAAGGGGTACGCAGATCTCTCATTTCACCAGTTATGTTTCATGAAATCTATTCTGGCGTTATAGTTACCTTACTGACTTGCCTAATAGGTAGGTACAACTAAAAAGTGAAAAATAAAAAAAAACTTTTTGCCAAAAAATACTACCGACTTCCAAATACAAAACTACAAAGTGAAAAATAACTTTTTTAACCTACGAAAGACACTGACTTCAGTCAGTGTTTTTCATAGGTACCAATTTTTTTGCGTTAAGGACACCGACTTCAAAAAATAAAGTTATTTTTCACCTTGTAGTTTTGTATTTGGAAGTCGGTAGTATTTTTATGCAAAAAGTTTTTTTCATTCCCTTGTAAGAAGTTATCCAAATTTCGAAGAAAATGGTAATCTGTTGGAGAAAGGTCCGGGGAGTACGGTGGATGTCTAAGACATTCCAATTGAAGCTCCCCTAATTTGGTAGCCGTCTGTTGTGCAGTGTGTGGTCTAGCGTTGTCCTGAAGCAGCAGTGGCCTAGAGCGATTGTCCAGCCTCAGCTGTTTAGCAGCTAGCTTTTCCATCATGGTTTGCAGTTGCTGACAACTTCCTCTTGGCCCGCTTTTCGATCCCCAACTTTTTGGCAGCCAACTGTGCCTGTGTCATGTTCGTGAACTGGCGCCATCGGTTGGGATTGGTCATAACCTAGCTGCCTTCGCCTGTTTTTAATTACCTATTTATTGTATTTTTAATTGTTTTTTTTTTACTCTAGATGCTTTTACGTGCTCGTTTTTTTTAACTTGTTTTCACTTATATGTATTTTTCCAACAAGAATAATGTAACCAAATACTTGTAAACAATTTTTTTTTAAGGATTACGTGTGGATTTTATTGCCCGTTCTTCTCCATAACAAGCTAGGTACCTTCAAAATTGGCCTTATTGAATGAAGAAATTTTGTTTATTTTTTTATTTTTATAGATTATAAAAAGTTCGTCATCAGTATTACAAGTTAATAGTACCCATCCAATGCATTAATTTCTCCAGAAGTGATCGATTCGCAATTATGTGCTGTCTAAGTTGAGTTTTGGATGCATTGAAAGATTTCTTATACAGGACGGTAACTTATTATAGAGTTCGTTAATCTCTATAGGCTATTAGAGTCTATAGGCTATTCCAGACTATAATCTATCTCCGTGCAAAATTTCATCGAGATCCATTCAGCCACTATGGCGTGATTGAGTAACAAATATCCATCCTTCCAAACTTTCGCATTTATAATACCAGCTGCTACCCGCGGCTCCACCCGCGTCGTAGTAGCACTTCTCACAATATCTTAATAAATAATAGTTATACCAAGTATAAACCTATGAAAATGTAAGGTTATTCCTTTGTTATACCTGGTATAACTTTATTCCGTGTTTATTAGTAAGAGGATACGTATTATTCTGATGTATAAATTCAAATTCAAAAACTTTATTTCGAGCGAAGACTCATATAGGGTTAATAAAAACGTGCATTAAAACTAAGCGTTAGTAAAAAACACGATACGGTGACACATGTAACTGACAGCAGTCAACTATATACAGACAGTTCACTCTGACAGCAATCATTTTCAGAACCCTGTTAGGGCTGTCCATATGTAATACGGGCCACCATTGATGTTGCGCACTTGCGCATTATCACGTAAAAACAATCTACATGTGACACCGCAAACATCCCTGACGCACTACAACGCCAAGGCAACCCCATCAGTTTTCTGAACGCGTTATTATGCTGGACACAAAGGGCTCCATACGACGCCCACGAATACTTCTCGCAGTGTAGAAGGTGGTACAGAATGCTTTAAAGAGCTTCACCTTTACTTCTGCAGTACAACGTGCAAACCTGCGAGCTATCATATTCGCACGCACGGAAAGAGCCCTCCGTTCCCTTTCAATGTCCTTGAAGTCAGTGACCAAGTGACCTGCTTAAATTGTTCCACTTGCTTAAGAGTTAAACCGTTTAGCCGTTTAGGAGGCACATCAGGAAAGTGTGACGTTGCAAAATCATTTTGTAGTCTAGTGGTGACATATCTGTGCTTAATCTCTTGGTATGTCATTATTGACAACCTATAACTTCAATAAAAGCAAAGAGATGGCACCAAAATCGGAAACAATGTTAAAAGTGGTTGTCTGTTTGTTTAATTATATTTTATTTGTGGACAATTAAAAATGATAACACAATTGACATATAAAATAAAAAAATAATGTATGTAACATTATTTTTTTATTTTATAGTTATAAAAAGTGAAAATTAAGTGTCCGCAATATTCAATTTTATGTTTAATAATGTTTGTTCCGTTCCCACAGACAAACCGTGAAAACGATTTTGTGGCTTAGTTCTTAAGTTAAGATCTTATAAACTTGTACTTTAACAAATAAATAATAATAATAAAAAAAAAATGCAATTATAAACTCGACTAAATTCTAACCAATCGATACTATTTGGTCTTTGGTCAATATTGGTCGATGGACCGTGCAATTGCAATACAATTTTTGAATTTGCAGTTGCACAGATTGACAGAGTTTCGCAAGCTGATTTCCAGGTTTCATTCCTGGATTTGCCGAGATCTGGCTCCAATAGCTAGCCTGAAGATGGACTAGCGGACGAATAATAACCCATGTTCATTTGCGTAATGTTCACATATGGCCAATATTGTCCTAATACCACCGATTGACGCGCTCAGCAGCACCATGTTGTCCGCGTACCTTAAATTATTGACACAGTCATCAAAATGACAACTGACTTGATGACCGCTAAGCGCTTCAAACTGGGCATTCATATACAAATTGAAGAGGGCAGGGGAGGTTATATCCCCCCCCCCTCTCCTCCATAAGCTATATTTCTGTAAATTCTCATCAAAATCTATTCAGTAGTTTTCCGGGAAAGAGTAACAAACATCCATCCTTCCTCACAAACTTTCACGTTTATGATAGTAGCAGGATTAGTAAGAAGTAAGATAAGATGTAGATATGGAAATCACTGAAATTAATTGAATTTCTGATGATTCTTATGACCTGAAATTAATTGATTAATCAAATGAATTAATCTAAAAATTAAAACGTATGTATTTTTAATTTCTACAAAAGCAAAGGCGTTCCTCTCAAAACTTCTACCAGGTACCTATAGATCTATCTCAGAAAATTATCTTGTGTAGCTGAAGCTGTGATTGCGCTAGCTGCATAAATGCTCAAAGTGCGACGAGCTAACAACTGGACACAAAACAACGCAATAATGACAGCACTTTGCAGATAACGCTGCAGTCTTCAATCATCATAGAGAGGCTTCTAGACAACAGGGCTGTCGCTTTCGAATGAACTTTTTGAGAGAATTTACTGTTAGGTCCAGTGTCAATGCTCTAAATTTTCGCAAAGATATAAGAAGATAGAAGTCGTAAGGACCCTGACTTAAGACTACGACGGTAGCCAACGACATTGAGGGAACTAAACGCGCAAGCGACCCAAAATTCAGTAGATTTTTGTACTTTCCTTACTAAAACGAAATGTATATAGTTAAATTTATTTATTTAATCACTCATGCACACACACATATACAGACAAGAAGGAGGAACAGAAAAATAAGTACATAGGTGATGCTTATTTCTAATGAAATCTCTTGCAGCATACCTGCGAAAGGAAAGATTAAAAAAAAGAGATGTAGACATTGTGTGTAGAAGGGAAAAATAGACACATAAAACAATACGGAGCTAAATAAAAAACAATAATTATTAGAAAAAAATAAAATATACTGTCATATACTTACGTATAAATAATGTACGCAGGGATTCCGCACTCACAGACGTGTTTACTTTTACTGTGTCTGACGAGTTTATATGTCTTTATATGACATTTCGCCAAATTGTCTTTGCACCGGTCTACCTGGGTACACAATCGATTGAGTGCTATCTATACAGGCCACTGCAGTTCACGGCCATTTGGGGTTCCTGGTTCCTGAGTTTTCAAGGAGTTAGGTGGCGGTGAGTGAGATTTTTCCCACAGTTTGCTTCTTAGTGGAGTCTTGGCCTGTGTGTGTGTGATCATAGAGAGGATGTCGGGAATAGGATTCCTGGTTTTTTTCTCCAGCGCGCATGCAACATGCCTTCGTACTTATGGTAGTGCAATATCAGCCAACGGTTATAGCTTGTTGAGCGGAGTTGGTTTAAGGCAACCCGATATAATTAGACATGTCTCGTTTAGTGCGATGTCAACTTGCTTTGCAGGAGCAGATCGGTGCCACACTGGACATGCAAATTCGCCAGCTGAGAGGCAGAGGAACATTTCAGTTATGCGAAGAACATCGGGTGCTGCTCACCAGTTGGTAGAGACAAGGCGGGGTAGCTGATTATTTCAGGAACCAACCTTCTGCTTCATGTTGTGACAGAGCACATTAAAAGTTAAGGCTCTATTTAATTCAACATCTAGGTACTTTGGGTTATCACTATGTTCTAAGTTACTCGCCAAGTGATGATCAGTTTCCTTTTTGAAAATCTGTTGCGGCGATGAAAAGCAAATGATTGAGTTTTTTATGGATACGGGCGAAGAGCGTTACTATCATAGTACCTACAAATGACTCGAGTGCTAGTGTCAATTTATGTTCCACCTCTGTGATTGCGCTGCCGAAGCCAGTTCATCTGCATATAAGAAGCGTTAAGTGTGCTGCGTAGTAGGCTTATCGTTGGTGTTGATGTTAAACAGAGTCGGCGCCAGCACACTGCCTTGCAGAAGACCACTTTTTTGTTGGCGCCATCTGCGTTGTCTGATTGGAAGAACACCTGAATTCGTCGGTTCTGCAATAGTACGCTTAGCAAACCCCTGATCGTTAGTTGTGCTACCGACTTTAGCAATTAGTTTTCTGATATATATAGTATTGTAGGCCGCTGACAGGTCCACAAATACGACACCCATGACCTTGTTGGCCTCGTTACCGTCCTCTATGGACTGAGTCAGTTTGTGTACTTGACCGGAACAAGAGTTCCCGGGTCTAAACCCAGCCTGCTCAGGAATAAGCTTTGGCTCAACTGTCTCAGTAACGCGATTCAGCAGTAACCGTTAAAACAACTTGTATATGTGGCATAGCAAAGATATCGGCCGGTATCTTTTTGTGTCATTGAAGGTCTTGACTGGCTTTGACAGCGCTATGACTTTGGTCCTTCTCGACAGTTTGGGAATGTTAATGGTTTCAAAAAATGTATTGAAGAAGGCGAGGAGCCACGACACAGCAAGAGGTACCAGATGTTTTTATTTTTCCACTGTTAGATCATCTACTCCAGCAGCTTTACCATTTTTTAATGCCTTGATGAACAGTATTATTTCAGTGAGTGTGAACGGCTTACTGATGTCAGTGGAATCGCCAGGAGTAATGGTGGTACTCCATGTTTTTGCAAGCCTGTGCGGTGGTTTACCGTTGAGTAATAGCTGATGAGCTATTTGGTTCGCTGTGGGTAGCCTTGGTTAACTGGCTCCGATGGATTGCCAGTTAGTCTTCCAATTGTTGACCAAGCTTTCTTGCTGTTGTGCATCATATTGGTATTGGTAACTGTTGTAATCCATTTCTGTGAACTAACGACAACAATTCTTTCCCTGCTGATATTGTGTCCTTTAAGTAGGGGTCGTTGTCATACAGGTATTCTACGTACTCTGGATGAAAACCAGGTATAGTATATATAAATTATCATCTAGGTTTGAATTGACGTGATACAGTCTAAATAACATTAACAAGTGTTTCGTAGTTAGAAGGTGTTGGTTCTAAGTTACTCAATCTTGCGTCAACTGTCAGCGAAAATTTCTGCCAGTTAGCCTTTAAGCTTTTTGTTAAATTGAGGTCTGAAGGGAACTTGTGTCGGTTTGATTGCAGCAGAAATATGTTGTGTTTTAGGAATAAGCTTGTAAACAAGTTTTAAGCATAGATGTTTGCATATGCAATGATGATGATGATACTTATATTGTATGTCGTTTTCTGACAGTTAAACTCTTTTTCATTCCATTGCGCGCAAAAATTAAGTCTGGGTTGTAACCACGTCGCCAACGCCGACTGTTAAAGGCGATTTGTCTTGACTAGATTCATAATGCCCGGGCATTATACATAGTACACTAATTACTCACTCTTAGTCCTTAACAGATACAAAAAATAACATTTATTTTAGCCATGTATTGTTAAGTCCCATGCAAAGGGGTCAAGTCTAATGCTGCGGCATAAACTTAGTTTCAGGTATACCGAGAGAATAGAAAAGAAACATTTATTCGACAGAGACAACAAAACAGCAAGCAAAGAGAAGAATAGTAGGTACAAAAATATCAATCAAATCAATATATATAATAAATCAATACATACAATAAATCTGTAGAAAAGTCGTTTTTGTACATTGAAAGTACTGCAAAAAAAAATACCCATTTCCAGCATTTTTGGATTTTTTGTCTGTTTGTCTGTTTATTTGTGCGCATCACGTAAAATGTACGAAATCAATGTAGATATATTTTATATATAAAAATTGTGCATAACTTGCCGTTGTTTATAGATGAGTTCTTTTGTATATCTCCGAATTTCTTCATTAGATCTTCACAAATTTTAAATGGGACCACATGAAAAGCACCAGCTTTCAAATAAATAAAAAAACATCTTAATCGGTTTATCCACACATAAAAAAAATACAGTTGAACTGATAACCTCCTCCTTTTTGAAATCGGTTAATGATTTATGACTGAAATCTGGCAAGTTATTATTATTTTAATTTGAGCATGAGCTATGGAATAATCTGACTGACACAAAGGGACTAAACCTATGTTAGATTTCATCTTAAGCCCCCGTCACCGTAAAGAAAATATCCTTGACACTTAATTATTATGTTCGTATTAGAAACCTTATTTGCTTTGATCAGCATATTCAGGGCAGATTAATCTCAATAAGGGGTGGCACTACGTCCCACAAAAATATGATGTAATGTTACTATGAATGACACACTCTTAGGGGGAGGCCACACTGCGACCGCCCGATGACAGTGTTGTTTTTTTATAAATTCCTAGCTTTTGTCTGCCATTTCGTATGCGTAGCAGTAGTACAAATAGCTTATTTTTATAATGTAGACTGCTTTACTAGAGAACTTAATAATTTAATAAGTTCACCCTATAAACTTCTAAACCCCTTTCCACTCCCGTAAGGATGACTACTGGAAAAACTGTCCTATGTAAGGACATAGGATCTGGTAAGGATTAGGGTCTCAAGCTTCAGAGCTTCAAGCGTAAAAAGGTAACAGACATAAAGAGTTACTTTCGCATTTTTAATTCTAGTTTCTTCCCGTAGCTTCGCCTGCGTGAAATGTATTTCATCGCCCCAAAGGAACACCCTAACGGGATAAAAATCTATCCTTTGTCTTTTCCAGGGTCTCAAATTATCTCTATAACTCATCTAAATCGATGGGCCCAATCTATCGGAGACCAGGGATTAATGTTAACTATTTGCAATTTTCTTGTGATATCTCAAAGAGCTTTTTGAATATCAGAATCCTAATCAGTACCTACACACGATATATTGGTCTTCTATATTACAAATTTTGGTAAAAACTACTAAATAAAAACAGTAAAATTTGTTGGCCTACATATTTATTTATAATCAGACTTTTAGATTTTACATTAGTATCACTGTTGATACTAACATTAAAAAACTGAAATTTAGTCTCGTCTGTAAAAAGCACTTTACTTCAATCACTCACATCCCAGACCAAAATACCTCTTGCAAATATTAATCTGTTTACATGATGAGCCCTTAAAAAACCCTTGAAAGACTTCGATGCACCGCAGTCTGGCTGTACCTTTACGTCTACAATCTATTCGACTCACAACAATCACAACACTGCGAGTGAAATTCACCGCGAGGATTATCGTGTCATTACCGCTTATTGGCGCGGCTTTGATCGCGCCAGACGCCATATTGCGGGCGTTATGTAGGTAAGTGTTACCGCGCACTTAGCGACGAGTGACAATTTTAGGTCGGTTATTATACAGAGTCAAATTAAAATAGCAAGTGATACACGGAGGGCATAATATGTCGTGGTGGCCCAGTGGCTAAAACGACCTCTCGTGCTTGATGTCATGATTGCACTCATGACTTCAAGAACAGAGATCTTCTTTATTCTTTCGTATGGGCAAAGTACCAATACAACTTTTTCAATTCTTCAAGTCATGTGTACTTTCAAATTTTATCTTGGATATCGCTGACAAATTATAAAACTTAAATTGATTAAATACTGTTTTTTTTCTTTTTTTTAAGTTTAGCCTCCTATTTACACGAGCAGTGGTGGCCCAGTGGTATCGGCCGTGACTTACAAGTTGTATATCGTGGGTTCTAACCCAGGCAGGCGCTTTACTTTGTGTAATTTATTTTCATCACTACTGCTCGCAAAACGGTGAAGGAAAACATCGTGAGGAAACCGGCATGTCTTAGAACAAAAAAAATTGAAGACATGTGGCATCCACCAACTTGCACTGGGCCCGCCTCTCACAAAGAGGAGGCCTGCACGCACAACGGACCAAATGAGAGTGTAAGTGCGGAAAAGGGAGTCAATCTATCCTATCCTCCTATTTTCACGGGCTTTCGAGCCGAGGCCCCATCTGACTGGGGAGCCGTGACATTTTGCTCGCTCCTATTGTTATGCCACTGAATACTGCTAGTAGGTACCGCTAAGCCGTACACGAGGATAATTAACAGGTATTCAATTAATCAATCGATAAGCTTGTCAGTTAATGCTTGATTAGTCGGGTGACCAAAAGGGACTAAAGCTGGGACATGGCTTGAGGTGTCGGAACAAATGGACCCGTATGCCCATACTCGTATTAGCCGCTTGCTATACCATTAATCTTTGCTTAGATTAATGACCGGGTAATAGGGTTGCCTGTACTAGTAATATCGGTGTGACTCTCAGCAACAAAATATTGTATTTGCCTTTTGAGAAAATTGTTAAGGAAATAAGTAACACTTAACGACTGTCAAAGATCTACAACGGCTTAACGTGCTTGCCGAGGTATATATGAGTTTCGGTACGCAAAGGACGGTCACCCATCTACGAGTCGACTTTGGAAAGCGTTGCTTAACCTTAAAGATCGACCCGTGCGGCCGTTATTGCTTAGCTAGGCGTGGTATTTATAAAGAAAAATATATAAGTAATATATAAGCTTTATTTACGCATTACATGAGTTCAAAAAAACAACTGACTTGGAAACTGCACTATCCACTTACTATGCATATTCAATACTGTATCACCTCATGGGATGGAGCACCAAAAACGCATTTACTGCCTCTTGAAAGGGCTCAGAGAGCTATTTTAAAAGTAGCCAATTTCCACCCTTTTCTCTACCCCACTAATCTGCTTTACAAATCCTGCAACGTGATGACTGTTCGCCAGCTTTTAATTATGCACTCGGTTTTAAAACAACACACCATGCTTTCCTATAACGCCAAATCCATAAATAATAAGAGACAAAATGACATTGTCTGCGTTTCTAATGCATCCTCAAAATATGTCTTTGTAAATAGATTCTTTACATTCTTAGGCCCATTTCTGTACAATAGATTAAATAGAAAATTAAGTATGTATAAATTAAACTATTTTAGCTGTAAAAAGACTATTCTTGAACATCTACTTAGCATATCTTACAGAGAGACAGAAGATCTCCTGACTGTAACAAAATAATAGTTTTGCTGTGTCTTTAATTTAAGTATTCATATACCCTTTCATTCATACCCTTTGTTCATTTATTATTATTATAAGTTATAAGCACTTTATATCCTGAAACACAGGTTCAACCTAGTTCAGGCAAATAAGAAACTGTCTTCTTTTATATTTTAAGATATTTTACTGTAAAATATGCCTTATGTTATAAATAAACGATATTATTATATTATTATTATTATATATTATTTATTCATGGTACAATTACGGGGTAATTCTCCGGGAAAATAGTGTAGATAGTAACGATTTGTTTATCCTATGGAAAAATGCTTAAGAATAATTGTTTACATTGATAATTATGAAACTTATAGACCGCATTTTAAGTAACAAAAAAAATTCTAACGCTGATATTCATCTACATTCTATGTTTCGTCCTGATTTTTAATATTTTGTTGCAACACCATGTCAATTTTTGATTGAGCTGTCAGTGAAATTGACAGTTTTTGATTGACAGCTGACACTTGAGAAGAGTCGAAAAAGAAAATTTGTAACAGGCACACGGAGAAATCGGGCTTTCGTGGAATTATATGCTAATCGAGATATAATTAGCCCACCGTGATTTGTAATTGCGCCCGCCTTTCGCGATCGGTATTGTAGGGCGCCCGTGCAGTCGGGTTTGTGTATATTTTTAAGTGTTTTTGACGGGAACGTGCTGCCTGGTGGACGCCGGCCGGAGCTTCCAGTCTATAGAGCCGTCAGTTTATCCCTCATCCACCTAATTTATATATATTCTCCTATCCCTAATCTCCCGACACGGTACGGTATTGATCGACCCCCAGGAGCCCACCGCAGGAATCAATGTGAGTCCAATTAATGTTATTAGGTTTATTAGTCCCACTTCCCACCTGTCAGACAGGAATCAGTATGTCTCCCTTTAGATCACAGACCGACTCCTAGCTTACCACTGCTGCGAACCGCAGTTTCGTGGGTACTTGTTCTGATTGGATCCGCAGGAGTCGCAGCGCTGCTAATGGGCCCCAGGGTGAGCTTCTGACTTGGGATCCGCAGACCTGTATTTAACATTCTAGAAAGCTTTAAATTTGTAAGACAGAAATAACGATGGTAATATACTCATAATACCATCGGCAAATTTAAAATTACACAGCCCGAGCCCTCATGTCATGTCTATTAAAATATACAACAAAAAGAAAGGAAAAAAACCTAAAACGTCTCAAGAAATTGTTGCTTGATTTATGCTTATTATATTGTAATTTATCTTGTTGACATTGCCAGTTTTTATTTGATTTGTATTTTTTTGGTTGTTTTTTACCATTTTTATTGACTTTTTTATTTTAACTAACATATTTTATTATATAATTGTTATTCTGTTATGTAGCATCATTTAATTTAATTTAAAATATTTTTTCTTATTACCTAATATTAATTCAATTTATTTATTATTGTACTCAATTGCTGTGTCCGACAGGGTCCATGTGAACTGTGTTACTATTTATAAGATCCTGTTAAACACATTTTTGCCTTTTTTTTCGAAAAAAGGAGGATACAATTTACCGAAACATAAAACTCTATTAAAGCAGTGGTTGATAAAACCTGTACCCATCTTAATCTGACATATTTGGAAAATATAATAATATAAAAAAGTAGTACATAAACTCGCGCTACAAGCAAATTTGACATTTTGAAGAGTTCACTCTACACCAGCGGCAAATTCAAAATCAGCGGCCCTCATTGCCATCGCCGATAGATGTAATTTTGGGTCGCAGTTATTTACAACTATTAACTTATATTTAATTTTATTTGTTCTATTCAAGATGTATATAATCACAGTCTTCCAATATCCGTAAAGATATATAAAAAACAAAATATATAAACACATGTATTATGCAATAAAGATTTAAAATACCTGTATAATACTCGTGTCACAGTCACTTCGCACTAGTACGGTTGTGGTTATACCTAAATCGGTTAAAAATAACTTTGTGCCAACATTGCCAATATTGAATTTGTCAGTAGCCGACTTGGGTATCGAACCCGGGACCTCACGCTCAGCAGTCACACTTCCAACCGTGAGAACAACGAGGCAGTCAAAGTGTGACATAAATCTCAGTTATCACATCACTTATATTATGGTGATTGTTGGTAGTTTAACCAGCATCATTCATCGCAGCGAGTACTTAACGAGCTCGTAAATATGAGCAATAATGTCTGTAGCACTATCTCGATCGTAAAAACTTTTTATAATTCAATAAAACATATTAAAAGCTACGTGATACGACTTTGCTTTGTATTATGTTGTTAAAATTGAGGCCAGTTGATCGATTTTAAAGTATTTTAATAAAAGCCGCCTCGTTGATTTGGTTGTCGCAAACGCTACTGCTGAGCACGAGGTACTGGCTTCGATGCCCGGGTCGAGCAAAGTGTTATTGGGTTTCTCCATCTGGAATTTCTCAGTAGCAGCCCGGAGACTGGATTAGTGCCCGGTTGATGGCAATAGGTTCACTCCCAATTACATGAGACTTAAACATAACTAGCGAATTGTGGATGTCCCTCTACCCAACTCATTGGGAATATTGGCGTGATATTAAGTTATATATTATGTTGCTTAAAACAATCTATTAAGAAAAATAAAAGCGTAGGTAGGAAGAGAAAGATTTTTAATCATGAGCTTAGTAAAGAAAACAAAGAAAGAACAGTACTAATTGTTACAGTTAAAAAACCATCATAAAATCAGTGTACCAAATTCGAAAAAATAATAATTCAAAAACTCAAAAAACCCGACTGCTTAAGGTCTATCCACACATATCAGGGCCGTGTCCGGGACGTGGACGAAGCTTCAATGATTGGTCCCGGCCCTGTCACGTCCCGGGCACGGCCCTGATATGTGTGGATAGATCTTTATGAAGCGAACTTAATGAGACGTATACAAGAAGAAAATCATGCTGTGCAGTCGGAGGATTCATATTCGCGAGCTGGCTGACCATACCGGTTTACGTCTTTTTAGTTCGCTACTTAAGCAGTATTTATAACTTTTTAGTTATCTTTTTTTTCGAATTAGGTACTTAAAACATATAATAGTTATTTATTTTTGAAATAACCCCTTAAAACCCTTTATTTTGATACCCCACACGATGGGCTGGGAAGAAAAGAAATGGGCACCCACAAAATGGCGCCCAAAAGCCGCCATTTTTCTATTTTCCATTTCTAATGTAGCTAGTGACACTCGCAAGGTTAAGAAAAATCAATTGACGTAAGAATTATTAAAATCGGCCAACGCGTTTGGTCTTTAGAACGCCACATAGGAACAAACACTCATACATAGACTGATAAACACATTACCCTCCTTCGGCAGTCGGGTAATAAGCATAACAGGACATCTATATTCCCCGAAGAATTGGCAAGAGTGCACCTATACTACAGAAATAAGTCAGCACCCATCATCTGCCAAGGCTTTGCCCAACTATTGGGTTCTAACTAGAAGAATGCTTGTATTAAGTTTCCACGCTAACTGGATCCAGCTGACCACAATCATTTTACAAGGAGCGACTAGCTATCGAACCTCTATAATCCAGTTGCTAGATAATACGTTAGGCCCCCGTGGGTTCCCGCACCTCCCCGGTGGATTCACGCATTGTCGAGGCGGAGGGGCTCAGTAGCCATGGCTTGGTCACCCACGGTGAAGCGAAGAGGAACCCGAGGAGATGCAGCTCGTCAGGGCTATTGCCGATTAAGCCGACGACGTAGCGGCCAACAAGTAGGTTGCGGTGCTGCTGGGTAATAGAGGCGATATCGCAACTGAGGTGGGCCGCGATGTCGTATGGAGCGTCTCGGGTCCCATACGATATCGCGGCTGAGGGTTAGAGGCCGTAACGTGAGAGGAGTGCTCTCTTCCTAACTTGCGCGGCATGGACGGGATCGCCGCCGTCTGATGGCGGACGCGGCGGGGCCGCAAGGGAGTTCTCTATCCCCTATATACGGGGTCGTCTGGCGTCCATGTGCTAGTTTGGTCCCTGGGGTGGTCACGGCGTGCAATGTGTTCTGGTTCGCCGGTGATGGGGGTACACCCCAAAGGAGCATTCCAAAAAAAAACCAAGGTTATCACGTTAGGTACTTTTCTTGTGGATGTCGGATGGCTTCAAATGGATGTCGATATTATGTACCCAATGGATGATCACCGATCCCATCTAGGAACCGACATCGGTAAGCTCAGTTCTTAACTCATATTATAAAGAGGTAAAATTTATGTTTGTAGAAAATAATCTCAGGAATTACCTGCTGATCCGATTACAACAATTATTACGCTGACATAGGCTAC
Source organism: Orthosia cruda (assembly GCA_964057195.1). Lineage (NCBI taxonomy): Eukaryota > Metazoa > Arthropoda > Insecta > Lepidoptera > Noctuidae > Orthosia > Orthosia cruda. The sequence goes on along the minus strand of OZ059834.1, from coordinate 37,777,537 downwards.
GTTTTATTCCCAAAAAGTAGCCACGGTTAGATCATGGAACCAAAACGGTTGGTAAAACCAGCGGCTTTGGTCTTGTTGGTCGCAAAGTTAACAAAATTAAAATAATACCGATATCAAACCTTAATTAAATTTACCTTAATTGAATGGACTCATACAGTCTTCACCCCTTTACATAAAAAAGGCTCCACAAAGAAATGTAACAACTATCGCCTTATTGCACTGATATCCCACGCCAGGAAAATCTTATTACATATTCTAAATGAGTGGCTGAAGGCGTTTCTGTCCAAAGAAATCGCATCAGAACAGGCTGGATTTGTGAAGGGAAAGGGTACACGGGAACAGATTCTTATTGTTCGCCAGATTACTGAAAAAGCTCGTTAATTCAACAAGCCAACATATATCTACTTTGTTGATTTCTCCAAAGCATTTGACTCAGTAGAATGGCCAATCTTGTGGCAAACTTAACTTGACATGGGCACGCCGAAACACCTAATTCAACCTCAAGAAAGCACAGCCTCGGTACGAACAGATGACATTCTGTCCAGTAACTTCCACCCCTACCTTTAATATCTACATAGAGCTTATAATGTGCATAACTTTGGAACATTGGACGGATGAGGTTGTGGTTGGTGGCTACAATATTGCGAATTTGCGTTACGCAGATGACACCACTCTTTTTGCATCTCCTCCTCCTCGCGTCGTTTTCCTCATTACTGAGGGTGGTGACTCCCCCGCTGCATCAGTTTCTCCCGTACGATTTCCCTCCATCTGCTGCGATCCTAAGCTTCATGAAGGGCATTGTGGAAGTTGATGTTCAGAGAAGATCGTATTTGGTCCGACCATCTTGTGGGACTGCTTCCTCTGGGACGTTTGCCATCTACCTTGCCTGTCACCATCAGCTGTTCAAGATTGTGACCCTCTTTACGAGCAATATGTCCGAAGAATTCCAGCACCCTACGAAGGCACATAGTGGAAAGTCTAGTTTTGACATTAAGCTCTCTCAGAATAGACACGTTGGTGCGAAAGGCGGTCCATGGAATCTGTAGCATTTTTCTCCAGCTCCACATTTCAAAAGCGTCTATTCGGTCTCTGTCTGCCTTTTTCAGTGTCCAGGTCTCCGTTCCATAACTGAATATGGAGAAAACAAGCGAAGTCACCAATTTGGTTTTGGTTTTCCGCGTGAAGTTACGGTCTCTCCATATCTTATGCGTTGGACCGACCAGATCAAGTCTGCTGTGGTCCCGTGCACGAATGTACCCGGATGACTTCTAATCGGCAAGGTGCGACTGCGAGACATTGTGAGATGCATTACATCTGCCCCATATACTACCGATACTTCATGACGACCACGACCGGTCTGTCAAGAGCGTAACGACTAAGAAGAAGAAGACGCTAAAATACTATGTTCATTTTGATATACTCTAACTTGGCATTAAGTGCTGATTTTTGTAGGGCGAGAAAAGAAAACCAGGGCTTTGTTATAATAATATGCACTTTTTTCGTCTATAAATGGTTATTACTCTTTCTTTTAAGTTCATAGGTACCCCTAACCCTAACTAATGTGGATTCCATACGAAATCACTACCATTGATGGGCATTCCGGGAAGCCATCTGACAATAGTATACTTGTCAAGCATCCCATTGTAGTTCGTACAATAACGATGAATCGTACAAAGTACTATGTATGTAGCCCGGGCAATATGAATCAAGTCAAGTCAAATCGGGCAATTTAAATAATACTGATTTAAACTTAATTATTTATCACATTGTCTGGTCATTATGAATATTGCTTCGTAACTTTTAGGCTATTCGATAATTATTACTCCAAGAGCGAGTGAAGAGAGCTCTGGCGTGTGAGCATGGCCTACTGTGACCGTCTCGTCTGGCTGGAACTTATGGCACCCCGAAACGGATAGGTCACTTTAGACCCTGCAGACAGAAATAGGAGGCCTGCGCTTACCAACCATACAATAAAATATACAAAGGTAAAAACTAAACATTGTTTTTTCTTTTTTGAGAAATAATAAAAGGGTCTATGAAAGATACTAAAGCATTTATTTTATAATTTTTGTCTGTTTGTCTGTGTTTTAAGATTGTTGTCTTACCGTTTGGGATGAATGCACAATAAGAATAGGAATACAATAAGAATAAGTTTATTTAATATGATTACATTCAAGTGAATTGAATTCCTAGATCTCACACTAGGATTCCCTGTGTCGTGAGATCCAGGCTCCTTCTTTCCGTTAACAATTTATATAAAAGACAACATTTGAAATCTCAAAAATAGGTAAAGAAGAGTGTATGCATGGTGCTGTGATTTGTATCATTGAGTCGGTGTTATAAGGGAGTGTCTGTATGTTATACCTATGTTAGTGAGTGCAAGTGTATATTTGTGAATAGTCAATGTGTGTACTGTGAGTTTTTACCAAGCCAAGAAACCTCCCGTCATATCGTAGTCCAATGTAAGAAGCCAGTTTGTTACTGCCACTCTGATTTTTTTTGTGTTAGTTTTAGTACTTTGTAAAGATTATTGACTTTCGCGTACATGTGTGGACCCATAAAACCGTAAGACGTTCTGCGAATATTTTTGCGGCATTGGATTTTATTCCAATCTATCCTTCGACTTGAAATGACACAAGTGCGAAGGTACAACAATGGTAAATAAAAAAGCCATTGATGCCGAGAACAGAAAACTACGGGATATTCGCCGAGATGAGAGGTCAATGGGCAAAGTCACATTACTTTTCTCTGGAGATTTCAGGCAAGCCCAGGCAGGGTTTGCCTGAAATAAGTCAGAAAACTAGAGCTGATGAGATCAAGGCTTCACTGAAGCATTCTTTCTTATGGCCTTGAATATAAAAGATGCAATTAACAACTAACATGCGAGCTCAGCACTTGCACGCTTATGAACATTTCTATGTTTTAATAGGTTGGAGGAGGAACACGGTCAGGTGACTCTTCCCGATACAATTGGAGAATCGTTTCCTGCGGCGATTAACTTACAAGTTCAGCATTCCGAGACCTGTCAAATATAACGGATCAAGAAAATTCTAGATTGTGTGAGCGTGCTATACTGGCTGCAAGCAACAATCAGACCGCTGCAGTTAATAAAAAAAATAGCAGAAGTGTTTGGGGATGAAGTGATATAATTAGACCTCACAACGGTCTTAAAATCACTTATAGTGGGTCGGCTTCCTGCACACAAAATCGAACTCAAAATCTTAGTCCACCCAGGCTGTGCAATGGAACCCGACTTAAGGAAACTGCTCTTCAGAGTAAGCCGAAATCCTCACTGAGTGTGGCTCAGGTGAAACTGTTTTTATTCCGTGCATACCTCTCATCCCCAACCAGTTCCTCTTCCAGTTTAAGCACATAGAATTTGCGGTAGCCGCTTACTTCGCGATGACCATGAACAAGATTCAAAGGCAGATCCTAAAGGCCGCTGGTGTAGACCTAAGGTCTAATTGCTTTTCCCACGGTCAACTGTATGTGGCTTGTTCGTGGGTTAGTAATGCCCAAGAGCGAAAAACAATCAACCTTATTCGAGTATTTTTTTTATGTACGTATTTTATTCCACTATCTAATTCCTTTTTTCAAATATATTATTCGGTACTAACGTAAACTTATCTGTCTGTGATGGGAGAAAAAATATTTGTATTATTAACCTAAACAGTGCGTGCTAAACCGAATTCCACGCGGACGAAGTCGCGGGCAACTGCTAGTTATGTAATAAAACAGATATTTTTATTAGCCTACTCAATACCTAAGAGATGGGCATTATTCAGAAAGCCCGGTTTCATTATTTCAATGGTTTTTAGCAAATGCCTATTCATATTGCGCATTTTTCAAATTGTATGGGAATTATGAATAATGCCGTATTTAATCACTTGGTCCATAAGATGGACATAAATAAAAGTGAAGGTTTGAAAGAAATCTGTTATTCGAATTATGTACCGTGTAGGTTCACAAGAATTAGGCAAAGCATATGATTCGCTTGGAGCTTATCACAGTAGGAGCATTCGTTTGTGAATATTTTCACGAGTTTTGTAAAAATTATGAGCTCAACCGCTCACCTAATAGAATCTCCTGGATATAGACCAAAACGCAAGTTCTTTTCTAAATCTAACCGCAGATCATAGAACATGGGACGTTGCGTCAGCAGCACCTACATAGAGACCATAATTGCTAGTATTCGTGTATAAATAAATAAGCGCTATGATCAAGTTTCGGCTGAAACACCCATAGCTCTCACTCTTGGTTTGTATGGAAATTTTATTTTATTCATTTATTTATGTATTCATTTACACATACAATTGTTTTTACAGGTAGAACTCTTGGTAATAAAAGTAGTCGTACACTGCGACACCCAGTGACGCCTCTCGAAATCTGATCACATCACATATCTACTCGCGTCCATGATAAACCAATCCCAAGTAACGCCTTCGGCACAAATTACATAGAGGACAACATACTAACGGTCACCCTCTGGAATTCCGCCAAAGAGCAGGAAAAAACCAAGGTTATGGCAATGCCTTCAGCCGGTCTATTCTGTATAAAAGTCACCGTGAAAACTTAGGTGGATTGAGTTCGAAGCGAGCTGTTATTCCACCTTGATGGTACAGTTTTACAGCTCACTTCATGTTCACTCCCCGTAAGTTCACGGTGAGATTCTTCCAGAATACTGAATACAGAATTACAGTTTGTCATAAGTGTCCATAGTAACCAATAATGTCAGTATATGGCACCGCCAAAGACCTTATACGTATTTCTTACTGACTGTGTACCAATAATTTTTGTTTAGCTAAAATGAAATCTATCATCATACACCTAGGTTAGCTATTTCCTTATAAGCGGTAGCTAAACAAATTTTGGCCCTTGTCTGACGTCATGCCAGCTCATCTAATCATTGGGTTTGGTAGAAATGATAGAAAATTTTAATATTTTCCTTTTTATGTTATACCATTGAAACGTATTTAAATATTTCTACAGTTTCTATAATTAATAAATGAAAAGTAAAGTTTTAAAAAGAAAAGTACTTTTAAATGTTTGGGCCTGGTAATACTAAATGTAAGAAGTTGGTTTGCGGAGTTTTTGGCGGGCTTTGTTCGAGTGAAATTCAGCGGCTTTTAATAATATTTGCAAATTGATTCCTAGTGGAATAAAACTGGTGTAGTTTTGTTTCTCAACTTTCTACGCAACTGGACAATATGTGAAATCATTGAGACCCTTTGAGGTATATTTAGCTGCCGGTATTTCAAAGCATCGTCTGAAGACTGCAGGATCTTCTCACGCCTCTCCTTCATGAGCTTGAGAGTAGGATCAGAGAGCTTTTTGTTCCTATCTATATGATGGGTCTTGAAGAATGAGACTTGAGGAGACTTGGGATTTCAGGATTATCGAGTCTCTCTTCGAACTTCAGATAACCCTATAATATTCCATCGTAAACTACTCAATTACTCTTCAAGTTCGGTGATCTTTTCGTCGGTCCGGAGTGTACGGCGTGCGCGTGATTTACGTTGCCAGGTCCAGTCGTCGGTATTTGTTGGGGTAGCCGAATACCGTAATCTCGACCACTACCGTAGTCAAGGGTAGGCAGGCTGTCGGGCACTAGGGGCAAAGTTTTATTTGTGCTATTCATAGGGAGTGCTTTTCTGGCGGTTTGGCGATCGCAGTATGGTTGTTACAAATGCACAGAGAACGCTGCTGCCAATTCTCTGGTTTGTCCCTTAGTCGACTATTACGACACTCACGGAAAAACATGGGATGGTAAAATTATTTACCCCCGACACCATACGGTAAGTGGTGTCGATTAAAAAAAAATACACACTCTTTTTTTATTTACAATAAATTAGGTAGGTTTAGGTAGCGTAGTTAGGTAGCATCAATATATCACGATACTTACACTATCGTTTTTACAATCAATTTGTCCCGTGTTCTGTTTGGTTATGGTCACCTCATTGGAAAGAGACACACTACCAATGGGAGGCCTCTCACGTGGACCGTTTTTTGCGCCATAGTGCACAGTCTATTAGTAAGAAGTATAATGTCTTTGGGCACCGCTTACTTGTAATGTACATTGACAGTCCGCAATTTCTTACTGTCACCAGACGGCGCTTATGCAGTTTCAATACAAATTGACGTTTACTTTATCGCGTTCCAGCGTGACATTTAACTTCTAGGAGTATATTATTATCACAAAGTACATAAGCGGCGGCGCTCCGCAGACAGAGAGTCCACTACGAACAAAGCGCCATTTTGAACGCACACATTGACATTACGGTTTTACAGGGAATAATGGGCAATATTGGACCGAGCTCAGTCGCGGCTGTCACGAGTGCTTTGTGCGGGCGTTTGTCACGTCATTCATACATAAAGTAGGTACTGTAAAGAGGTTGCATTGGCTGGGTTACCAATATAAATTGTTACAGACCGAATATACTTTAAATTAATTCAATATAATTTAAATTCGTTCTTTAATTCATTTTAAGTTATAAATGTCATTAAATTTTTCAAGATGATTAGTTAGAAATTAAATATCTAGGAAAATAATAAATTATTTTAAGTCCATAGATGAAATTGGAAAGGAGATGAAACTTGTCATATTAATAAAATATGGTTTAAGTCATCTAGATCATAAATATGTTTCCTCCGATTGCAAAGCATAATTTTCTACTAGTTTAAGTACCTACATCTTTTTAGTTCGCTTCTTAAGCAGTCGGGTTTTTTGATTTTATTAAAAAAAAAAACACATTTATATTTTTGTCTAGCGTGGTCACATTTTTATGTTTTTGGTGGGATCATTATTACACCATTGTTACGTCTTTTTACCATTCAATCTTCGGCGTATGTGGAATCGTGATCTTTAATGGATATTTGATGCTCTGTCTACCGTCAAAATCATGTAAGCATGTTTAGACGAATCGATGTATTTATGTTTGTAACTTATACAACCTACTCTTTTTTTAAATTCAGTTTCAATATAGTAGCAACCTTAGTGAGTCTGTCAGGTTTAGCTGTCAGTTTTAGAAAAGGCGGGAGTGGCCCTTCTGTATACTTTATATTTTGTGTTATTATACCATGCTTCTACTAAGCCCACAGAATAGCACTAAAGTAGTGGCCACGTTTATTAGCTCTGATGCAGATCAACTGACAAAGACTAAAATAAAGAAAAAGCTTGCCTTGTCTAACAAACCGAATAAACTTGAATAAATATGCGGCAGAAACGTTATGAAGTTCTAGCGGTAAATTTTATTAAAACAAGTGATCTAGGGATTATGATTAAAAATTATTCCGTCAGGTAGATTAATAAAAAATGCGTGTTGCAACCAGTGTGTTGAAATTTCGTGTGACGTCACGTTTTAGTACGTCATGGTTTTATTCCTAGTTCGTAATTTTATTCTATCGGGTCAGTGGAGCGCCCTCTGTGCAACATGACCTGAATCTATTTTCCGCCGTTTGCTTTTACGACGGTGACATTGAAATCAAAATGCTTTGGGTTAACCTTCAACTTGTGCGAACTATTTAACATTTAGTTGGAAGCAAAAAATTTACATAATGACTAATGAGTGATGGTTGTCTGTAAAAGATTGCCTAGTGTGATAAGACCGCCCCAATGAGCACTTGTTTTTATAATTGTTTGTTCTGTATGTATTTTTGTGGTGTACAATAAAGTACCTACCTAATAAATAATAACACATGAAATTAAAAAATACACATCCACTGATGCATATAGGCCTCCCCCAAGTGTCCCCACATGGACCGGTCCCGTGCGTCTCGCATCCACCGGATTCCTCCCACCTTAACCAAGTCATCAGCCCTAGAAGCCAGGAGGGTTACGGACACTCACATACGTATACTATCCGACAGCGCCTCAGTCCTCCAATCCTTACGGAAAAAATATATCACATCAAAATTAATACTAGAATGCCACAACGCACTAGAACAAATAACCGTATCTAGTCGTAACACGGTGACACTGCAATGGATAAAGGGACACAGCGGATCATTGGCTAACGACGCGGCTGACGAGCTTGCGAGACGCGGATCCAGCACGACGGTCCATGGACCCGAACCTGTTGTACCCATCCCCTTCAACCAAATACGCAGGTGGCTACAGGAATTCACCCAGGCACAAGCGGAAACCTGGTGGACCTCGGCACCAGGCTGTAGGCAGTCCAAAGAGGCTTTGGCATCTTTGGACAGTAGGCTTACCAGACGTTTGCTACGCCTGGACAGGAATGGCCTGCGCCTGATGACGGGGACCATCACGGGACACTGCTCACTTAACAAACACTTCCACACCATAGGCATAACGGATAGTCCTCTATGCAGGGCATGCATGGAGACTGAGGAAACCATCGCGCACGTTCTCTTTGAATGCACAGAGGTCACCCATATAAGAACACAAACCCTCGGGTCACCCAGATCATACACAGACGTTCTAAGTAAACCAGGAGCCCTAATTAGCTTCTGGAGGGAGGTGGGCTGGTTGGAATAATCCACCCAACGGCCGCCATGGCCCACGCACAATGGTTCACTTGAAGGACTAAGTGCGGAAACCAAACCCCATAACATAGAACATAGAACCAAGTCATCAGCCCACCTAGTGGGAGGCCTTCCAAAGCAGTGTCTTTCGGAAACGCAGTCTCAGAGCTTTTCGGTCCTATCGCCTATACGTTCTGCGAGCAACACTACGCCACGCTAAGATTACGCATAATTCTATAAAAATCATATGTTTTCTTGCATTTTTAACTTATATTATATTGTGTATATTGCGTTAAACTAATAATACAAATCATTTATTACTGTGAAAAGTTTTAATTACACTAAAAGTTTACAAAGAAAACAGACGTCATTGTAAATATTGGTTTGTTGTCAGTTTTCCTATTAACTAAATAATAATAAATATTTCCTCCTTTTCGTATGCGTCGGATATTTGTTTGGAAAAGCATAATTATTGTTTAAATTAAGTTTTCAAAAAAATTTGGTCAGTTTACCAATTTTTTTTGAAAACTTAATGTTATGTTCTAGAAATTTTAATAAAAAGTAATGTTTTGATTTATTTTTTGTGTTCCACATCCAGCCAATGGCGTAAAAATGTACATATTGAAGATTTTGTAGCATTGAATAGTAGATTATGTACCAAGGGGATAATTTCTGAGGGAAGCGGGCTTTTTTGAAGCTGCCCAAGATGAAGACAGGTTTTATCCCAGAGGAGCATACGTTACTTTTCACACTTTCTGCGAGACAATAAAATATCAGGGCTCCATAAATTGACGCGGATTAATTTGAAAGAGAGTTACCGCGGCCCTGGCTCAAGCAACTCAAGGAACACGGGTGTTTTTGCGTGTCTCAAAAGGTAAAAAAAGAAACCCTTATAAGATCACTTTCTTGTCCGTCTGTCTGTCCATGTATCACCACCGATTTTTTCAGAAACGGGTGGATCTAGCAAGTTGAAATTTATACCAGATACTGAAGTCTATAGTCCCTATTAGGTGTATTAAAATTGAGGTCCTGAGTCAACACGATAAAAAGATATAAGCAAATTTAGATTTTCGCGAAACCTTGTAAGTACCAAAATTTACCTTAATTTTCAACTTTTTATATTTTTCGGAATTTTTCTTTACTTGTGCTGTAAGACCTTGCTTTTAACCAAAATTGACAATTCTAGGTCAACTGAAAGTTCCCTATAGGTTTTGGATCGAAAACCTATATAGTAGTTCCCGTAGACCTAGAATCACGAAATTTGGCAAAAAGCATGCAAGCAAGTTACAGCACAAATAAATGAAAAATTATAAAAAAATAAAAATTTATGTAAATTATGGTACTTTCAAGTTTTCGCGAAAATCATGATTTGCACATATATTTCAAACTTAGCCACCAATAAAATTTATATTAATTTTATTATGGCGGTATAATTCTAATTCTTTTTCAAAAACTTTGTTTCGAACGAAGACTCATGTAGGGTTAGTAACAATGTGCATTAAAACTAAAGTATTAGTAAACAACACGATACGGTGACACATGTAACTGACAGCAGTGAACTATATACGGACAGTCCACTCTGTCAGCAATCATTTTCAGAACCCTGTTAGGGCTGTCCGTAACTCGGACCATCATTGATGTTGCGCGCTTGCGCATTATCGCGTGAAAACAATAAACAACAAACGCAAACATCCCTGACGCACTACAACGCCAAGGCAACCCCATCAGTTTTACAAAAAATACAACCGACTTCCAAATAAAAACACTACAACGTGAAAAATAACTTCAATTTCGGAAGTCGGTGTTCTTGTTTTCGTTTCTTCGTTTTTTGACACCAACTTCCGAAATTGAAGTTATTTTTCACGTTGTAGTGTTTTTATTTGGAAGTCGGTTGTATTTCTTGTAAAAGGTTTTTTTTTATTTATCTCTTTTTAGTTGTGGTACTACATAATGGACTAGTTCTATAGGCTAGGTACCAATAATGCCTAAAGTGAAGCCAGAATAGATTAACCCAATAACATGAAATTTAAACAAGACCGGTGGAATAAGAGTAGGTAGTAAGGTCTCACCATGGGATGTCCTCAGGGTTCGGTTATTGGTCCACCTTTATGGAATTTAGGCTTTCATGATTTCCTCGCGATTCCGCTTCCAAGCGGCTGTTCATTAACCGGTTACGCGGACGACGGTCTTCTGCTCATTCAATCAAGTACTCGAGCTGGACTTGAGAACTTGGCTAACACTTGCCTACGATTAATATCTCAGTGGGGCGATCGTAACCACCTGACCTTTGCTCCGCATAAAACGTATCAGCTCATTTTGAAAGGTAATCTTAAATCGTGTCCTACTGTTAAATTTAATAACGTTCCGGTAAAAAGGAAGCAGTCCGTGTGCTATCTTAGTCTAGTGTTAGAAAGGAATTTTGCATTTATAGATCATATTAAAATCGTCGGTGAAAAAGCAAAAAAGAACTTCTAAGCCTTAACGAGAATATCTAAATCTACGTGGGGTCTGTCTGTTTTGACTTTTTTGGCTTTGATATTCTTATGCAAAGCATACAGGACGGCTAGTACTGAGGCCTTACCGGTACTTGCTGGCGTACTTCCGGTCGACCTTGAAGTGTAGCGACGTGCTGCAATGTACTATGCCGCCAAAAAGAGACCATGGACGCGGACTTTTTAACGCGGAGTGACCGTGCCAAAATCTTTAGATTATTTAAACCACATATTGACGTCTGGGAGGCACTTTTATCCGAATGGCAATTTAGGTGGGATAATTCCATCAAGGGCCGACACCTCCACCAATTCTTTCCATCCGTTCGCGTGCGGCTGGCCAGGACGTGGCTGGAGGTGGATCACTGTGTTGCCCAATTTCTCACAGGGCATGGTAACTTTAAAAGTAAATTATTTTCCTTCAAGCTTGTTGCCTCGCCATTATGTCATAGTTCTACATCTGACTGCGAATATGTACAATCTGTACATCATATCATTCTTGAATAATGTACAGGCTGTATCAGGAGCTGTTTACTGTACGGACCTTGTGGAAACTAGAACAAATTTCCGTGCGTTCAAGCGCTTCTGCCATACCTATTATTGGAATCAAATATAACAGCTCACAAGGTTAGGACCTATTAATATTAATGCTAATTTTTATCCGTGGTGCTAGGCAACTGGGCTTATCCCAGTTGTAAACGACCCTTTGTGCCTATTGGTCTTGTTTGTTCTGTCTCCTGCTTGATATGGAGGGAAGTGGAAATTTGTATTTTTCTTACTCCTCCATTTTCTTTTCTGATTAATTTCGTTGCGGGATCCAAGACAGTTAAATTCATTCTCCGGGACTTCGTCGAGCTTCATTGCTCCGGCGCTTTTCTGGTGGTCGCCACTGTTGATTCTGGCTTTCAGGAGTTGCAGTGGTTTGGGAATAGTGCGGTGGGATGAAGATGAACTGTTTACACCTGCGTCCCCCTTTAGAACGTACTAGTGTGATGTTATGTTATGAAATGGTGTAAACAATAAACATAAATGCGATTGCAGCTATCCCGAGTGATTTTCCGTCATTTATTGAAGAGTTCTGATGTGTATCTCCGAAGTTCTTCATCAGATCTTGATGAAAATTAAATGGCAAGCACCAGCTTTCAAATAAAAAAAAGAATCATCAAAATATGTTGACCCAGTAACAAGTTCTGAGGTAACACACATAAAACGAAAAAAGCAGTCGAATTGATAACCTCCTCCTTTTTGGGCATTCGGTTAAAAACTAGGGTAAGCTTATCAATAACACTGGCCGCAACTGTGCGTCGCCGCAGCGACGACGGAACGTTACGACTGCTCCGTAGTAACGTTGCGACGACGCAGCGCCCGTGTGGTCGGCAATGCGTCAAAATATTAGCGCCTACATTAGAGCCGCCAACGCCGTGTGGACCGGCTCTAATGTAGGGAACATTTATAAAAACAAACTATGCACTCGTTTGACCACTATCTCATTTATGGAAAGCGATGATGTGATCGACGGTGAAGCACGCTTGCCTAGAATTAACCTATTCACTCTTGACCCCTATATTGAATTAACCTATTCCTATCTCTAAGTAGTCTGTGCCCCTAGTATTGAATTGTCAATTCATACCTCGGACAAAGGTCCTTTCAATTTGCTTTTCCTTAAAGTTTCTCCTACACTTCGTGACACATTTAACTTTATAGTGTCATTCGAAACAGAATAATGCACATTACACGTAATGCTAGAGATACGTTTCGTTGCAGAATTCATCTCTAACTGTACTCCAACTGTTCAACGTGTTTAAAGTTTTCAGTGCGCAGTTTTATTCAGAGCAGCCCTCCGTTTTAATCTTGTGTATAAAAAGTTATTTAACTATGTTCATATTTTGAATGCGCCATGTTCGAGGAGTATCTGGAATCATATGCTACTTGCTTCGTAATAAGAATATTTATTAATACGGGAACATCAACCTTTTTTTTTGTATTTGGCAATCATCCAATGATTTTTCCTGCTTTGGGTGAAGCGGGAGGGTGTGTCAGACTTTTACGGAATAAAATCCACCTGAGTTTTTCCAATTGCTTGTGCCACGGTCGCGGCAAATCTCTTTCAAATTTACCCGCGACCCAGACAGGCCCTAGCAGACCCCGTCAGTTTTGCTGTGGCCGAGTGTGCTGTGCGGCTTGCGACCCCCGACGTCCGGGGCATCTCCTGCGGTGGCTAGGGGCGCGAGGGCGTCTCCCTTGCATCTCCCTCACGCGCTCCGCCTCCACCTTCGCAACCATTACTGCTTCGCAGAAGGAGGTCTCCGCTGATCGCCTCCACAGGGACACTCCGCCCAAGCGGGACAGACCTCCACCGTATACTCCACCGTGTCATCCAAGTGATCCACACAATGGTGACACCCGGGCGTTTCCTCCCACCTTATCCTGAACAGGAACCTCCTGAAACATCCGTGTCCGGTGATGACCTGCGTCAGGTGGAAGATGAGGACGCCGTGACACCTCTCAAGCCACTCCTCAAAGAGGGGCCTTACCGCCGCAATTGTGGCGTGCCCAGGCAACATCACCCTTCTATACGCGAAAATTAAATGTAGAAGAGATCGAACCTAATGAATTCCAGTTAGAAAAATCCAACAACATTTTACTCCAACCGGAAGTCGAACCTCATGCTTAGCAGTAGAGCTTGCGCCTACTAAATCCGTTATTTCTAGGTGGAGCGATGACCATGTCAGGGCTGCGGGAATCGCTGGACGTGAGACGCACAGGACCGATCGAGATGGAGTCACTTGGGGGAGACCAGTGTCTAGCAGTGGACGTCCATTGACTGAAATGATGATGATGATGATGAATAGGTTACAGATTGTAAATAGGTTAATATTAAGTCCTAATTTCTGGTTAAACCGAAAGATACCCCCAACATAACACGTATATTTTCAGACCGTATATCAGTATCTTCTTTTTTATACAAAAATCTCTCAAAATTCTCTCCTTGTCCCTTTGAAATATACCTATGCACCTACCCAATCTTCAAAGCTTCGCTACTCAAAACCAACTGAAGCTATTTACAGATATTTAATCTTAGGGAAAAACTAACCCCAAAACATAATATTTTTATTTACTTACTCAGAAATCTTAATGGGTCTGCCACGAATCCGTTTAGCGGACTACAGAAATTAAGTTCTCTATCTACAGTACAAAGATATCTTATCTTGTGGGCTTTTAACTCAGGGTTGTCAACAAAAAAGCCTCGTTTTAAATTGAAACGCGCCTAAAAGAATTCGGGTTAAGAGATCCGTAATGAAATGAGGAAACCATCTTGGCGTTTTGCTGGATGTTAATTCATTTTCGTCTGGTAAATGTACTAGCTTGATTAACATTTTTTTCAGGACAATCTAATATTGGGTGCATCTAAGCAGTGCCTAGAAAGGTCAAAAAGGTGGCAGCGTCTCCCACCAAGTCCCCAATTATGTCCAACTACTCCGACGTGCCACCAACTCCCGCCCTACCCCCCTCACCTCTACCCCGCGCTCTAGTCGGTCGAATAGTATCATAACCGTCGCCGACGATTCTCAAGGTTTGAACCGCCCTATGAAAGCCCCCAAAATGCTGAAACCACCGCCAATATTTCTCCACGATAAAAATAAGTGGACCGACGTCTCAAAATCTTGTGTTGAACGTAAGATTAGTTATGTCAATGCCCTCGTCTGTCAGACGGGCATTAAAATCTAGGTCCCGACTAGTACAGATTTCAGAAATCTTACCAGATTTCTTAGGGTTTCTAAAAGCCCGTTCCATACCTACACGTTACCCGAAGAAGCGCCCACCCGCTTGGTTATCCGGCGTATTCCGAAGGAAATATCTACCGATGATATTCGTGCGGACTTAGTCGCACAACAAGTTGGTCTGCGGCAAATTACAAGAGGTGTCCTCGAGCCCCCAAACTTGCGCCCAAAATGGCCAAGCGATCAGGGGATCGCGAAACACGCGCAGCTCTCGCCTCCCAAGCCTCCCCCCCCCCCGGCTTGCCCCACAGAGGTCGTCGCTATGGGGGAAACTCAACTACCAGAAAGTGGCTCCCTAGACCAACCAACAGACCATCGCAGATCTGATGGATCACGCCATCCCGGCACCAACCCTCAGCCCGGCCCCTTAGGCCCCAGCCGCCCCCATGCCCGCTCAAGACCGTCATGTGGCTTCTGCCAATGCCGCCGCCCAAAACCAGACGCTGCGTCGCTGATATTATCATCGGTGCGTATGCGATCTGGATGACAGATGAGGCACGATCGCTGGCTGCTGAGTTCGAAAAGATCGAAGCAAGTGGTATTAGAACAACCCCACCTGAGTCCCAAGCCCTTTTCTGTAGGTACCCGGCAATAACCAAGGAACTAGATAGCCTTGTTTAGAGTAACGGTCAATGGGTACGCGAATGAGTCGTGACCCATGCCCTACCCTTTCAATTAGAATTTACGTAATTAGGGCGTAATCTTCAAAATTCTATTATTTCGCCAACTGAGGCATACTCTCTGACCCTAATGACCCCTCCACTTTGCTCTTTAAGAGCCGTAGGGAGTAGTAAACATAAGTAAAATACAAACCGATTCGTTCCGTCCTCGCCGCCCAGGCCCGTGGCGTGTTCATTCAATAAATTCCCGCCAGCCCGCGATTAGCTGAGCATTAGTTAAAATTATTAGATATTAAAGGAGTTTCTTATTCGTTCTTCTCCACGTTGGTAGTTTACGAACGGACAGTAAATTAATTAAACTAGATCCAGCTATAGTTGTCCCCCCAGCGACGGCCTGAGCCGAGGTTCGACCCCAACTGGGGTAGCCTTCAGCGTAGTCGCTTAGGTTTAGAACTTTTTTGTTCCTGGCTGGAGGCTATAATATAGCTTAGTCTCCGAAGGTTAGTCCGGTTATGCAGTAACCAATCACTTTGATTGAATTTGCGAGACACAAATTAGAAAAAAAAAGCCTCCTAATATTATTAATGCGCAAGTTTGGATGGATGTTTGTTACTCAAACACGCCTGAACGGCTAACCGGATCTGGATGAAATAAGGGACAGAGATAGATGATGTCTGGATGTAATGGACATAGTTTTACTTTTCATCCTGATATAATGTTCCCATGAGAAAACACTTTTCTCGCGGGCGAAGCCGCTGGTAGAAGCTAGTCTGTATATATATTTTTTAATTCAATGTACCTATTTTAGACGTTACGAAGATCCTATTACTATAATTTATAAAAAGAGCCCATTTCGGGTCGGTGGGACAATAATAGAATCGAAGGCGCTTTTCTTTGCCCAAAGGACTTTAAACGAAAAAGTTTTAAACGACCACATTTAGTCCTCATAAAGTACCAAGACAATTTACATAAGTGTCCCGATTAATGTACACGAAGAAGAAGAATGTAGTTTCTTACCTACAACCTTATTTATTTTTATTATTTACAAAAATAACTACAAAAAAAGAAAACGTACTAAAAACAGGTGAAAATAATTTTCAATTAATTTAAATTAAGAATAGTGTGATAAAAAAAAAACTTGATAAAAAGCGTGGGGTGCTTTGTAGTCATTTTGAAAATATCCTAGAAAGCACCCACGCTTTTTTATATTTTTTTTTTGTTTAACAACAACACGTTTTAATAGAAAACCAAACTAAAAAAAGTAGAAAATAATTTTCTATAAACATAAATTAAGAATAGAGTGATATTCTTAATTTATGTTTATAGAAAATTATTTTCTACTTTTTTTAGTTTGGTTTTCTATTAAAACGTGTTTTTAGTTTTTTTTTTACTTTTATTTTTTTTTACTTTCAGTTCAATCGCTAATCCTGCAGTTGGTAAAGATAATAGGACAAACTCAAATCATTGCATTGTCATCGGTCCTTGACAAGTGTGCAAAGTTTAAAATTAATCCGTCGTTTTGAAGGGGGTGAAAATCACGTTCAAAGATTCCGTTACATAGATACATACATACCGTAATAAAAGCGTGTTAAAAACGATGAACAAAAAAAAATTATCGGAGTCTTAAACTAATTCAACTCCACTCAACTCAGCATCACTTTCTGGGTTGTCAATATCGTCATCATCAAGATCATCGATCATCGATGTTGACTTCATCAGACACACGGAAACAATAGAAACACTACGAGAGCACGTGCACTTAGTCGTAAGACGAAGAGCTTTGACAACGAGAAAATGAAATCCTCTTTGTTTTCTAGCAAAATATTGTCAATAATAATTTAAAGTGAAAAAATTAAAACATAATAATAAAAAGTTGCACATGGTGTTCATTGTCCTCGAGAAGGCATACGACCGGGTGCCTCGTGAGGTTTTGTGGTGAGCTCCTAATAAGAAAGGCGTGCCTGGGTATGTACAGTTGATCCAAACGATGTACAGTCGTTGCAGTATCCAAGTCCAGTCTACAGTGGGCAATACTGGCAGTTTTAGTGTGGTAGACGGCTTGCACCAAGGGTCAGCTCTCAGTCCTTACCTCTTCCTGATGATAATGGACACTCTGACGTCGGACCTACAGGAAGAGATATCCTGGTGTTTGCTGTTTGCCGATGACATTGTGCTTTGTTGCCGAGAGTGGCTTATAGGTCCAGAGCAGATTGGAGGTTTGGTGACACAGACTGGAGAGTTAAGCAGAACCAAAGCTGCATACTTGTTCTGCAGTTTTGGCGGTCTCTCCAGTTCCATGCCTATGGCTATCGCCTGAACACCTATACCGATGTGCACCGACTTCCGGTAGCTAAGGACGCTTGTCCAAGGGGATGGCGAGAGGAAACCGTTTTTCTTGGTATGGTCATGTGATGAAGCATATGTTACAAAAAGAGTTATGAATATAAATGTGGATGAATGGAGGGGTAGAGGATGCTCAAAGAAAAGATGGATGGACTTTTTGAGGAGTGATATGAAAGAAAAGGCGTCAGTAGTGTAATAGCGTGGCGGGGGAGATGACGGTAAGGAAAAAAATAAGTGTTGCGCCGACCTCAAGTAACATGGGATAAGGGCAGCAAGATGATGAATAATAAAAAAAAGAAAACACTATTACCACGCGAATAAGCATTCTGTACAAACCGTAATTTTTGTGACAGTTCGAGGTCATCGACGCAGACCCCCTCATTTGAAATGCATAGCAGGAAGTTTAATTCAGACATATTACATATCGCAGGAAATTAATGTTTGAGCGCACGGTTGGCGCAGTGGTTGAGCGATTGACTGCTGCGCTGCGTGTGATGGGTTCGATTCCCGCACGGAACAAATATTAGTATGACCTACAGATAGTTGTTCCGGCTCTGGGTGTTGTGTATGTGAGTTTATATGTTTGTAAACGCACCCACGATACAGGAAGAAATTCTTAGTGTGGGGCAACGTTTTTTTTTAATAAAAATAAATAAATAAGTTTGAAGAACATATTTCGACATATTACATAGTTCGACAAATACCTCAAAACAGTATAAAACAAAGACGCTGTCCGGATCCGCGTCGGTCGACGTAACTTCTGTTTTTCCGCGAATCCTTGTAAACCGCAACAGAGTTTTGTACGGTTTTCAGGTTTTCACGAATAGAAAGATCGATAAACGAGGAAGGTTTGTCGCTGGTACATAATAAATGTTACTTTAAAATATTTTTATTCCTGAAAGAGTTCCTTACCTCATGTGACCGAAAATAGCTTACAAACCAGCTTATTCAATAAAGTCACCCAATAAAGACCAAAATAAACCTATCAAACAGACAACACTTTCATACAAATCGGAGGGCCCTTATCACATACGTTTGATGTTCGAATCATAAATATTTAAATCTTTTCAGAACGATCGAGGTGTGTCGAGGAGCGATAGTCCGTCGTTTTCCACTTGGGAGCACTCAAATAGCGCTAAAAATATTGCTACTGCTTGATGCAAGCGATGCAAACGATGCAAGCGTTGCGATCACGTGGAAAGTTCACTCTACATGAGTATGCTATGCACAGGTTTCGAATGACTGACTGTGAAAGGACTTTAATATTTTAGTCAGAATGTTGTGTGGAATTTATGTACTCTGGGTTTCTGAAAGTTATAATAGCTTGAACAGTGGTGGCCTGGTGGTAACGGCCCCGACTTATGGTCGTGGGTTCGAACCCAGGCAGGCGCTTTCTTTTGTGTAAATTATTTCATCACCACTGCTCTAAAAACGGTGCAGGAAAACATCGTGAGGAAACTGGCATGTCCTAGAACCAAAAATTTGAATACAGTTTTAAGGTTATTTTTCCCTTATTCACTAACTTACCCTGTGTTAGTAAATGCATGAGACTAAAAACTTTTCAACAAAAAAAAAAACAAACAGACTTCCAAAAAAAACACTACAAATTGTTAAATTACATTCTTTTCCGAAGTCGGTGTCGATACACGGAAAACAACAGGTATCAAAGGCACCGACTTCGGATAAGAAAGTAATTTTTCACTTTTTATTGTTTTTTTGGTCCGTTTGTTTTTTTTTGTTAAAAAGTTTTTTATCTATCTCTTTTTAGTTTTGATAGGTACCTCCAATTGCCATAAAAATCATATAAAGCCAAAGTAAATCTCATAACGATTCAAATAAGCTTTTCGGAGTTCCAGTGCCTACCTGCCGGCTTCATCATCAGATCAGTTCGATGGTACCATTTTCATAAGTACTATTTGTTTATAAGAGTTTGCTTCATCACAGTCGTTTAATTATTCGAAATATCGTAGTCCCGTGACATGCTTAGCATTAAGGAGTTCCATTGGCCATCTGTGGTCTTCTTCACTAGTTCCACTTCACCAAATGATACTTTCTGAGTGCAAATAATTGCATTGTTGATGTAAATACCTAAAGCGCAATATGATGCCTATAATATTTGAGGAGTTCCCACGATTTCTCCAAGATCCCATCATCAGATCCTGACTTGATGACTATGGGACCAATTGGGAAGTATACCCTTTCAAATAAAAGAAGAATTTTTCATATCGGTCTAGGTCTCTTTGAGTAATCGGTGTAAATACATTTAAAAAAAAAAACAATCGAATTGAGAAACTCCTCCTTTTTGGGCAGTCGGTTAAATTCTCGACGAATTTATTCTTCTCACAAATACAATCTGTCACTGAAGTCTCTTGATCAATACTATTAAATAAGCACAACTTACTTTAAAAGGGATACATATACCCTCAAGTTTCAACACTGGAGATATGCTGTTGCAAACAGCATCGTTCAGCCTGTGCAGTATCTATGCATCAACCACTATGAATGGTACTCTCTACCTGCGAATGCATTCAACCCGAATCTCTTCAAAGTTAGAGTGAACAATCTTCTTCTGGGTATGTTCACTCTATCGTCGATTCTATCTCTGTCACCTCTGACCTAGCCTAGAGTCAAGAGCAAACCGATAAAAAAACACACCATGGTGAATATCTGTATCCGAATATAACGGATACTCACAGCGCACAGTTGTCTCCCTCGAGTCATCAAGATTTAATTAACTTTCTTTAGAATCAATTGAGATTAAGTGCAGCTTCATCGAGACGCACATTCTAAAGGATCGTAAATCTTGCCAACCGCATAAACCTTGAGAGTTATTTTTCCTGTTATGTTGGTAGTTCGCTCATAAATGTCATGCAACAGTTTTCCTAATCTCAATATAAAATTTAATTAATTGTCAATTATTAGAACTGTATGTTTATTGTATTTATTATTTACACACATTCGAATATATTTAAATTGTATTGTTTAATCGATTAGACATTAGCACCATCTATCAGATGTATGGTAAACATTAGAGTTTCATTCTTCAAATTCTAATTTTTATTACTAGAGGACGCTACTGACCATATAATGTTGTTAGATGTTATTTTTAATCCTTACACAGTGACATTCACCAATCCGCACTGGGCAGAGAGGAGGCCTATGTCCTAGCAGTAGGAACATTAATAGGCTGATATTGTTGACGTTGTTGATAGCTGTAACCATTAAATAAAGAAGACATTGAATAAAATCGCAAAGGCAGTGTCTCTTTCATTTACTCTCTACACAGTTACAATGCCTTCCATAGAAGAGTCCGGCGAGTCTCGGAGCACTGTTGTTACTTTACAAAGTTTTCTTTAAACTAAGTAATAGATACCTCTCCTTTCAGCAGAGATAAGGCTGATTGTCATTTCTTTAATATTTCAGTTTTGCCCAATGTAATGTATAATGGCCCGGATATTTTGGCTTTCAGAAAACCACAATACGAGACTCGCCGGCCACCGCTAGAGACGACATTGCCAATACTTTCCATACAAAAAGTGTGTCAGTTAGCATTACTCAAAGAATTCTGTGACAATAAAACTTTTTCTTTCTTTCATTATCACAATGGTTTTGGCTATGATAGTCGAAATTTGAGCTCAACGGCAATGCACGATCACGAATATTCTTAGCAATGGCGTATTCAGTCGCTGCCGATTCGACGTTACTTCTTCTATGAAAGTGACTAGGGTATTTATCACATGTAATCCATTTCTCTCTCTCCATTCACATGAAATTGACAAGGACATCTTACAAAATATGAATAAGTGTCAAGATATTTATATACCAGGCGAAGCTTTTTAACCTTTTTATTTTTATTTTATATTAACGAAGCTTACGAAAAGTTCTACGAGCTAATATAATAATATCTATTTTATACATTATGTTTCCCGATCAGTAGAATAAAAAAAATAAACTGGGATCGACCTTTAAAATGGATATCTAAAGGTATTAGAGCATGTTGCAAAACCAAAGGTGACAGAACGAAACAAATACTATGCTAACAAAACTGCTGAAAATAAAATATTAAAAATATTTAAAAATTATTCTAAACTCCTACTACGTTGCAAACATGGGTCTATTAAAACAACTAATCATCAATTTATTCTAAAAACAAATGCAAGGCAGCATGGCAACTGATGAAACATGAGTCCGTCGGTACTAAGAGCAAACAAGTCATAGAAAACTTTAGAAGTAAATGTACTGTAATTAATAGACCGGATAAGATTGCTGTGCAGTGATAATATTTTCCTAAAACTAACCAACCAATATGGTCATGAAGAAATACACAGAATTATTTTAGTTTTAAACAACACAAACTCAGTAGGTTACGATGAATTAGCAACAAAAAATTTAAAATGTTGTTCTGGTGAATTAACACCAGTCCTAACATTTTTAGTAAATCTATCTTTTGAATCTGGATGTTTTCCTAGCCTACTTAAACAATCGGTTGTAAAACCTCTCCACAAAAAGTAACAAGGAAGACCTAGATAACAACTCATACCGATTTTATCAAAAATCTTTGAAACTGCTATGCATTAACGCCTTGCTCAATTCATCGACAAGCATAATATCGGTTTTCAAAAAGGAAAGTCCACAACATAGCATGCTTTAACCTTATTCACAAGATCATTACTAATTTAGACGCTTGCTTAGGACAACAGGCATATTTTTTGACATGTCGAAGGCCTTCGACTTCGTATCACACAAATTGCTAATAGACAAAATGCTAAGTATGGTATACGGGGCCCCAGCTCTTCAATGGATAGAAAGTTATTTAAATAACAGAATGCAGTGTGTAGAAATCGAAAAAAAATATAGTAAACTAGAACTAAAATCTTACAGATCAAATTATAAAAATAACAGGTCTGGTGTGCCCCAAGGGGATGTGCTTAGCTCCCTATTGTTTTTACTATATATAAATGACCTTCCTAAAGTTACTAATCACCCCTGTTTTCTGTTCGCTGATGACATTTCGTTAATAATGACATCTGATAATACTGACATTAATAAATATACAACTGAATAAATAATACAATTGAATCGATAATAACATGGCTTGACGAAAATAATCTACTTGTAAACCTTACAAAAACTATTTTTATTCAATTTAGTACATATGGACGATAAAACATTGGACATCAATTATAGAGGGCTTAAATTAAAAGAAGTAAACGAAATGACATTTCTCGGTATCACGATTGATAAACAGTGCAAATGAAAAGCCCACGTCAATAAAGTATGCAACAAAACAAATAAATTTGTGTTCGTTTTATACGAACTCTCTAAAACATCAGCATTAAAAACTGTATTATCTGCATACTCAGGGACCGAAAACCCTTATAAATTACGGTACCGGTATCGAAGAATTTTGGTAACCTCTACGATTTAGGTAACCGCTATCTGGGTAACCCAAGAAGAAGAAACAGGTTACCTTTATTTAGGTTACCGTTTTAATACCGGTTACCTAAAAAGGACCTTGATTAGAAAGAAACAGAATATCGCAATGCCGACAATTTGTTGGCATTAGAAAATACATTACCAGGGAGATCGTCGTGCGTGCTGTAGTACGTGTGTGTGCGTCTGTACGCAAGTCCTGTTTACGTTAATTTAGTACGCCTTTTTGCGGCGTATTTGAGTTAAAGTAAAAAAGGAAATGGACAAAGGTTAAGATAGTCAGATAATATTACATTGTAAATTGGTAAATGGAGGTTATTTTTCTCTCATCATAGAAATCAACTCGGTAGTTTGTTTATTTAACTTGCGGAGAAACGTACACGCCCGTTTTTCTAATAGTGGGCAGCACTTCCTCGTAAACAAAGCGCTTATCTTTTTGCTTGAAATTTGTTTGAGCGCGCTAGCAGAGTACCTACACTTTTTGTACTAAAACATTATCATGAAGTGTTCGAACATTTCATGAAATGATTGTATCATGATGTGGTCAGCATAGGCACCCTAATTGCGTTATACACGATCAATCATAATCTGTTTCATTTCGACAGTTCAAAAACTTTCATTTATCGTAAAATAAAATACATAGTTAGATGTACCTACACTTTTTGTATTAAAACATTATTATGAAGTGTTCGAACATTTCATGAAATGATTGTATCATGATGTGGTCAGCATAGGCACCCTAATTGCGTAATACACGATCAATCATAATCTGTTTCATTTCGACACTTCAAAAACTTTCATTTATCGTAAAATAAAATACATAGTTAGATTACCCGCCAGTAGAGGAGTTGATGTCGCTTTGTTTTTGTTGTGCATCATAGCGGCGGTATGAACCAAATCAAACAAAGTAGGGAGACCACGCAAAAAAGTCGATAGACTTTTATTGGATTTTCAAATATGATAATTGTTATGGAAAGCGACCAATTTGGAAGTAACACTCGCTCGGGGCATCCGCGGGTGGTTACACTTCTTACCTAACCTATTTGGTCGGGGTGCCACAGGCGAAGTGTTTTTTTTTTAATCATATTTTATAGTGCTTACACACGTTCGGATTTGGTCCGGCCAGACCACGGATTTGTGGGCGGAGTTAGTCCGGCCGGACCATATCCGAGCGTGTGTAGAGTGGTCCGCCGGACATTATTATTATTAAATGAGTCCGTCTCGGTCCGCTTGTTTTCCCGTCGGATATGGTCTGCTCCGGACCAAATCCGGACGTATGTAGGGTTGCCGGCTTGTTTGGCCGTACCAACTACGACTAGTCATCAGTGTTGCCGATGTTCGTGGTGTGGATTACCCAAAATCATGACTGAAAAGATTATATATAGTAAAAAAATAGTATCTCGTTTTACTAGGGTAAATAAAATATAACTTAGATTTAATTACTTTTTATTAGAACTTTAAATATTTATATAGTTATTAAATCGTTTAAGTTCCGACTTGGCATTTCGTTTGAGTTTTCGGAATTCTTGAGGTCATACATGTTTACAATAAACAACTTTCTTTTTTTATTTTTTTTTATTTCAACATAAGTTACATGAGTGGGTATTATACAAATCTTCTGCCAAACTGCAGGACAGTTTGTCGGCAGTTTGAAATGGGGTAAATGTTCAAATGAGACACTATCTCGTTTTAGAATGAATCGTGTCTTCAAAAACAGCAAAATTTGCAGCATTACAAGGGACAATCGGTTTCGTTAGGAATGCATGAAATATTATTTATGTCCCTAAAAACCCAACATGGAAATTTTTACCCTATGTTTGGACGCAATATCCCTAAGTTGGCAACCCTGTGCCGTCCGGTCGGTCCGCCGAGCCAGGTTCGAGCGTGTGTAAGCGAGGACGGATTTGTGGGCGGAGTCAGTCCGGCCGGACCAAATCCGGACGTGTGTTAGCACTATTAAGTGTTATGTTGCATTTCACGGAGCACATGGCACCCCAACCAAATGGGTTAGGTTACGGTTTTTTGTGAATACATACAGTGCGTCCATAATCACTTGTCCCGTGAAGCGATTGGTATCACTGTTAATATTAATATAAATAGTTTAAATATTGAAACTAAGGCGTCAAACTGACGAGCAGCACTTTGTGTCGACTAAGCGAACTTCAACTGTCGACAGAGGCAACCGCAGCTGTTGACAGAAGCAACTGCTACTGTCGACAAAAGCACCTGCTATAATCTGTCTAAGCTTGGCAAGCCATGGTACCAACGTGAAGGCAAGGGAAAAGTTATAGTGAACAGTCTGAACTACGAGGATAGTATTGCCAAAAAACGCCAACAAAAAAAAAGTGTGACTCCGGTTATACGAAAACTGATGTTATTTTGTTATCCATTCTGCTGATTAATTAAAGAATATGGAAAATTCAAATAAACCACTGATGCTCTACTACGTTGGATCCAGATGCATCTACTCCAATTAAATTCAAATGCCTCTGCCCCAGATTTATCTTCTGATAATTCATCAAAACAAATGAAAGATAACGGAAACGTGCCAAACTCAGTACAAAGTATGGAAGATGACAAGATGGCGAAACCTTTGTGCAAATTAGTCATAATATGTTTATTATTACAGGACTTCTGGCCAAATATTCAAACGCCACTTGATGTCGAGATGCCGCTGAAGCCCTATTTATACGAAGGTTATTGCTACAGGCAATAAACTTGCATCTTATAAATAGGGCTTAAGTCAGTTAGAGACAGCAAGAGACTTAACTTAAAATTGAGTAGCGTTTTAATATTTGGGCATTAGGTGCCAAAGCTTGACAAAACTAAATAAAAAAGTACTATATGATTTTTTATCTTCTTCATCATGTCAACCAGGAAGCAAATGTTCAATAATGTCAGATACAAGTTCAATTCGGTGAAAACCGGTCGCGATCACCGCATGGTAAGAGGCACATTAAACATTAATATCAAGCTTGAAAGGTCTCGACTGATGAGGTCTACGCTCCGTCCAGCACAGATCCAGATCCAAAACCCTGACACCTTTCAGCTCGAACACCAGAATCGTTTCAAGTGCCTAGGGATCTCCGTGGACGAATACAGCGATAGGTTTGTGGCAGCTGTCCATGCGGTCGGGTCTAAGTTTTCTAGGCCCGCCGTACAGATAGGAACAAAATGCTCTCTGATACTACTCTTAAGCTCATGAAAGAGAGGCGTGAGATGATTTTGCAGTCTTCAGACGATGCGTTGTAATACCGGCAGCTAAATAGACGGATCTCAAAGTCCTTGAAAAACGACCTCCACCGATTTCATGCCGAAAGTATTAAAGACACGATTGAGCGGCATAAGGGCTCCAATCTATCTCCAGTCTATGCAAGAGATCTGTCTACTGGGCAATTGGGCAGCGCCAGCTTACGAAACTGAAGACCGATGATTGCAGTATCGTATCCGCCAAACCGGAGCTTCTGAAGAAGATCGAGAGATTCTATGGGCAGTTGTACACGTCAACCAGTAAACCCGTCGCGAATCTAGCAAATGACCCTAGAGCTAGATTGACCCGATACTATCCAAAGACCTTACGGACGTCAGCCTATATGAGATAAGGATGGCTCCGAAACAGCTTAAGAACAACAAGGCACCGGGTGATGACGGAATTACGGCCGAACTCCTGAAGGCGAGTGGAGAACTAGTAGTAGGCCCTTCAGAAGCTGTTTGATTCCTTCATACTTGGGGGAAAAACGCTACAGGTATGGTGCTGGGATGTGATGGTACTCTTCTTCATGAAGAACGACAATGCCCTACTGAAAAACTATAGGCACATCTCACTTCTTAGTCATGTCTACAAGCTGTTTTCAAGAGCCATCACGAATCGTCTCAAGCGCAAGTTTGACGATTTCCAGCCTCCCGAACCAGCCGGATTCCGTAAAGGCTTCAGCACCGTAGACCACATACATACGCTGCGGCAGGTAATACTTAAGGCCGAAGAGTACAACCTGCCTCTTTGTTTAGCGTTTGTGGACTACGAGAAAGCCTTCGAAACGATCGAGACTTGGACTGTATTTCAGTCTCTCCAACGGTGCCAAATTGACTACCGGTACATCGAAGTGTTTGTATAAAAACGCCACCATGTAAGTTCGACTTCAGGATCAGACCTCGAAACCCGTCCTTCTGCAGCGAGGTGTTAGACAGGGAGATGTCATATCTCCGAAAATATTCACCGCTGCACTGGCGGATGTCCTCAAGGTTCTGGACTTGAGAGGGCTAGGCATCAACGTCAATGGTGAGTACATCACACACCTTCGGTTTGCCGACGGTTAAGTGGTTATGGCTGAGACCATGGAGGACCTCAGTACAATGCTCGATGACCTCAGTAGAGCTTCCAAAATAGTGGGTCTTAGGATGAACATGGACAAAACCAAGGTGATGTTGAATGCCCATAATACACCCACTCCTATCAAGACCGGAAAATTAATTAAGATCACAAATATTTAGCCACATCATGAAGTAGTCGTGCGTCTAACCACATCATGAGCGTTCGATGTTCTATTTCATGAAATGGCCGAACATCTTCATAAAATGATCAATTCTAAGATCTGGCCATGCTCTGTGTTCTGTTTGACTACCTTCATTTGCCCGAAAGCATAAATTAAAACAATTAAATTAAATTTAATTAAACGTTAGCCACAGCCACAGACAAAATAAAAAAAAAACAAAACACAGCGCTGCGAACGATACAGTGAAGAATGCCAAATCTACGCGCGCGATTCGTTCAACTAAACTCAGTTTATGCAAATACAGCGTTCAGATTGGTAGTTTCTCAGCGGTACCAACCAATCAGAACGCTAAACGCGAAATTTGTATTTATTTATTTTTGTAGGGAAAAGTAACAGTAGTATACTAAAAGTATACAAATTGTCTTAAACATATGAATTAACAAATATACTACCCACTACATTTTCCACAGATTACTATTTACACAAGTAAAACAAACTGATTAGCAAAAGTAATTATTGTCGAAGAAATAGATAGAGAAGCTAATGTTCATCCATAAATATTTAGATTATGTTAGTTCTAAAGGTATATTTGCTTACAAATAATATGACAATTGCACAAAATAGCTTATTTTATGTGTCGACTATTATTTGGTGTGTGACACATTTTTTTTTGCTTTCTGCCCATTTCTAAGTATATTAATAATATGTTTTATCTATAATTTACCAAGCCAACAAAACTATCCAACACAAACAACACTCGCTTCGCTAGCAAACTGAGAGACACGTCGCCGTGCCAGCCAGAGCCGTGATTGGTCGGCGTTCGCCGGCGCGCGCGGGTATACTCGACTCTTTGACACACACACATGCGATGCGCGCCCTTTAATATTTTGACTAATGCCGACGGACGGCACGTGTAAGATAGAGGTAATTTTTATTTCGGTAACCGGTATTAATAAAGGTTGTTATTAATATTTAAAAATTAAGGTAACCTTTTAAAATACCTGTAACTAACCGAAACAAACCGGTATTATTCATACCGGTTTCGGTCCCTGCTGCATACTAAGGCTACGTTGATTATGTGTTGAGATATGGTCTTATTGCCTGGGGTTACTCAACAGAAAGCCAGAGAGTGTTCATTGCACAGAAAAAATGCATCCGCGCCATAGCGGGAATACGCCCGTGGGAATCCTGCAAACCCATTTTCAAAAAATTCAAGATACTAACCCTTCCAAGCCTTTACATCTTTGAATGCGCTAAATTTGTTAAAATTTACCCTACATTATTTAAAAAAGCTCATGAATTGTATCCAAAAAGTAATAGGCATAAGAATAGAATAGTTTTGCCAATAATCCCTTGGACAGCACTTTATACGAAAAATAGCTATGCAATGTGTGGTCGCATATTCAATGCTATACCTGACACTATCAAAATCTTACCAGTTAATAAATTTTCAAGTTATCTTAAATTATGGCTATTGGATAAGAATTTCTACTCTGTAAGCGACATATATAATAGGGATTCGAAAAATGTATAACCCCATAATCATTTACTCTCGGACATAATATTTTTTTAATTTATTTGATAATATATAATAAATCTCTCAAATGTAATTTACTAATTATAACTATAATAGTATTGTGTAACTTTAAATAAATATTAACCCAAATGTTTGCATGTCACATTAATATGACTAAGTGTTATGGATCTGTATGATTATTTATGTTAAGACCAAAATTGTACCAACACTTATTGCGAATAAATTGATTTGATTTGATGAATTCTATAAGCTGTCTAATGTTTTTTTGGGTATTTTGGGAGAACAATAAGATAAAGACTTGGCTCCAGTACAAAGAGATGCTGAAGATTTACTAAGAAAAATAATGCGAGATTTTCATTCAGCGTGTTTTACATTCACTTTTGTTTGTGAAGCCCACCATTTGACATTTTAAGGATAATTAAGTCAGCGATAAGGCGGTATTAAAGAAGGTACTTACTGTTTTAATTAATTGCAAAAATAGAGAGGGAACTGGCAGGGTTGTTGAGCAAACATATCCAGGGCGAAAAGTTGATAGCTGAGTAGAAAAACACCACAAAGTTTCATATAGGGGCACGTTGGTCAGGGGTCCACTTTCAGAATACCAAAATTTGAATTTTGCATATCGGTCTAGGTCTCATTGAGTAATCGGTGTAATCGAATCGAATTGAGAAACTCCTCCTTTTTGGGCAGTCGGTTAAATTCTCAACGAATTGAAGAAGTCACTGAAGTTTCTTAACGAATACTATTAAATAAGCACAACTTACTTTAAAAGGGATACATATACCCTTAAGTTTCAACACTGGAGATATGCTGTTTCAAACAGCATCGTGCAGCCTGTGAAGTATCTATGCATCAACCACTATGAATGGTACTCACTACCTGCGTCTGTGTTTCCGAATGCATTCAACCCGAATCTCTTCAAAGTTAGAGTGAACAGTCTTCTTCTGGGTATGTTCACTCTATCGTCGATTCTATCTCTGTCACCTCTGACCTAGACTAGAGTCAAGAGTAAACCGATAAAAAAAACACACCATGGTGAACATCTGTATCCGAATATAACGGATACTCACAGCGCACATTCGTTCCTCATATCACTTAAACATTACATTCTCACACTGGTACCGAGTCATCAAGATTTAATTAACTTTCTTTAGAATCAATTGAGATTAAAGTGGAGCTTCATCGAGACGCACATTCTAAAGGATCGTACATCTTGCCAACCGCATAAACCTTGAGAGTTATTTTTCCTGTTATTTTGGTAGTTCGCTCATAAATGACATGCAACAGTTTTCCTAATCTCAATATAAAATTTAATTAATTGTCAATTATTAGAACTGCATGTTTATTGTATTTATTATTTACACACATTCGAATATATTTAAATTGTATTGTTTAATCGATTAGACATTAGCACCATCTATCAGATGTATGGTAAACATTAGAGTTTCATTCATCAAATTCTAATTTTTATTACTAGAGGACGCTACTGACCATATAATGTTGTTAGATGTTATTTTTAATCCTTACACAATGACATTCACCAATCCGCACTGGGCAGAGAGGAGGCCTATGTCCTAGCAGTAGGAACATTAATAGGCTGATATTGTTGACGTTGTTGATAGCTGTAACCATTAAATAAAGAAGACATTGAATAAAATCGCAAAGGCAGTGTCTCTTTCATTTACTCTCTACACAGTTACAATGCCTTCCATAGAAGAGTCCGGCGAGTCTCGGAGCACTGTTGTTACTTTACAAAGTTTTCTTTAAACTAAGTAATAGATACCTCTCCTTTCAGCAGAGATAAGGCTGATTGTCATTTCTTTAATATTTCAGTTTTGCCCAATGTGATAATGGCCCGGATATTTTGGCTTTCAGAAAACCACAATACGAGACTCGCCGGCCACCGCTAGAGACGACATTGCCAATACTTTCCATACAAAAAGTGTGTCAGTTAGCATTACTCAAAGAATTCTGTGACAATAAAACTTTTTCTTTCTTTCATTCTTACAATGGTTTTGGCTATGATAGTCGAAATTTGAGCTCAACGGCAATGCACGATCACGAATATTCATAGCAATGGCGTATTCAGTCGCTGCCGATTCGACGTTACTTGTTCTATGAAAGTGACTAGGGTATTTATCACATGTAATCCATTTCTCTCTCTAATAAGTGTCAAGATATTTATATACCAGGCGAAGCTTTTTAACCTTTTTATTTTATATTAACGAAGCTTACGAAAAGTTCTACGAGCTAATATAATAATATCTATTTTATACATTATGTTTCCCGATCAGTAGAATAAAAAAAAAACTTGGATCGACCTTTAAAATGGATATCTAAAGGTATTAGAGCATGTTGCAAAACCAAAGGTGACAGAACGAAACAAATACTATGCTAACAAAACAGCTGAAAATAAAATATTAAAAATATTTAAAAATTATTCTAAACTCCTACTACGTTGCAAACATGGGTCTATTAAAACAACTAATCATCAATTTATTCTAAAAACAAATGCAAGGCAGCATGGCAACTGATAAAACATGAGTCAGACGGTACTAAGAGCAAACAAGTCATAGAAAACTTTAGAAGCAAATGTACTGTAATTAATAGACCGGATAAGATTGCTGTGCAGTGATAATATTTTCCTAAAACTAACCAACCAATATGGTCATGAAGAAATACACAGAATTATTTTAGTTTTAAACAACACAAACTCAGTAGGTTACGATGAATTAGCAACAAAAATTTTAAAATGTTGTTCTGGTGAATTAACACCAGTCCTAACATTTTTAGTAAATCTATCTTTTGAATCTGGATGTTTTCCTAGCCTACTTAAACAATCGGTTGTAAAACCTCTCCACAAAAAGTAACAAGGAAGACCTAGATAACTACAGACCAATTACTCTCATACCGATTTTATCAAAAATCTTTGAAACTGCTATGCATTAACGCCTTGCTCAATTCATCGACAAGCATAATATCGGTTTTCAAAAAGGAAAGTCCACAACATAGCATGCTTTAACCTAATTCACAAGATCATTACTAATTTAGACGCTTACTTAGGACAACAGGCATATTTTTTGACATGTCGAAGGCCTTCGACTTCGTATCACACAAATTGCTAATAGACAAAATGCTAAGTATGGTATACGGGGCCCCAGCTCTTCAATGGATAGAAAGTTATTTAAATAACAGAATGCAGTGTGTAGAAATCGAAAAAAAAAATAGTAAACTAGAACTAAAATCTTACAGATCAAATTATAAAAATAACAGGTCTGGTGTGCCCCAAGGGGATGTGCTTAGCTCCCTATTGTTTTTACTATATATAAATGACCTTCCTAAAGTTACTAATCACCCCTGTTTTCTGTTCGCTGATGACATTTCGTTAATAATGACATCTGATAATACTGACATTAATAAATATACAACTGAATAAATAATACAATTGAATCGATAATAACATGGCTTGACGAAAATAATCTACTTGTAAACCTTACAAAAACTATTTTTATTCAATTTAGTACATATGGACGATAAAATAAGTCTTTGGACATCAATTATAGAGGGCTTAAATTAAAAGAAGTAAACGAAATGACATTTCTCGGTATCACGATTGATAAACAGTGCAAATGAAAAGCCCACGTCAATAAAGTATGCAACAAAACAAATAAATTTGTGTTCGTTTTATACGAACTCTCTAAAACATCAGCATTAAAAACTGTATTATCTGCATGCATACTAAGGCTACGTTGATTATGTATTGAGATATGGTCTTATTGCCTGGGGTTACTCAACAGAAAGCCAGAGAGTGTTCATTGCACAGAAAAAATGCATCCGCGCCATAGCGGGAATACGCCCGTGGGAATCCTGCAAACCCATTTTCAAAAAATTCAAGATACTAACCCTTCCAAGCCTTTACATCTTTGAATGCGCTAAATTTGTTAAAATTTACCCTACATTATTTAAAAAAGCTTATGAATTGTATCCAAAAAGTAATAGGCATAAGAATAGAATAGTTTTGCCAATAATCCCTTGGACAGCACTTTATACGAAAAATAGCTATGCAATGTGTGGTCGCATATTCAATGCTATACCTGACACTATCAAAATCTTACCAGTTAATAAATTTTCAAGTTATCTTAAATTATGGCTATTGGATAAGAATTTCTACTCTGTAAGCGACATATATAATAGGGATTCGAAAAATGTATAACCCCATAATCATTTACTCTCGGACATAATATTTTTTTTAATTTATTTGATAATATATAATAAATCTCTCAATTGTAATTTACTAATTATAACTATAATAGTATTGTGTAACTTTAAATAAATATTAACCCAAATGTTTGCATGTCACATTAATATGACTAAGTGTTATGGATCTGTATGATTATTTATGTTAAGACCAAAATTGTACCAACACTTATTGCGAATAAATTGATTTGATTTGATGAATTCTATAAGCTGTCTAATGTTTTTTTGGGTATTTTGGGAGAACAATAAGATAAAGACTTGGCTCCAGTACAAAGAGATGCTGAAGATTTACTAAGAAAAATAATGCGAGATTTTCATTCAGCGTGTTTTACATTCACTTTTGTTTGTGAAGCCCACCATTTGACATTTTAAGGATAATTAAGTCAGCGATAAGGCGGTATTAAAGAAGGTACTTACTGTTTTAATTAATTGCAAAAATAGAGAGGGAACTGGCAGGGTTGTTGAGTAAACATATCCAGGGCGAAAAGTTGATAGCTGAGTAGAAAAACACCACAAAGTTTCATATAGGGGCACGTTGGTCAGGGGTCCACTTTCAGAATACCAAAAACGATACTTAGATTTTATCTTTACTAGTCGTAAAGGTAATCATAAGCCAGAAAATCTTACACCACTTGACACCAGTCTTCCCAAGAGGTATCGTGTTACTCAGTTACTGGATTTTGGAGGTCAGAAAGGCTATCGCTTCATGAAAATACTTGTACCTACTTAGCTGCATCTGGTAAGACTAGAACCGACCCCAACGTTATTAGTGAAAAGGATACGCAGATTGCTTCATTATCACTTCCATACAAATAGAGGAGTTTCAGACAATGTCAACAGTAAGCACTACAATCTTTACCTACTTCTTCACAAAAAACTTAACACCCGAAACAATTATCAAGTAGATAATACAGTACTCAGGTACAAGCAGTAAGTACATTACTACCCCAGACATAAATCTAACTACATGATGCGTATTATGCCGTATTGCTGTAAAAACTCTACAAAAAGCACTGACTGTTGATCAAGACACTGGAAACATTTTCTTTCATCGGTAATTACACACTGAATGCCAACAAACAGTCGCAAGTATATTCTCTTAAGGTATGGGGGAATTCGTCAAGGAAGAACCCTTTGAAACAATGCCTGCCTAACCGAGCTGTAACAGCATGGAAAAGGCTCCCGAAAGCTTGTGACAGCACCCACAATCACATCGAACTATTTAAAGAAAAAAAAAGAAAGATCGGATATCTCCAAGCCAATGCTAACTAGCTGCTAATGTGTCTTACCAATCATAAAAAAGTTAATTTATTCTTAAATTGTGTGTGATAAAATGACACGCTAGGTATTCATATAGATGGACGGACCTGCGCGATCTAGTTAAATTAAAGTCTGTGATTACTACACACTTCAGACGCCGCAAATGCTCACAAAGGCACGTCTTCGAGTGGAGACAAAACACTCAATTTGCCCACAAATTACAGCGAGGCTCAACTCGCTTCTATAGAACTCTTAATTAGTTCGCTTCGATGTCACCTGGCTTTGATCGAAAAGTTTTAAAAGACTTCTTAGATTGAAAGTCTTTTGAAATTGACGTGATTGACATGAACACATACAAAGTTTTCTTCATGTAGGTTATGTTTGACGTAACAAAGACACCGGTTGACGGGAATAGGCATGTCCCCTAACATGATACTTACACATAACTGATGAAATTGGGTATTACTATATGAATATCTATAAACCTTCGAGGCACACAGACCTGATGTTATGAAGTTTTTGAGACAAAAGCAACAGCTATTTAGCCAAAGGTTGGCCAATGACATCTGCCTATGTTTCGTAACGCGGAATCAAATTGCTCAACACTGCTTCAACAAATCTGCCAAAGACGCTACATGAATCCTATGAATTTAAAAATAACTCAATCCGTCTTTTAAGTGCTGTCCATAACATAATGGATGAGTTTTTTAAGTGGGCGTGAATGACCAAATCCGAAACTATGACGAATAGTGAAAAACACTCAAAAGAGTCACGAGGCCGATTTTGATGTAAATTAAAACTGCATCTTTGGATTTTTGAAAAATCAATATTCCTAACCGGGAAGCAAACCCGTTCATTTAAAAAAAAAAACACATGCTGTATTATTACACCATTCGATAGTGTCGCAAATAAAGATCAAATTCTGGAAAGTAATGGCAAAAAGAAAACTTAAGGAGAAGGCTCATTTTTAACAAAATACTTATATTTCCTACGTTAATCTGTACCTCCCTAATAAACCTTAGTAAGTGATGAAACGATGACCATTATTTAATGATTTTTTCATGTCAGCAATAGCATAATACGGCGAGTATTTGTGGAGTGCAGTGGTGGCCTAGTGGTATCGTCCGCGACTTATAAGTTTTAGGTCGTGGGTTCAAACTCAGGCAGGTGCTTTACTTTGTGTAAATTATTACATGAGCACTGCTCTCAAAACGGTGAAGGAAAACATCGCGAGGAAACCGGCATGTCCTAGAAACAAAATTTCGAATACATGTGATATCCCCATCCACCAACTCTCATTGGGCCCGCGTGGTGGATTTCGGCCCATTCTCTCTCACAGAGAGGAGGCCTGTGTCCCAGCAGTGGGAACATTATAATTACTGATGATGATGATGAGTCTTTTTAGATACCATACAAAAAAATGAATTTTGTTAAAAAATAGCCTTTTCCTTAAGTTTTTCATATGCCATTACTTCCCAGTATTTGATTTGACCTTATTAGCGACACTGGCGCGAATGGTGTACAGTGTTGTAGTATATAGCATGTGTTTTTTTTCAAAACCAACGGGTTCGATTCCTGGCTAGGAATATTGATTTTTCAAAAATCCAATGATGCAGTTTTAGTTTTCGTCAAAATTGGCCTAGTAACTCCTTTGAGTGTTTGCCGCTATTCCTCATAGTCTCGGATTTGGCCATCCACGCCCAATAAAAAAAAACTCACTCTGTATAGGCTAACGTTTAAATCGTTGACTATATTCAGACTACAAAATTACTCTGAATGCAAACAACTTTTGAGCATTGTGATCGATCAGATCTACAGTATATTTACGTTAAAATCGACAAAATAATATCATGAGAAAATCAATTATAAATTTCGATATTAAGATTGGAACCTTTTTTTTTTTCATAATCATGACTATTTTCACCTTCTGAAATATTGTCAACGAATTAAGCCAGTATGGTCAGATCTATAAAATGCAAAGGGAATAGGAAGAAATCGTACCAGGTGGCGTTCTATAGTTTTTGCATGTCCTTTTGGCAAATAGGCGTATCATATCTGACTTAAAGTACAGTATAAGCCTCACAAAATACTCAATCCTTTACTAACAAAAGTCTCCTTCCAAAGTCATTCTACGTTACACAAATAACGCTGTGTTAGTATAGACTTAACGTAAATGATAAAATGACCCAACGGACGGCGTGAAAGAATAATGGCGCTATAGATAACTCAACATAGATCCTACTAATTACTAGGGCTGCCACTATTTTCAATTATTTTCCATTAGGGCATCCAATCCCGCATCAAAATCGCGATTCCGCAAGTCTGCGGGATTGAGGTCATAAATTCCGCGGATTCCGCGGGATTTAGTAGCAGTAGAACAAAACGAGCTACTTTGGCTTGGACTGCTCGTTCCCATTCCGGGTGCTGGATTTTCAACGCTGCTGCTGGTACTATGCTTATCAACCACGTTCAAAATCATGATATGTTTTATTCGCAAGAGGGTGTACGGGCTTTTAGCCTTTAAAGCGAGCAGGGATTTTTATGAGTGCAAGACATAGTTTATATTTAGCGGTTAAGCGATTTTCTGCTCTTAAAATATATTTCCACACTTCACTAGAGCTTTTAAACTCTTTATAAACTAAATTGGCGCTAATTTTTAATCATAACTCAAGTAATTATTCACGTGTTTAACTTGCTATGCAAACTTTTATAACAGAAAATATTATTTATTAATATATTATTTCGTTTATTTAACTTTGTACACACTTTATATTTACATTTTTAAATATTTCTTTGTAAAAAAACAAATCATCTATACCAATATTATAAAGTTTTTAAATATTTTTATTATAAAGTAATAAAATTTTTTTTGTTTGTTTGTACCGAATAAGCTCCAAAACTACTGGACTGATTTTAAAAATTCTTTCACCTATGGAAAACTACATTATACCAGAGTAACATAGGCTATAATTTTGATGGGAGCGAAGCCGCGGGGGAGTTGAAATATAACAAAAATGGTTTTCTGCCGGTGTCGGGAGCAGGGTCCAAGCTACCAGTGGTTAGGGCTCCAGAGACAGGAACTTCCTCATAATACGAGCCGAATCGAGAAGTACTGCCTTCTCTATCAGGCCCTTGATCCAACCGCGCAATGACAGCCTCGACAGATGGTCGTCGAGGCTCTTGACCATCAGGCCGTTGGCCGTAACGACAATCGGCACAATGATCGCCGAGTCCACATTCCACATGTCGACAACCTTGTGTGCTAAGTCGAGATACTTGATTTGTTTCTCTTTCTCAGCTTTCACGAGGTTCGTCACGCGGGATGGTGACATCGATTATCATTGTGCAGCGCGCTAATCGGTCTATTACCACTATATCTGGCTTATTGGCAACAATAGTCCTATCAGTGATGATAGAGTGATCCCAACGTGACATGGTCATTTTCGAGAACTGGGTCGGGCACATACTTGTAATACGGTACCTCAGATTCCACTAGATTGTAATTCAAAGCAAGTTGCTGGTGAATAATCCTGGGCACTTGATTATGTCTGTGTTAACTCGCCGTTAGCCAGACGAGAACAACCAGAGATAATATATCTCTGATGGATTCACCCGGACGGTGGCATGCCCGACATATGTCAACCGTGCCGTCCTTCATTATATGTCTCCGGTAGTTATTCGCCAGGGTAACATCGTCCATAATTGCACAGACAAAATCTTCAGTTGCCCCGAAAAGGTCACCGAAACGTAGCCAGGATACGGACGCTGGAAAATCTACATCGGACCCATGGAAAGCCCGATAGAAGCGCCCGTGTAGCTTCTTGCCTTGCCATACCTCTTTGCGCTCATCAGTAGTTAGTATTACAGGCCATGGACAACGGGGTGAGTCCCTTGTCCACTGCGACCACATCCCGGTGCATACCCACTTCAGACAAAAAAAAAAATCTCTGATGCTGCACACCTCGCCGTTGTGAAGAGTCTTGGTACTTAAAAAGCCTCGACCCCCACACTTCCGCGGGATGTACAGTCTCATCACCGATGATCGTGGGTGATGCATCCGGTTTGCGGTCAGCAGTGTCCGGAAAATATATTATTATTATTTATTTAATTAAGGACAACCAACAAAGCATACACCAAAAAATACATGTTAGAGTACTAATATTGTTATATTGTTTAGTGTAGCCTTAATTAAAGGCTGCCACGGCATGCATTAAACAAAGGAATAGGAAATGTAGAACAGTTATAAACAGATTTTACTTTTTAAGATAGATTGTTACACTATGTAACAAAAATGAGGGATTACTCACGCGGGATCCCGCATGAGTAATCCCGCATTTCTGATCCCGCAAAAAAGGTGCGTGATATGGATTCCCTAGTTGTCACATCGACACTTTTTTACACGTCATCATTTGGAACTTATGGTTTGACTCGTGAAAATATTTCGTTATTGAACAATGAAAAGAGGCCTTGCTTCAGGGCCCGAAAAAAATCATGAAACCCGGAATACGGACACAACTCACTCTTGAGAAGCAACATTATGAAGAAGAAAAATTGTTTTGTTTGTATATTTTAAATCACTGATCCGATTTACAAAATTCTTACACTGATGAATAGCTACATTATTATTTTTTTTTGTAACCCAGCAAAAGCACGGTTCCTGTTTGATAGACTACGGGTGTTTGGTCGCGGGATAAAGCTAGTAATTTATATTTCGTATTGCGCAGCCTTTATTAAGGTTTGGAGAACATCTACATTTTTATTTCTTAAAAATGAATATTGGCAACCCTAACGGAGGCGTGCCCAAATATTTCACTCATTTAAGCTGTGCCTTCACAAGTTTAGTACTCTAAAATGCGCACGCAACTTACAACAAAAGGGTCTGTAATACCTAAACTGTTTGTGGACAAAATGTAAGTACAGGTCTTTTATTTTTTTTATCTCGTCCTAAATGGATGATGATTTAGAACGAAAACGAGCGCGCGAAATTTTATGAACAGACCTTTGGGAGTCTAGATATCATCGAAAACTACTAAATGTATATTTTCAAAATAAAATTATTTGCATTGTTGAATTACTAATCTATCCTTGTATGGAGGCCGTTTTGCAATTTTTCCTTCCGCCCAATTATTTATTTCCGCCCAAAGATGCGTTAAAATTAGTGTTGAAATATGGAACTTTCGACGCTCATAACTTTCAAATATTGTATTTTTTTACTTTTCTGTTTCCAAACAGGGCTAGATAATGATGAGACAAATTAATATCATTTTTTATTTTGAAAGTACACCGTCAAACAGTGGAGTAATCGCTAGACTACGTTTGTATGGAAGAATTTTCGACTAGTGTAACCTTAAGTGTCTATTCTACAATACCACGTTAATGCTGATTAAAGTTTTCATTAAACATGCATTCAAATATCTCGGGGATGCTAAACTGTAAAGCAGCTCAGGACATGTACCTATATTTGTTTTAGTGCCCTCGACGTCTCTAAGAGCAAAGATGGCTAAATTAAAAATGTAATTGAACAGACAGCAAGCTCTCATGCAAATGAAGAATCTTGAATCGACTCAAATAATTAAACTATTGATTGTGAGCATTCGCAACAATATTAGGCACTCGAGAAAGTCTAAATCGTCACTAATATAGAAATAAGTAATAGTTAAAAAAAAACGCTTAAAAAAACAAACTAAAAAGTAGAAAATAATTTTCAATAAATTTAAATTAATAATAGTGTGATAAACAAAAAAAATATTTTGTATAAAAGCGTGGGTTGCTAGGTTTCTGCCTGGATTCCTAATAATTATTTCAAAAGGGTCACACTATCACGCCCTGCTGGAAATACGTCGAGATACCCAGTAACCCTGTAACAACGAAAACAACAATGCTTACTTCTCTCTAAGCAATGATTACATATATTTCTCCTCTTGTAGAAGCGTCCAATTGAAAAAGTCTTCGTGAAAACTTCGAACTGTTGAAAGGTAACAATCAATTTCCCACTAACTTCAAAAGAGAAGCTTATTTAACTACAAGTTGTTACAAAGTCCGTCCGAAACTGATGTTATTGTTGAAGAACTTTCCTACTGAATAGTTGTCAGCAAAAGTTAACGAGTTCTGGGTTGATGGATTCTAAGGAAGTTACGAGCTGTTTGTTAGTTGCCAGAATTGTACTGATTTTATTTAAATGTCTTACTAACGAATTGAGTTTTATCCAAGGTAAGTGTTAGGTACTGGGTTCGCGGTATTCTGATACTAGTTATTAAGCTTGTTCTAAAGTTTCTTGACATATACATCAGTTTCTGTGATAACGCGTTGTAACAACGTTGTCGCATTGTTGCGTCCCGCGTCGCGTCTGTATTTGACAGTAAGCAATTATGCGTAACAGCAGGGATGACGGGAAAGTACAATCCTTCACCCTGCTGCCACATAATTTGCTACTGTGTAGTGACTCTCCCAGTGTTCCGAGCCGCCATTAAGTTTGATTCTACCTATTTAATTAATAACGCTATATTAAAAATAACGATTGTTTAATTATATTTAGACCATTGAAATCAAACAAACGTTTCCTGGACTACGAAAAGCTTACGCTAGTATTCCATTAGTACGCACGAGTCAAAATGATACAAATCCATACTATAATATTATAAAGCTGAAGAGTTTGTTTGTTTGTTTGAACGCGCTAATCTCAGGAACTCCTACTCGGAATTGAAAAATTGTTTTTGGGTTGGATAGTCCATTTATCGAGGAAGGTTAACGGTTATATAACATCAAGCTACGGCCTATAGGAGCGGAGCATAAATGAAAAATGTTGCAAAAACGGGCAAAAATTAATCCGTTTTGGGAGCTTCCGTTACGTGCGCTGCGTAAACGGTCTAAGTTATGCAACAAACATGTATGTAAGGTATGTAGGGTAGGGTAGGTAGCCAGTTGACAGGAGCGAAGCCGCGTGGGACAGCTAGTCCTTTATAATAATAAAATTATACATTAAAAATCTTTTTTTTAAACAAGCTTTTTTCGTATTCTACTCAGAAAACCCTTTCATTTGATACTCTTATCATGGCAGTGCACAAAAAATAACTAGTCTGCCATCTTGGGCCGTCTGCCATATTTGATTTAAAATGACGTCACTTAGTTAACAATGCATTGTCATCCAAACTAAACGTGTATACAAAATTTCATCTTAATCGGTGGTGGATAACTGCTTTAAAATTCAGTTGCAAGATTTGATCCGAATACACTTACATACATACATTGTAAGTTAAATAAAAGGTTGTGCAAAGAAAAAAAAACTTTTTATAACTCAAGCTCAACTGAAGATAACCCAACAGTCTGTTATTTTCCCAAATATTGTTGCTACAATTTTCCTGAACATATTTGTGGTTATACA
The DNA here is from genome assembly GCA_964057195.1 of Orthosia cruda. Lineage (NCBI taxonomy): Eukaryota > Metazoa > Arthropoda > Insecta > Lepidoptera > Noctuidae > Orthosia > Orthosia cruda. Next base: position 37,735,458 of record OZ059834.1, on the reverse strand, counting down.
GCGTATGAATGTAGTAGGCGGACTTGAAATAGTACATTATGGTACAAGTGTGTAATGTTGGTGATTACCGTGTGTAATGTTCGTGAGGCGCCATTGAGACCCGAACCGTTAGGTAAGGGTCATAAGAGAGCCGAAGACGGTAATCATCAATACACTCGTGTATCATACGACGTTTTTCAACACACTTGTGAAGAAAATAATACTAAAAATCATTTCCAACAGTAAAAACGAGTTGTGAATTTTTTTTCGCAATGGTGGGAAAAATTTATCAGTTTTCCTATGCGCGCGCGCAACAATGGCGATCGGCCATAGACCAAAAAAATCAGCAAGTGTGTTGAAAATAACATTATTCCACTAAGAGGAACGTTAACGTTGTTCTTATTTCGAGTAAGACAAGCAATGATGAAACCAGAGATAGAAGATGCACGGAGATAAATAATTACAATTAGAAAGATATGGGCGGTGCCTATTTACAAGAACAATAAAATCTAAACAAATAAATAAAATTGAAGTGTATGTTTATAATATCAAAATGACTGGGGTTTTACTAAATGCATATAAGAGTATATACGGTACCTGAAAAAAATTTTTTGAATACCGGTCTGTTTGTTCCGGCTAACCCAATGATATTCAAATAAACAGATATGTTATGAGCGCGCGCATTGTGAAGACTTGAATAGGTCACAATTGTGACCTTTAGTCTTTAGTTTATGTCACGCATGGCGAAGAGCGATAGGCTTTGTTGAAACAAAAACAAAATAAAAAAATGCCATCGCGTGTATTTAGAAATTGTACCAATTATGATACCAAAGTCCATAAAACAGAAGGGATCTCATACCATATGTAAGTACGCAATAAGCCTCAATATTAATATATTTATTTTTTTCCTAATATTCTGATATTTGGAGGTTAGAAAAAGATAACAACATTGGTGGTCAGAATAATGTTTGTTTACATTCACACGCAAGTGACAAACACTACCTGTCTCTTTTTTTCTTGTTGGTTTTATCAAGTCATCCCTTTCGACTTGTAGTGAAATGTCAGATGAATGAAAAGTGTGTATGTGTGCTGCCGCTGCTGCGCGGAACACTTTTTTCAATTGTTTTGTGAGTATATAACGTATCTGTTTATTTGAATATCATTGGGCTAACCTCCGAAAAAGCTAGACCGATTTTGACGGGACTTTCTCTGGCATTTAGCTGATGCTATAAGGAGTAACTTATTACTAATATCATTTTTGATAAAAAACAGGGTTCAGTGCAAATGCCATGTTTTTTTTTCTTTCTTTCACGATATAATACGAGTAATAATACCAGCCAGTTACTGACCCACTCCAGGGCAAAGCCTTCTTCTCATGCGGTTTGGCCATGTTGTGACTTTAATATGAAACTTTAAATTTACCTTTTTGAGAAAGTTAAACTTATATTCTATTCTAATATACTTACATATAAGATTTAACATCATGATGAGCATAAAAGCTGACAGTTGAGTCACAATTGGCCCGCGATGAAAAGCATTCCAGAGGAGTAAAATGGCGGACATAACCATTACCGTTTCTAAATTAATAATTGTTGTTGTAGTTGTAGACACATAGACATGTGTAGAAATTTTTAAGTTTTGAGGATGAAACGTTGATTCTTAACCCAGCTGGTTTTTCCCAAGAAGGAAAATAAATGAATTAATACATTTAAATTCAATGAAAAATTACGTTCAAGTCTTTTCTTCTTGTTAATATATCAACCATCACGATCGTGGATCATTTTAACCAAGTGGCCAGTATCTACTTAGTATGTATGAGTAGTGATTATTTCTTTACTTACGCTTCAGAGATGAGTGCCCTCAGCTTACAGAACACGATGCCCAGGCTGTAGGGGTATTGGTGCCAGGAGACTGAGAGGTCGTTTGGAAGACCTAGAACAAACAAGTAAAATAAAACTAAAATTTCTCTCTCAATCTATTAGTAGGCATGCTTCAATCTATTGAACACATAATTTTGATACGATATCTTGTGTAAACACCCCGATTCAAACAGTAAAATGCCCATAACTGAGGAACGGCGCCATTTTCATCAAACATAAGCACCTCCCGATAAAGCCACCTTTCAACTAAAAAACCGGCCAAGTGCGAGTCGGACTCGCGTACGAAGGGTTCCGTACCGTTATCGCAAAAAAGGCACACAAATCACGTTTGTTGTTTGGGAGCCCCACTTAAATATTTATTTTATTCTGTTTTTAGTATTTGTTGTTATAGCGGCAACAGAAATACATCATCTGTGAAAATTTCAACTGTCTAGCTAGTTCATGAGATACAGCCTGGTGACAGACAGACAGACAGACAGACAGACGGACCGCGGAGTCTTAGTAACAGGCTCCCGTTTTTACACTTTGGGTACGGAACATTAAAGAAACGAAATCAAAACATTCACACATGTTGGTGATGGCATATGTGGTTCATCCGTTTAAAAGCAATGATGCCACAGAAAGAAACACAAATACATATATACGCAAACACACGTCAAAATTATAACAACTCTCTTTTTCCGTTGGGGATTAAAAAGGTTTTTTATGTTATCGTTGGGTGTTGAAGGTACCTCTAATAGCGGCCTCTAGGTGTTCAGAAGAGAATGTTGAAGTGATTTTATTGCAGTGCACTATTATTATTTTTCGTATCTTTATCCGATTCTCCTAATAACCTAATGGTTAATTTTATTGAAGTTAACAATTTTATTAAATTTGTCAGACCCGTCTCTCAAGCATTGTGGACCTGCCACGATTATATTTGCAAATGTCATCTTGGTAATTTAAATTGCGTCGTGAAATTGCGGACAAGAAAAGCTTGAAATCTAAATATCTTACATTAATAATAAATAACTTTATACTAGAGCTCTGTGAGCTTTTCCTTATAGTAAATCTTGATTGTACAATATTGAAGCGGACCTTACGAACTTTGTGATAACTGCGGCAATAATATTTATTACGACGAGAACATTTCTCAAAGTTATGCGTGGTTAATGTTATTTTTAGTTGGAAAAAGAATTGATCTTTTTTTTGTTTATAGCAATCGAGTAAGTTTCACAACTCGCGTTTTGTCTGCGACTATCACCAGAAGGCTCCTAGCACAAAGTAAGTATGCGGCGGTCCGCCGCAGATAGAGAGTCCAATACGAACGAAACGCCATTTTTGCACGCACACATTGACATTACGATTTATCAGGGATTCTCGGGCAGTATTGGTTATGTCCAATACTGCCCGAGAATCCCGTCTATCCCTGAGTTATGGCTCAGTGGCGGCTGTCACGAGTGCTAGCGCGGGCATTTGTCACGTCATTCAGTCTTGGAAGAAGTTCAAAATATATATTTTCAATGCCTTGCACATGTTTCCCCATCATGTATTTAAAGAAAATGCGAATTTTCTACACATTGAAATACAATAATCGTTCTGTCTACCCTCTAAGGCACGTGAGCGTGATATGATAAATGTTTAGGTGGATTGATGTATTTGTGATTGTAAACTTATAATTATTACCCACTTCTTTTTTAAATTCAAAGTCAATATAGTAGCAACCTTAGCTGTCAGTTGTCGAAGACGGTGGGATTGGCCCTTCTGTATACTTTCCTTTTTATGCTCCTAGCCAGTTTCAATGCAAATTGACGCCTACGCTTAAAAACTTGCCTATTGGTGGCAAACATAACTACCACACATCCGGCCTTTCTGGAAAACTAAGATTTTACTTTAAAATAAGTAACAGAAACAGGATTTTTTTTTTACCCTTTCAGGTCGTCTAAAAATAAACACCCTCAAAAAACATGACCTAGGACGTTTCTAACATGTCAAATCCCTTTCAAGAGGCTTTAACAACGCGCCTCTTCTAAGAGTGTCTGCAGAGAAAGGGCCGCAATCAGACCTACAATCAAATCATAAGAGCCTCATTACCGTGTATAAGGATCGTCCTAATCATGCCGAATTTAAGTACACAGGATTGGGAGTTATATTAGGACGGATGAGCTCTTAATTAATATTATTGGTGGCTAAGTACTAGTCTCTCGTTCTTTAGGTCGTGTGTTCAAATCCGGGTACTTATGTACTTTCTGAGTTTTTTTTTGACATCGCTGAAAACGGTGAAGGGAAACATCGTGAGGAAACTTGAAATTATAGTTAATATAAGTCTGAATGAGAAGAGTCATTTACCCTACAGTGGGGCAGCAACAAGCTGTTATTATTATTTGAATTGGATCCGTGTCAATTGAGGAAGCTTCTGTGAACGCTGTTGTTCTATGTATGTCCTGTCTGTCCTATATATTGTGGTGTGTCAAGCAAGACGAACAATAAGCAATCTTGTGATGAAACCGTCATTGTACTTATAGAATTATCAACAGGTATTGTAAAAGCTGAGTGCAATGCCGTTATCCTGTAGTGTAGTTAAATCTGTTGTATTTTAGGTTAGGGATATCAGTCGGAGGCCCGGCAATCTTTTTCTTATTAGGAACGGGCTTAGGTAGATACTTGATAAAATATAAAGAAATACAATATACTTTATTGTATATCAATATAGTCCCCAATATCTTATCGACGATCTGAGGCAATTGCAGCTAATCACATATTATAAAAAACACTACAAAGTGAAAAATAACTTCAATTTCGGAAGTCGGTGTTCCTGTTTTGGGATCTTCATTTTTTGACACCGACTTCCGAAATTGAAGTTATTTTTCACTTTGTAGTGTTTTTTATAATATGTGATTAGCTGCAATTGCCTCAGATCGTCGATAAGATATTGGGGACTATTATTCTATTATAATTTGATGCATGCAAGGAAGGAACGAGCGTGCTATATTAAATTTACCCCATTGGCACAGCCTTTGTTCAAGCACTAATAACTCCATTAGTACCAGTAAATAACTATAAAATTCACTATAGTTCGTGTCCCACAATATCTGACATGAAATCATGTCATTATCATTACTGCAATGTAATGTAATAATTGTGTTACTACATTATATTAGGTACTCCAGTGCCTTTTACGTGCTTCTTACAAACGATCGCTTTGGCAAATTTTAACTTAATTTTTTACCGACTTCATAAGAGAGAGTTCCTATTAATAATCCTAATTCTACAATTATGTATCTGATAACTACCAACTACCTCCAATGCGGCCTATCAAGGTAATGTGACCAATCGCTCGATCGTGGCCCACTATTCTTGAACCGACCAAGACTGCTAAAAGCAATCCATAAAATCAAGTTATTCTGAATGAACATAAGCTCAATTTTGGTAAACAATAAACTACAAACTCGCCGGGAGGGGACGCCATAGAAACACATACATAGACCTTATTGGTGATGTTCTTTAGAAAGGCCAGGTGCGCAGTACTCATAACCAGCGTGTGTGTATGACTAGATGTATGAATGTGAGTGAAGCAAAAGAAGTATGTAAGGATCGTAGCAGGTGGCGTTCTGTAGATTCTGCCTACCCCCATGGGAAAAAGGCGAGAGTTTATGAATGTATGTAATAAACTACAAAAAGCTACAACGAATAAATATTTTATTTTTCTTTCTTCCACTCAAAACTAACTACATATCTAAGGTTTAGGGACAATTGAAATCCTCCCAATAATCCCAGGTTGACAGTGTTATTTGTGGATATCACGGTTAGTTACCGATGTTCCTGTAATACGAAAGTAATTGGCAACATGTTCACCCAGAGATAAGTACATAGGCATTTACGTCCTAAAATAACAAGCCATCTGTTATAAAAGGAATCAGAGTATTAACAATGACAAGAAATAAATCTGAGCAAATCTCAAATCTTTTACATACATAAAATTTTTAGGGGACGCTCATGTAGGAAGCTGTATAATCAGACAAAGTATAGCACAGATATCTAGCCATGAAGGTTTCGCATACGCCTAATACGCTAAGCTCCAAAAATCAAAATTCGAAGATAGGTTTTCGATACCAATATTAATATCATCATCATCCTTTTAATATCACTACTGCTGGGATACAGGCCTCCAGGAAATGGACCGTAATCCACCACGCGGGCTCAGTGCGGGTAGGTGAGTGTCACATGTCTTCGAATTTCTGGTTCTTGGATCCTCACGATGTTTTCCTTAACCGTTTTTAGAGCAGTGCTAACGAAATAACTTACACAAAGTAAAGCGCCTTGGGTTCGAACCCATGGCCTAGGATACGTAATTCGTGACCGTTACCACTGTGGCACCATTGCTCTTAACTGCTTTGTAATCGATATAGGTATCGATGAAAATTAAATGGAGTTGGGCAAGGTATCTGGCCAGGTGCGGTGCTGACAGGTGAAGTAGCATCCAAGGATTAAAGAAAAAAGTGCCTTAGGGTTGGAGATGGGCACACAACATAGTAGCCATCACGGAGAATATGATGTCGTTAGCAGAGAAGCGAGGGCATTGCCAAAAGAAAATAATGACCGCAAGGAATGAGCTGAACTCGTCCAGTCCTAGATCACATATCTTATGGAATGAATTTCTTTATTATGTACTTGTACACCATATAAGTTACAGAAAGTATAGATAAAGAAAGAATTACACTGGGTGACACAATGGGCGGCCTTATCGCTAAAAGCGATCTTTTCAAGACAACCTTTGGATGGATTTTCAAAACGAAAGGAAAGACAGTACTGTAGTCTTTGGTGTACTATTCATATATAAAATAAATACATATAAATATATATATCGCCGTGTAGGCGTGAATTTGCAAACTCATTATCCTAATTAATAATTTTAATTGTCAATCAACACTAACTCTTTAATCCTGTCATCTCTGAGATACCAGTTGAACTATTTCAAGGTCTATTTAAGTTGGGTTTTGGGTTCAGCGCCATCTATTGGCTTATTGTGGAATTAGTTATTGATCTGTTTGAATGAAGATCATCTGATAAGCTAATTTCAATGTTTAATTAATACGAGATGTTTAAATAAAACGGGAAAACTTATTGTAGGACTTTTAGATTTGTTCTCATTTCAACTGTTGCCCATTTGACGAAGTAAATATGTTTGATTATGACCTAATGCTATTCTTATTATGCAAAGTTGTCAACAATGCCAGATGTTATAATTTTAATGACCAATAACTAGATTTAATACGAGAACTTAACAAATTTGAGTAAATGATTAAATTATAAAAAGTCTTAAGACTATTTTACACAGCTATGTATTAATGGGAAACCTTCTGATAAGTAAGATTGTCAGATTACCGGAAACTTGGATAGTTTTATGATGAGATTCCTATTTCAATAATAATCTACAAAACTACTTTGTATTTGTGAGTATTGGGGTTGTTTAATGTTAAAATAATTAACCGAGCAGCATTTTAGTATTGTTTGCTAGCTTTATTCAACTATCCAAGTAATTAGTGTCTAAACAAAAACAGTATAGAAGTTCCGCCCACTAATATAGAATGATAGAACGCTCATCGCGCGTAGGTACTTACTTTACATACGTGTAGAATAATAACTGTTTAATAAATCGGATTGATCAGATGTTTGAAAACCTAATAAACATGTAACGCTAATTGTCATAAAGTGATTGTGTAAACTATAAAAAGATTTAAAAGAGTATCCTAGAGTATCTTGCTGGGTCTTCTCTAGAGATCGACAAGGGCTTTGCGACCCAGCGAGCCACACTATGTGGTTTTAGCTTCAAGTTCGAATGAAAACTCAAAGTGCCTGTAACTAAGTCAAATAAATACTTTCGAGTTCCAATCCAATGATGTGTGGTATTGAAGTTCACCCGTTCCTATGAAGAATGAAGGAATTGCCTCTAGGGATTGGATTTGATGATGGTGGTCCTATAATTCATAGGTACCTCGACGTGACATATATACTATATAGACAAACATATACAGTTATAAGTATGGAACAATAATATAGAAATCAAGAAAACAACAATTAAAGAGGGAGGTAGTGATTCTTTACCATAGTTTTAAAAATGGGCAGAGATAGAGCACGCCTTATATATGCTTTGCTCGTGTCAACGAGCAAAGCATTCCACAATCGCACCGCTTGAACCGTAAAAGATTTGTCGTAAAAGCTGGTGGAATGCATCGGCATCTCTAGTCCCAAGTTTTCCGATGACCTCAGATATCTATTATGTGTGTCATGAAGGCACTTGAAACGTTCTTTGAGATAAGAGGGGGTTTTAGGATTGTATAGAATACTGTAAAGCAGAAATAAAATATGAGAATCCCAGCGAAGACGTATGGGAAGCCACTTGAGCTTTGTCCGAAATTCAGAAATGTGACCATATTTGCGCAGGCCAAATATAAATCTTAAGAAACTGTTTTGAAGACGCTCAAATTTATCTAGTTGTGCCTGGGTGAGATCGAGATAACTGACATCAGCATAGTCAAGGGTAGGAAGCAGAAGGGACTGTGCAAGCGCAATTTTAGTGGCAGTGGGAAGAAAGTTTCGCAATCGTCTAAGGGACCTGGCAGATGCAAAAATTTTGCGGCTTACGTCCTGAAGCTGCGTACCCCAAGACATATATCTGTCGATCCAAACCCCAAGGTTCTTAACCTTCTCACTTATTGGAATAGTAGTTCCGTTAAATTGTACCAGAGGAAGTTGTGTCCAATTTACTTTTGGAATCATCCCAGAGCTACCAACAAGTATGACCTGGGTCTTCGACGGATTTACCCCACTCCATTCACAAATTGTAGCCTTGGTTCTTGGTTGTTGTAGGTTGTTGTAGTATTGAATTAATTGCATCAGCTTCTACTCACTCTCTAAGCTTGTTTGTATATTTGTAAATCGTCTGCATAAAGGTGGTAGGAGGTGAGAAGCTTTTTGGAGATAGCGTTTATAAATATTGCGAAGAGTAAAGGAGATAAAACGCCACCCTGAGGTACACCGGCATTTGTATAACACCAAGAAGAGTTAGATTCTTCTATGCATATATGTTGCCGGCGGCCATACAGGTAACTACGAAACCACTCAATCGCCGTTGAAGATATGTTAAGCGAGCGAAGTATGCCAAGCAGGATATCGAAATCGACAGTATTAAATGCATTACTAAAATCTAGCAATAAAAAGATGTCCTCTTTCCATGCCTAGCCGAATGTCATCCGTAACGATCACTAAGGCAGTAGCTGTGCTGTGACCAGGACGAAATCCGGATTGAAAAGGATTCAGCAGACTATTCTTACAAAGAAAAGCACTAAGCTGATTGTGGACTAGGCGTTCAAGGACTTTGGAGAGGAACGGCAGACATAGGACGGTATTCGGAGAAGGAAGTAGGATTGACCTTTTTGGATAAAGGAGTGATTTTGGCCTCTTTCCAAGCTGATGGAAAGACCCCATGGGAATGGAATGCCTAAGGACTTGTTTCTGAATAGAATATTTGGAGTTAAGAACGGCTTTATGAATGCCTGCCTTATCATGACGTATCAAAACATATTATGGTTCCACTGTGTCTGAGAGATGGAGTTATACAAAACACTGTCAGTTCTGTCCCTTTTTTACAGTCGCATAAGGATAGTTGATAATTGTTAAACTTTTTCAGTCCACGGACCCCTAGAAAATAAAGCATAATTTCAATTTAAAAAAAAGCAGTAATTTTCGGTTTCGGACCATTTATTTTGGTACTAAAAAAATATCCAAAAAATACGCTAATGTGAAGGTTGGTGGTGCTTTTTAGGTTTCCGTACCCAAAATGTAAAAACGGGACCCTATTACTAAGACTCCGTCGTCCATCTGTCTGTCTGTTTGTCTGTCACCAGGCTGTATCTCATGAACCGTAATAGCTAGACAGTTAAAATTTTCCCAGGTGAGGTATTTCTTTACTAAAAACAGAATAAAATGAAAATTTTGGTGGGGCACCCATAAAACAAACGTGTTTTTTTTGCCGTTTTTTGCAATATTGGTACGGAAATTAGTCATATTTGGGTTATGTTACTACTAAGTTGTAATCTCAAATCGGGTCCACTTTTTTTAATTGAACGATTAGTCCAAAAGTCAAGCTTTTTAGCATCGTTTCTATTTTATCTTCAACTTGAAATATGTTGATATAATCCTTGTAGACCTAAGTTCATCTCGTTAGGGACACTAAAGATATCAGCTAAATATGCTGCCATTGTGAGCCATCCAAAGTCATTGAAGTGATCAGCATGTTTATCGACGCCGCCGATAGAATTTTCAAAAAAACATTCTGATCTGAGCTCAAAAACACGCGACACATCTTAGCTACGAAACAACAATCGCAATACAGCATGCAATAACAACTGCTTGTTAACGTTTCCCGTTTCTTCACAAATTGCACCAAAATAAGGAAATTTAGTGGCCTAGCTTTAGCCTGCACTACGTCGTCAAAAAAAATTAAAGCAGAGGTAAGTGTTTTAATTTTTTTACCATATTTCAACAACTGAAGCCTCTCTTTATTTTTATTTTCTTCAAGCGCGCTTGAATTCATATTCGTGTACTGATCATAGCCCGAGCACCGCCGCAACTAACTGCCACACATTTATCCCTCTGTATTTCATGCGTGGACATGAAGTTGTTCAACACTTCAAATATTGCTTTACCTGTAGTATATGAAGGCAGAGGCATACAGAATCTAAAAGCCTCACTTATAAACATAATTATGCAAGCAAGTTTACGTAATTGCTCTAAAATTCTTAAAACTTGGAGTTTCAAGCGCAGCGTTCGTGCGTACGGGAACTCGTCCGAGCGTGCTGGGGCGTGCACTGATTTTGGAATTAAATATGACAACGTCGGGCGGATCCAAAGACTGCCGTGTTGAAGAAGGGGTGCTTTTTCCATATTTGTCTATCAAACTATAGGTTAGACTAGTGATCTATCGAGAATATGCGCCTTTGTGACATAAATATACTTATGAATATTCGCGAAAATTGACTTTCGCCGATTCAGTGATCTTGACCGTCGACTGGTGGTGGCATTTATTTATTATTGCTAAATGATCCATAGATGAGACTGCGGAGCCCAATACGTCCATATACTCGTGGACTCTCAGGGGTCCGCGGACCATAGGTTAAGAAACACTGGTCTAAACTATAGTTTATCAAATATCTACTCAATTCAAGTTCTTAATTTAGAAATCGCCCGACTGTTGACTGTTCTAAGTTCGAAGAAGTGTCGACATTTGAGTGACGGGAACAAAGATGAAAATATGAATATTTAATGCTGATTCAATTTTGTGTCTATGTTCACTTAAAACAACTGTCAACCGTTTGATGGTTAGAGTCGGACTCCTCTCGTCTCAATCCGTCTATCTATTTGTGGTCCAGCTTTAAAACAAATTATCGCTGGACTGAATGACAAGGGTCAGACAAACATTAGAAGCATGTACTTGTCGTGGTGAGAAGGGTATGAAAAGACGCGTAGATAGTTTGATACAATATAATACATGGGAATGCTTCTTTAATCTCTTTGTTTATATTTATTCATATCAAAAGGATTGAATTTCGTAAATACAATAGAGGAACTGAACCGTGTTGATGCAGTGGAAAAGTCCGCGACTCTTGTTGTTGAGTTGTAGTTTGCAGGTACGACCCCAGGCAGGCACTAGACGCCAATTTGTCCTAGGATCAAATATTTGAGGACATATTATAACTTCCACGAACCTGCATAGCTAGGACCCGCTTGGTGGATTACAATTTAACAGTCCACTTCCTCTCACACTGGTCTCCTCACCAGGAGTAGAAAAACTTTTGGCTGATTATGTTAAATGAGGAAAAACTCCTAAATATAACAAGAGATAACTTAACATCACGTAGTCCGACATTTTCCAGTTAGGTTTATTTAATTCGCATGTTAGAGGAGGCGAGCGAAATGTAGAGATCCGCAAGAGAACCAGGGTTACCGACTTTGCCCGAAGAATTGCCAAACTTAAGTAGCAGTGGGCAGGGCACATTGCTAGCAGAGCGGATGGCTGATGATATTATATATCGCTATCGTTATTATTGGATATCGCTGCACATGCTGAGATAGGAGCCTTTTTGGTCTCGCACAGGTTTTAATTGTTTATTATTTTTATTATTGTTTAATTTTATGCATATCTCTCGTGTCCCCTGTGCGGGTCACAAATAAATATTTTTTCTTTCTTTCTTTCTTTCTATGAGGCAGAAAGATTCTGGAGTTACGAAAGCGAACCGGAAGACGTTGCGTTGGAAGGCCTCCCACCCGGTGGATCGATGACCTGGTGAAGGTCGTGGGGATTTACTGGATGCGAGACGCACGGGACCGGTGAATGTGGCGACGCTTGGAGGAGGCCTATGTCCAGCAGTGGACGTCTTTCAGCTGATATGATGATGATGAGGGGGCGAGCCTATTGCCATCGACCAGGATCAAACCCAGACACCGGGCTGCTACTACAAAAAAAAACCCAGAAGAAAAACCAAATAACAATTTGCTCGATCCGAGAATCGAACCCACCAGACAACACACAAGCGTTTGCGACCACCAGACCAACGAGGCAGTAACAAGATATTTGTTTTTAGGGTTCCGTACCCAAAGGGTAAAACGGGACCCCATTAGACAATGATAATCATGTTTGTATCTTATGAACCGTGATAGCTAGACAGTTGTAATTTTCGTAGATGATGTATTTCTGTTACCGCTATAACAACAAATAATAAAAACAGCATATAATAAACATTTAAGTGGGGCTCCCATACAACAAACGTGATTTTGTTGCCGTTTTTTGAGATAATGGTATAGAACACTTCGTGCGCGAGTCCGACTCGCACTTGGCCGTTTTTTATATAAAGCCTTATTTAATAAAAACTTAATTATTAATAGATTAGTCAGCCGGTTCCCGGGTTTACTCCAGCTATGAGATTGCCATCACAACTAACAATCCATTACGGGTTTAAATTACCTACAAATAAAATGCCTCACACCCACACACCGACCCGGCTTAGTTTACCTACAAAGAGAAAAAAGCGAACCTAATGGAAACACGTTTCAAATAGGTATTCAATAAAATCTAACCGTTTTGAATAACATTATTGTCATAAAAAATATACCTCGTATTGTGAAAATGAAACCGGTGTTTTCTATATTTTGTTGAATTACGCAAACATGTATTTGATTGGTTCTTTCTGAACGACCTCAAAAAAAACTATTACCGAAAATAAAAAACCGACTACCAAAGCAAAACGTTACAAAGCGAAAAATAACCTTATTTTCTCCTAGTCTTTGTAACCTATTGTTTTTAATTTTTCGACACCGACTACGGAATGTAACCAAGTAAATGTATGTACAGAGTACATCACACGACGATTCCAATAAGCCCAAACACGATAACGATACATTGTTTTATTTCGGATTGTCAGGCCTACCTTCCGGCTTCACTGTCAGATCAGTTCGATGGTACCATTTTCATAAGTACCTTTCATAAGTAGTTTTCTTCACCAAATGATACTTTCTGAGTGCAAATGCTTGCATCGTTTATGAAAATACCAAAATCGCTATACGTATGCCTATAAAATTTGAGGAGTTCCCTCAATTTCTCCAGGATCCCATCATCTGATCCTGCCATGATGACCATGGGACCACCTGGGAAGTATACCCTTTCAAATAAAAGAAGAAGCAGGCGTCTTTGAGTAATCGTGTAATAAAAAAAAGATTGAAATTGAGAACCTCCTCCTTTTTTTTAAGTCGGTTAAAAAGGAAGTTAATTTTAGGAGGAAATGGGTTATTTTTTAATTTTTCATGATCCTCTCTCTGTAAATGTTATCCATATTTATAAGTAGGTATTAAAACCCCGTCAAAAATTGTCAATGTACGAGTAGGTTCAAAAAAGTCAATCAGCCATACTTGGCTTATTGAGATAAAATAGTTATAAAAAGCTTATAAAACAAGGTTTTTCATAGTCAACAAATCCTACATCATGGGTATGCTTAAAAATAATAATTATTATGAGCCTGTTATGTCCAACTGCAGGGCAAAGGCCGTCTTTCCATTTTTCCAGTCTTTTTCTACATCTGGCCAATCCTTCAAAAATACATCTAATTCGTCTAATTAAAAGTAATTGGTGGATTGATAATGATATCACTTAGCTAGCCGTGCATTGGCATTGAAGCCAATAGTGTTTAAAAAATTAGAACACGATCGGTTGGTGATAACAGTTTTAAAATTCAGATGCAAGATTCACCAATACATACTAACTAACTAACAAGGCTAGTCAAATAAAAAAATGTGACAGCTTAAAAATATAGGCTTATAAGTTGGAATGCTGCAGAAGTCTCTCAAGTTCTACATGTGAAAATTTACTCAGGCATAACGTTGGACGACAATATTTAATATCACCAACCATGTCGCGAATTTTATTAAAAATCAAAAGAATTTCATAACGTTGGGGCTGATATAACCTTTGTTACCTAGACAGAACAAAATTGGTTCTTTGATGTGGCAATAAATCATTATTTTTGTGAATTTTTATAACCGATGGTTTATTGCCAGTTTTAGGATAGACATTAATCTCTTGAAAATATAGATTCTATGATATAAGTCGTTCCTTCAACATAAACATCTTCAAAGTGCTTCAAGACTAAAAACATTTCGTTAGGCTCGCGTTTGACTATTATCTCACATCATGGTAAGTGATGATGTGGTCGACTATGGAGCTAGCTAGAAGTAAATTATTCACTCCAAGTTATATTTTCGAGGCGTTTAGGGTTGTGTTAAAGTTCTCGGTCAGTAGGGTCCGAGTGCTCACGCATTAATTAAAGATCTATCTAAACATGAGTATTTCGCGATAAAACGTGTGATTCAAAGGCTGGCTTTTACCTTGGTCAGAAGATAAGCATTGCCATACAACGTGTCAATGCTGCCAGTCTTTTGGGCACAATACCAATGGACAAACGATGTAGAGGAGTATTTCGACGGCAATTTTCAGAATAGAATATTTTTTATCCAGCTGCAGCTGAAAGGGTTATTTTTTTCGCGCGTACATTGTATTTATGTATGTTATATTTGTTATTACCTCGTATCTTTCAAACCACTTGACGATTTTTATAGTTAAGACATCGTTAGATAGTTCTTGGCCGCCCAAGTGTTCATAGATAAGTGCCGTTAAAAAAAAAGGAACATGGCGGCTTCGGGCGCAATTTTTCTTTTCTTCCAAACCCATCGACTGGGTTATCAAAATGAAAGGTTTTTAGAGGTGATTACAAAAATATATACCACTTATATGTTTTAAAGTCATTCGAATAAAATAGTATAACTAAAATGTTGTAAATAAAAATAGTTAATAAAATCAATAAACCCAACTGCAAAGATGTAAACAAGATGAAAATCATTCTGTGCAGTCGGAGGATATTTATAGATTTGGTAATCCAGCTCGCGAACATGTATCCTCCGACTGCACATCATGATTTTCTTCTTTTTACATCTTGTTAAATATTCAAGCATCAGCTGAATATTAAAGCAGTTATCCTCAACCGATTAAGATGACATTTTGCATACACGCTTAGTTTGGATACAAACAACCTTTTGAGCGTGCATTGTGCACGGTAAGCTCAAAAGTTTATTTAAAAAAAGTTTTTTTTTATGGGAAAACAAATATTTGTTTTAAGTGTATAATATGTTTATAGTCTTATTTAATTAAGAATGTTATAAACTGTATATATTTTTGTCTACGTAAATAGATGCTTAGGATAGATTCACTCTTGACTTAAATACTCACAGATTAAAGCTAAATTCTCTCTAGGCACATAGCCAGAATCATAACATTATTTAAAGCAGATAGCTTGATGAACATACATAGGTAAGGGACAACCTTGCATAAATTTTCACACGACAACACAGTAAGCGGATTTGTTATATAACTACCCTGAGCTGTAAATATGGAAAAGGTTCCGTATATTTTTGACCTGGTACTCTATAGTCAACCACAACATCTTTTGCCGTCGGATGAGATTGTGGTTAAACCCACGACGAATGCTAGGAAATGCTTTCAATGATAGAAGCCTACACCATTGCTGAGTATCATAGGCTAATTTTCACCCCAAAAGTGCACGGTACCATATCAGTACCGATTGCGCATCGCCGTACTTGTTGAAGTCAGTTAATGGAACGGGCTAGGCGGAATCATATTTTGCAATTTCAACGCACACTCACCGCAATATAAACGACATGTATGAACATGGGTTCACCGATTCCATTGATATCAAACAAATTGTCGTGGGTTTTGTTTCAAATATTTACGGAACCAACTCCCTATTTACAGTGCAAGGTCGCTTCCTGCGTTTCCTTATGAAGGACAATGGAAGTGAAGCTACGGAAAAGCTAGTTAATCTATACCAATATTATAAAGAGGAAATATTTTTTTGTTTGTTTTTTTGTACCGAATAGGCTCCGAAAATACTGGACCGATTTTAAAAATTATTTTATCTTTGGAAAGCTACATTATTCCAAAGTAACATAAGCAATAATTTATTTTCAAAAAAAATTGAGATCCTTATGAAAATTGCAATAATGTCACCCAAAGAAGCAACATTTTGCCTATAAAATTCATTATTTTTCGTGCTCTTTGAAAACTATTGATGATACATAAAAATGATGTACTACATGATTCTAGTACTCATTATTATCTACAAAAAAATCTTCGAGACAATATAACTCACTATCATAGTTAAGTCACAATAGCAGCTTTTGTATTCTAAAATTTATTTAGATCGTCGGTAGAAACAAAAGTTGGTTGGACTTTCGTATTGTAGTGTAATTCTTATTCAAATAAATAGTTTAACAAATTGGTAGGTAACCTACCAATTTACTATTCTACTATTTTTTGTAGGGTAAATAGGGTATGTAGGATAGGGTAGGTAGGTTGATCGGTAGGGCAGGTGAGTAGGTTGGTAGGTAGATAGGTAGGTGGTAGGTACGAAGATGGCCAGTTGACGGGAGCGGGAGTCAGCTAGTAATAAAATACAAATAATGTATTTTACTCGCATTTCAGCATGGACTATTACGGTCATTATGGAGCCTATAAGCCCTTGCCCTTGGTGGACTCCTTAAGGCTTATTTAAAACATCTTTTTCAAGGCAGACTGAAAATTATGTAAATCCTTCTTCAAGACGCTCAGCGTCATATTGAGTTTCCCGTGACAACGTTTAGCCTAGAAAATATTCTGGGTCAAGACATTTTCAGGACCACATTGTTTATTGACATGGCTGTAAGTTTACGAGATATCAAAATCCTAAAATATTATAAACGTGAAAGTTTGTGAGGATGGATGGATGGATGGATGGTGGTTGTTACTTTTACACGCAAAAACTACTAAACGGATTTTGATGAAACTTTACAGAAATATAGCTTGACATCAGAATAACACCTATGCTTATAAAGATATTGGGCGAAGCACTAATTTCACGGGTAGAGTCGCGGTTGGCAGTTCAACTGAAACAAAAGAAATAACCAAACCAGTTTTTAAACTTTAAAAAGCAAACTTTAGTTATTATATCATCATTTCAGCCTAAAGACGTCCACTGCTGGACATAGGCCTCCCCCAGGCGTCGCCACATTGACCGATCCCGTGCGTCTCGCATCCAGCGCCTTCCCGCAACCTTTACTAGGCCATCAGTCTACCTAGTGGGAGGCCTTCCAACGTATCGTCTTCCGGTTCGCGGTCACCATTCCAGAACTTTTTGGCCCCATAGGCCATCCGTTATGCGAGCAATGTGCCCTATCCACTGCCACTTAAGTTTGGCAATTCTTCGGGCTATGTCGGTAACTTTGGTTCTCCTGCGGATACGAGTATCATAATTTCTGACGTGATCACGCAAGGAAATACCGAGCATAGCCCTCTCCATTGCCCTTTGGGTGACTTTGAGCTTTCTGATAAGGCCCATTGTGAGCGACCACGTCTCGGTCCTATAGGTGATCACTGGCAACACACACTGGTCATAGACTTTTGTAAACAAAAAATTTTTGTAAAAGATATGGGCACGACAACTTCTGTCTCGTCCTGTTGCGGATTTTATGGAAGAACCCTTTGTCTTATTTACTAACAAGATTATGCTAGTGGGTTCTCCCGCGTCAAAGTCTGAATTTATCCCAAGGGACTCCCGGGGTAAAAACTACCCTGAGTCTTTCTTTAAAGTACAATCTGTCTCTTTAATTAAATTCAACAAAATTGGTTTAGTTGTGAAAATGTTACAAACAAGCATACAGACAGATTGAGAGAGTTACTTCTGAATTTATAATATTATATAAATACATACGTACCTAAACCTACCTTTACCTTTTTTTGTAGGCAGAAACTACAGAACGCCATTTGCTACGATCCTTACATGCTTCTTTTGCTTCACTGACATTCATACATCTAGTCATACACGCACGCTGGTTATGAGTAAGGCGCACCTGGCCATTCTGAAGAACATCACCAATAAGGTGTATACAGGGTGTCCCAGAAATCGACGTCAAGCCGTAAATGGGTGATAGACCAAGTTATAACAGTTCTCAGAAAAATACGAAAAAAAATCTATCTCATGTTTTTAAAAAATTATGTTCACTTTAAAAATTTACTAAAAAAATCAATCCCTGTAATGGTTCTTTAACTCCAATTGCTACAAATCCCATAATTTATCTAATTTTTTTATTATTATGTAATCTTGAATAATGCTTGTGTAGATTTTTGCCTAAAATTCAAAGCCAACTCCTCCTACTTAGAAGAAAATTAAACTTTTTCAAAACCAAATTATTCAAATTTACTATTTCGCCCAACTTTAACTGACTGTACTGAAAAAAAAATGTACTACGCTAGTTCGGCAAGTAACATGAAAAATTGGCGCATTTAATAAGGTTTCAAAAATGGTGTAACACTTGCTAGATTACGTTTTCAATAATTGGTCAAATTTTTTTTTGTAAATTGTCTCGGTTTTTACCCAAAATGTCCATACTTCCTTAAAATGACTTTAGCTTACCTAAAGCTTTGCTAAACTCCGTTTCTAATTCGATAGAGACGGAGAGAGTCATTTTACGAAGTGTGAGCGAGATAAGAAATCGAAATTTTACGTAATTTAAGAGCAAAGTTATGATAGTGATTCAACCTTTTCAAGACGTAAATGGGTGATAGACCAAGTTATAACAGTTCTCAGAAAAATACGAAAAAAAATCTATCTCATGTTTAAAAAAATTTATGGTCACTTTAAAAATTTACTAAAAAAATCAATCCCTGTAATGGTTCTTTAACTCCAATTGCTACAAATCCCATAATGAGACTCTCTCCGTCTCTATCGAATTAGAAACGGAGTTTAGCAAAGCTTTAGGTAAGCTAAAGTCATTTTAAGGAAGTATGGACATTTTGGGTAAAAACCGATACTATTTACAAAAAAAAATTTGACCAATTATTGAAAACGTAATCTAGCAAGTGTTACACCATTTTTGAATCCTTATTAAATGCGCCAATTTTTCATGTTACTTGCCAAACTAGCGTAGTACATTTTTTTTTCAGTACAGTCAGTTAAAGTTGGGCGAAACAGTAAATTTGAATAATTTGGTTTTGAAAAAGTTTAATTTTCTTCTAAGTAGGAGGAGTTGGCTTTAAATTTTAGGCAAAAATCTACACAAGCATTATTCAAGATTACATAATAATAAAAAAAATTGATAAATTATGGGATTTGTAGCAATTGTAGTTAAAGAACCATTACAGGGATTGATTTTTTTAGTAAATTTTTAAAGTGAACATAATTTTTTAAAAACATGAGATAGATTTTTTTTCGTATTTTTCTGAGAACTGTTATAACTTGGTCTATCACCCATTTACGGCTTGACGTCGATTTCTGGGACACCCTGTATATATCTTTCAAGGGCGTCCCTTCCCGGCGTTTCCATTCACGTCTGCCTTGTAAATACCTGAATAAATACCTATAGTTAGTCGCCTTTCATTCATCCTCTCTACATGACCAAACCATCTTAGCATACTCCTTTAAGTTTTTGTCTTACTACATCTTCTTTTAAACCACAACGTTGTCCTTATTATTACATCATTCCTCAATCTATCATTCACTTCCATACATAAGTGTAGGCAGCACACTGTTGTGAACAGAGAGTTGAGTATCTTTAGACATCGATTGTCTGGTTACAACCGCATGTATAGCACCATTCACTTTATTTCTTGCATACACTCTCCTTTCAACATCTTCCCAAAATATACAAAGTCGCTCACTTGCTCCTCACTCTTAACATTTATTTTCAATTCACACTGCGATACATCATCTTCTCTTTCAAACACCATTACCTTAGTCTTGTTCACATTTATACCCATCCCTTTTAACTTAAAAGCTTCATTCATCACAGTCTGAGCAGAACAGTTGCAAGACATGATTGTCTTGCAACAAGAACTACTATTCAAGTAGAACTTGATGATCTACGTAGAGAAGGCATTTGACAGGCAATTTATTCATCCTCAATCCGAACTCATGCTCTTTCAAACCTATCAGACAATTTTCCATGCACAAGTGGAACAGCTACGCTGACGCTACGCGGCTCCGTCTCACACCCCTTGAGATGGAAAACCAGTTAATATGCGCCCCATTAATCCTAACACAAGCACTGCAATCCCTATATAGAGATTTCAGTGCCCGTACCAAGCGTCCGTCCACGCCGTACCCGAATATTTGTATCGATATTTGAATTTGAGATCATGCACAAAACTCTGGTTTGAACGTCCTACAATCTCGAATTTCTTTCATCATTTTATGTATAACAGAAAATATTTCTGTTTCATCATAAAAATGTGTCATCATATTACAGAAAATGACGATTTCGATTGCCGGCTAGTTAATGAAAAGAAAACTAAATAGGAAAAGCTTGTGAAAAGTTTAGTATTAAACCAACTTGCTGCACTCAACATTCCTTTTCACCCGATTTCGGTAAATAGCCTTAGGGTCGAGGCATATTGGCGCAGAGTCAGTGTCGATACAAAAGACAACCACTATGTTAGAAACAAACAGATAAACTCTGCGATAAAAATATGTATATTACGTTGTGGCGATAAAGGTCAGTATGTTATGTACATTATTAGAAGTTCGTTCGAGTTTGTCTCAATGTGCTTTAAGCCTTTACGAAACATTATGAAACGTATGTGCGATCTGTGATTTGGTCGTCTAAACTAGGCCACACATGTCACAAGCAGTTTCCATCCGTCTGTTTCAAACTGTGTCTGAAATGAAATCAAATGTCACTCGGTCGTGAGCGAGCATGCATTATACTGACACGACTAAACTGTTACACGAGGGCCTATGGAATTATGTCGCTTTTCCTTTAAGAGGAAGCGAGGCGGCGCGAGTATGAGAAGCGGCGCTGTGAAAATGTGTGATTAATAAATTATAAAATAAATTGTTTATTAGTACATTTACATAAACATAATTGATTGTTTATTCTTTCCCTTTTTCTTTTCTCCATAGCAAGCTACCTTCGCGACTGGACAGTAGAATCTTTTATATAACTTTAAATATTTGATATTCAAAAGTGCTGCTTAAAATGGCCTAATTGAAATAAATAATTTGAGTTTTAAGCTTTGCAAGGATCTTTCGCGGTGCGAGGATGTGTAACGAATCTGTAAAATGGTGTCTAGCCGCTCACACGCATTTCTCGCTCACATCCTTTTAACCCTGATTTCCGATTTCTGCATGTTACAATATCTAGCTGAAGGAAAATGAAGTAATCCCATAGATAGACTTTTTTCTCGCCCATGGCCTAGTTACCACATCCATCTATGGTGGCAAAATCACCCTTAAATTTGACCGTCCACTACCATGTAGGATACGCACGTAGAGATTTCCCAAGTTAGCTGCGCCGTTCATTTGTTTGCATGCCACGCATCTGTGTGTAGCATAGGCGTGGTGAGCAGTGGAAGATACCATCCACTCTTTGATACAATGAGAAGCTTAGTACACGTATAGAGATTTATTTTGGGGAAAACCACACTATTCCCAAACCACTGCAACTCCATAATGCAAGAAGCAATATTGGTAACCACGAGAAAAGCGCCGAGGCAATGAAGCTCGACCAAGTCCCGGAGAATGAATTTAACTGTCTTGAATCCTGCAACGAAATTAACCAGAAAAGAATAACGGAGGAGCAGGACAAATAACATATTTTCCACTTCCCTCTATATCAAGCAGGAAACAGAACAAACAAGCTCAATAGGCACAATGGACCGTACAGGATGGTTGTTGTTGTGCTGTTGTATAAATGAAAAAAAAAATACTGTGCACATCAAGTGTCAAACGAACCCACTCCCCCCTCCCGCACGGCGCCCCGTTCACCTCGTGCGCCAATAGCGAGAATCAAACGTCAGAGTGACATTGACAGCTTCAAGTTCCCATTTATTTGGCACATATAGTAGGATTTGTTCGACGTCTGGTGGTTTTGTAGTTCGTATATATAGGTTTCGCTACACATGTGCGTAGCTTAGCTGTGGTTGATGGAGCAGAGCCCTAACAAGAGTGCCTACTAAGGAATTTATAGCTATTCCTGTGAGAACGAATACAGCAGTTTTTATTTCAGATACTGTGCGACACACGTTTTTAAGTATTAACATCTCTTAAAGTCGAACTGAAGTTGTAAGGTGTCGTGAAAAGTAGTAAATATAATATGTATGTGACTTTCGTTTTTCACGACTGTGTTCGTAAAATGTTAACTTTTTCACGATGAAATGTACCATTTTATTTTAGGCCATCTGCTTTTTCCATTACTCAAGAGAGTCCTTGTGATGGTAACATTTGGTTTAAAAAATGGGACGAAAACATCTCAATGTACCATTTTACTGCCGTCTTTAAAATAAAACCATGAAAAATCGAATATTATGTAATACTAGGATTTGCTGTGGCTTTGCCCGAATGAAAGTCAACAAATTATCCCACGGGAAGTAATGACCTTATGCAGGCCATAGTTTACTCGTCATGTTCCCGTCCAAACCAGATTCGTTATGAAACTACTATTTTCTTTTCTATTACAGAAAGCCAAACTTATAGAATAAGAATATAATGATTAAACCGCTTACATAGAAGGGTGTGGTCTTAATACAGCGTTCTTCAATTGTTTCAGTGGCTGTTTACAGTCTCATGTGGTAACAATCGTGAGCAATGACGTAATATCCGAGCCCCCCCACTGAGACATAGAATAAGTGCAATATTTCAGATGGAGTTTAATAAGACAATATGACATTCCTCTTAAGACAGTCGGACTTAATGCTAGTCTTAATTTGATCATCTGTTTCAAATTACCATCACGACTGCTTTCTCCGAAGGATTAGGTGTACTCTACATCCATATTTCGCCAATAGGGATGTTTCTTAGGTAGAAAAATGATAATTATATTTGGTCCGTCAGTGAGATTATCTAATAATATTGGACCCGTATTTGTTGTTTTATTAAATACTAGCTGTTCCCCGCGGCTTCGCTCCCGTGGACCACACCACAGGACCCGTTTTCGGGATTAAAAAATAGCCTATGTCACTCAGGAATAATGTAGCTTTCTAATGGGGAAAGTGTTTTTTATAATCGGTTTCGGAGCCTTTTCTTTACAAACAAACAAACAAAAAAATATTTCCTCTTTATAATATTGGTATATGGTATACGACACACCGTGACGTGTGTCGTATACCATATGCCAATATTGGTTCAATATTGTTATCTAACTGACGGACTTAATAGATATTCTTTGCCAACCCATACGAAATAGTTTGAGCTACAGCTCGTAAACCCCCTAATAAAGCATAATTAGAATTAGAAGATCAACCAGCAACTATAACGTATATTATGTATACAACAGTGTATTATGTTTAAGTCGATATAAAAGGGGGTATTTTCATATTTTTTTTCATAAACCGGGCATAAATCTAGACACCGGGCTGCTACTGAGAAAGCCCAGATGGTAAAACTCAATAACACTTTTGTTTGTTTTGTTTAAAAAACCGGCCAAGTGCGAGTCGGACTCGCGCACGAAGGGTTCCGTACTATTTTCGCAAAAATATCACGTTTGTTGTATGGGAGCCCCACATAAATATTTATTTTATTCTGATTTGTATTTGTTATCATAGCGGCAACAGAAATACATCATCTGTGAAAATTTCAACTGCCTAGCTATCACGGTTCATGAGATACAGCCTGGTGACAGATGGACAGACAGACAGACCGACGGACCGCGGATTCTTAGTAATAGGTACCCGTTTTTACCCTTTGGGTACGGAACCCTAAGAAATAACATTGCCCCACACAAGGCATTTCTTCCTGTGCTTGTTTCTTCTTGTTACTTGTCTTGTGTGTGACTTTGTCCGAACCGGGCACCGAAACCTAGAACCTGATGCTGAGGGTAGCACTTGGAACCACTAGATCGACGAGGTAGTCAAATAAAACATGTTACCTAGTTAATTAGCTAGTCTAGCACAACTAGTGCCAAGATGGTTGAGCTGCGCTTGCTGTATTCGTATATCTTAGGGGTAGTCAGAAACCCGAGAAGCTAATAACACCCCAGTAACTGACAACTATGACCTCATAGTTTTTTGTTCATTTCCATTTCATATATTAGATAGATAGATAGATAAAACATTTATTTAGTGCACACAAAAGACACAGCACAAAATCACAATTAAATTTTCAATTTGTACGAGGTATATAAAAACAAGGTGCCAACATACAAAAGAAAGAAAAAGAAAAACAAAATCATACAGGAAATAAAAGTGACATAGTAACATACCTCAAATAGTAGTTATAACGATTAAAACACAGTGCGGTGTGCGTCTCAAGGTTGCACCAAATGGGAGTCCAGCTCAGCACGTGTCAGGCATATACCTGACGCTGATATTCTGCTGGATCCCTGCAGTGACATATGGTCGCTAAGCAGACGTGATAATTATGTTAGTGTTGTTAAAGTGTTATGCGAAGAGTATTTCACGTAAGTATACCCGCAACTTTAATATTAAATGACTAATCTTTTTCTCAACTCGAAGAAATGATAAATGAACTACATAACAGTCTCACTATTGGTTGGGAACTAAACACAGAGAAACAAAAATTATGACCATCAGTCTAAAATAACCTATAAAAATAGACAACAACCATTGAAGTATGTGCAAGACTATATTTACCTGGGTAAAGAGATATCTTTTAAAAATCTAGACATCGAGACGAGCTTAACAGACGTGTGAACACTCGTAATTACTGTCTGGGCCACACCTCTTCGAGTTCCTTAACACAGGCAGGTAAACCGGTTTTCCTGCTGTTCTTGGCATTTCTTTATGCAAATCGTTCAGTGCACTCCTACCAACTTATCTGTGAAATGGCGAAAATTGGAACTTCGGTCGTCATGTTGAAATGTCATTCGATTGTCAGTGTCTACTACATTCGGGTTCTCTGGTTGTTTTGTCGTGATATTGCTGAATTTATATAGTTAATTATGCCGAAAGCTATTAAAAGTGATGCTCGAAATATTATTCTAAAGGTTAAAAAAACCCTTTTTTGAAGAAGAAGCTCGAAGCTCCGATTATTCCATTTAATCAAATATACAAATGAATTTCGGCAGCGACAGGTTAGTAATGTCAACTTTCTTGTTATAAATTACCCAATACTTAACTAATTATTTAAGTCCACGAAATATTAGTTTCTATTCTTGCTGCAGGTTAGCGTAACGGTAACGTACATCTATTAGGGAACCTGCTAAGTCAGTGAGCAAACTAACCTGCCAGATTTCAAATTTCCACCAAAATTTATTTTATCATCTTATATTTCAGGTGTGAGTCAAGGACTAATTTCAAAAATTAAGTTAAGGAAGGGCACGCAGCAAAAGAAACTGGTACAAAAATTCGGACACCAGGCAAGGAAAGAAAACGTAAAAGTGGATTTGTGCATGTTGATGATTTTGACATGGGAGTTATACGGAGGCAAGTACATGAATTTTATTCTGCAAATAAAAGAGGTCCCTTCTGTTAAAAAGCTTCTAGAGTTCTTAAAGACAGAAATAAATTACACAGGACAGCGAGAGAGTCTGCGAAAGCTGCTCAAGTCAATCGGTAGGTTCTTATGGAGCGTAATTAAATATCAGCTTGGAGACCTAATACTTGCATGCAGTGGATAAAAATAATAATTCTCCCCAGCTCCGGCCCATAATTTATTTAGATGAGACCTATATTTACTCTTCGCAAACATCGGGTAAATGTTGGCAAGGAGAGAGTGAAGACGGAGTATTGGAGCCTGTATCGAAAGGGCAATGATATATTATTTTTCATGTGGGAGGAGATACTGGATTTGTTACAAATGCCCTACTTGTGTTTAAATCAAACACAAAAAGTGGTGATTATCATGACGAGATGAATAGTACCAACTTTAAAAAGTGGGTTATTGAAAAACTTGTGCCTAATTTACGAGCCATTGTAGTGATGGATAATACTCATTATCACCGTATTTGTGTGAATAATGTCCCAAATACGAATTCCTTAAAAAAGATATGCAATTATGGTTGACCCAAAATAAAATTGACTACGGAGAGAATTTGACTAAACCTCAGCTTTTAGAAATAATTAAGAGGAACAAGCCTGAACATGTATATGAGGTTGAAAAATTTTTAGAAGACAATAGACACTAATGCTTATATTTACCACCTTATCACTGTGATCTCAATCCCATTGAACTTATATGGAGCGCAATGAAAAGAAAAGTTGCTGATGTAAATATTGAGCACAAAAATGCTGAAATTCCCCGCCAAGTTAGAGAAGCTTAAAAAAAATGTATTTAGTTAAACCTTTTATTATAGAAGTGGTAAGTGACACTGAAACCGAAAGCGATAGTGATAATGATGATATTAGTACGGAAATAAGCGGAGTATGGCCTCACAACCAGGGTGAAGTTGTGTATGCAGGTTCATCTAAAGATCACAATTACTGTAAATCTGGTTTATTACACTACATTACCACTAGGTACCACTGCTAATTATAATTAGTCAAATCTGGTGTTAGAGGTTAAGTACGGTCATAACTAAATGCTAGACATCTAGGTACCTCTTGCAGGGTAAGTACCTACTTAACTTCGCATTAAATGAAAGGTGTATCCCCCCCGTGGAACATTTTATCTGCTGAATTTCCACTTCATTGGATTACTTTTTAGATAAAGCCATTGTTTATTGCTGAGAGATTAAACTGTTAGCGTACCTACGTAACTGAAAATTATCAAATTCTTTTATTTATTATTTATATATTGGTATAATTGTTTTTAATTTGTAAAAACTGTAATTCTTATTAAATTATTATGTGTAATGTGAAATTTCGTTTATATTATTATTATATTAATTAGCAATACTGAATCGACGGTGCCGTCCTCTTTCAGTTCACAGATAACTTGGTAGGACTGTACCTACTCTATTCATGTAGGTATAGTATAGGATATGGATAAAGGTACATACTATATTATTTTTAAACCAACTTTACAAAAAGAAGGAGGTTCGACTTTAGTACGTTCCGTGTTGGTGAAGATCTGATGAAGAACTTCGGAGTTATACAACAGAACTCTTCAATAAATAACGGCAATCTCTCAGGATTGCTACAATCGCATGTCTGTTTATTATTTATACCATTTCATAACATAACATCACGCCAGTACGCTCTAAAGTGGTACACAGATGTATACAGTTCACCTTGGTTCACTCTCATTTCACCGGTTATGTTCAAGTTTCATGATATTCTAGCATTATAGGTACTTTACTAAACCACCTATTAGACAGGTACAACAAAAAGAGAAAAATAAATTATACAAAAAAATACTACCGTCTTCCAAATAAAAAAAACTACAAAGTGAAAAATAACTTTCTTTTTGGAACTCGGAATCCATAACGAAAAAAATTGGTAGGTACCTACCAAAGACTTCCAAAAAGAAGGTAATTTTTCACTTTGTGTTTTTTTTTTCGGAAGTCGGTGTTATTTTTGTAAAAAAGTTTTTTTACATACTAGACTTATTTTATGTATTGGGTGAAGAAGCATGAGATTTTGTAAGTGTTCCTTATTTAACAATGGTGGAACTAGTGGGGATTCGCTGGATGAGAGACGCACATAACCGTTTGATTTGGAAACCTATATTTAGCAGAGGACGTCTTTTGGCTGAAATGATAAATAATGAGAACTAAGGAAGGATTAGGTAGCATTAACTTTATTATGCTAATAGGTAATGACATTTTGTACTGAAAACCGACGTTTTCAAAGCTAGAAATATGGACGTGGGTTCTTAGATTAGAATTATGTTTACAAGTCAAGGATGTCATCTTGTCTGAAAATTCTTCGCCTAAAGCTTTTGATAAGTGCAGATCGAATAATCCAATCGGGCACACGGCTTCTCTTCAAATAAAAGCCAGTTAAAACAGCAGCTGTATTGTTCTATAAACTTCTCTAAAGCTAGCATAGAACTGCATCGCGCATTCGATTCAAAGTTCGTCGTTTATCGCCCGTTGCGCGAAACAGTCCAATACAACTGTTATCTCTGACACAGTTTCTGAAACTCTACATTTAAAAATACCTTGTTTATCTTCGTCATTCATTTGTAGATTTAAATTAGAAACAACGCAACGCCATTCTAACAGATTTTTGTAATTTTAAATATCACACTAATATTATAAAGGCAAAAGATTGTGAGTATGATTTTTACTTCTTTACGCCAGAACATCATCAACAGCCTACTAATGTTCCTAATGCTGGGACCCTCCACCACGCGGGCCCAGTGCGGGTTGGTTGATGTTACATGTCTTTGAATTTTTGGTTCTACGACATGCCGGTTTCCTCACGATGTTTTCCTTCCCCGTTTTGAGAGCAGTGGTGATGAAATAATTTACACAATATAAAGCGCCTGCTGAACATAGCCTATTTGCAGCAGCCCCGAAGTGTCGCCAAATTGACATGGGTCCTGAGCGTCTCTCATCCAGTGGATTCCCACAACCTTAACTAGGACATCGGTTCACCTAGTAGGAGATCTTCCAACGAAATGTCTTCTGGTACGCGGTCTCCAGAATGATGCACGATTTCTGTATAGTCAATGGGGGTGAAGCCGGGGGATAAGTTAATCTTGAGTTGACTATTAACTTAGCCTACAAGCGGCTGGCTTTCTGCATTATACACACAGCTTAACTGATAACCGAAGTCAATTTAGCCGCTCCTAAGTTTATGACTTTTAGCAGACTTTAGAGCTTCTGAGAATACTTAGAATTTTCATAATAATATGAAGACCATGTTAGGTATTACTCAATATACAAATGGCCGAGGCACATGACTCTCATTTTTATCCATGAAAATGTCAATGTATTTTTATTGGAAAGACACGTCTATCTATTTTATTTAGGTCTCGCAAGCAGGCACGATATTGGGACATATATTTCTAATACATTGTATTTGAATTTGGATGCGATCCTATATTGACATCCCGCAGAGATTTAGGAATTTAGACTGCCGACGGATTCTGTCCTGAATTACAGCCATACCAATGGCAAATTTTGCTTGACTTTCTAATATTATCACAGTGTGTCATAAGAAAAGTAAATAAGTGTTTTAGTAATATAAATCTTTAACATACAAAGTAATGCCACAGTGGCGACGCTTGGGGCAGGCCTATGTCCAGCAGTGGACATCTTTTAGCTGATATGATGATGATGATACAAACTAAATTACTTTAGAGCAGTGGTGGCCTATTGGTAAAGGCTGCGACTTAGTTACGTTGCCCAGGCAGGCGCTTTACTTTGTGTAAATTATTTCATCACCACTGCTCTCAAAACGGTGAAGGAAAAACGTCGTGAAGAAACCG
This sequence comes from Orthosia cruda, assembly GCA_964057195.1. Lineage (NCBI taxonomy): Eukaryota > Metazoa > Arthropoda > Insecta > Lepidoptera > Noctuidae > Orthosia > Orthosia cruda. Next base: position 37,705,694 of record OZ059834.1, on the reverse strand, counting down.
GTTGGACCGGAGGACATATGACATCCATCAACCCGCACAGTGCCTGCGTGGCCCATATGGCCCATTCCCTCTCACAAAGAGGAGGTGTCCCAACAGTGGGAATATTAAAAGGATGATGATGATGATGATACTAAATTAAAACAATTTTGATTATGTATAAGTGTGAATGGCTATTAATTGAGGACTTATAGTAATACACCTTTAAGGCCTTAATTTTGAAAATACTTTCATTGTGCGTACAGCTAAGGAGTGGAACTCCCTGCCGGCGTCCTTGTTTCCTGATAGCTACAACCTAGGGGTCTTCAAGTCAAGAGTGAATAGGTTACTTCTGGGCAAGCGTGCTCCACCTTCGACCATATCATCGCTTAACATCAGGCGAGATAGTGGTCAAACGCGAGACTATAAAGAATAAAAAAAAAAAAAAATTACTCATAATTTTATCTACTCTCATATCGTAATATTCGAATTATAAATTTCAAAACGAGTTTATATTGGCATACTTTATAAACACAATACCGAAATTTAAAAATGGAATCTTATTATAACACTATTTTTCTAACAAAATAATGCTATAAACTACTATTATCGATGAAAACGCCCCCCATAAAGAGTGCAATAACCCACAAAGATAGAGCAATTTTAGTACCTGACTTACTTATTACGATATCCACATAATCTAATAACCATAACTTTAGACCTAGGTCTTAAAGAAGCGTATATTTAATGTTATTGTTACGGCCATAGCATGGAAAATCAAAGCGCAAACAATGTGCGAGTTCTTCAAACTTAAAAGGATATATAACATGAAAGTATGAAATTGTATTTAAGGCAAAATATTGACTGCACGATATATTACAAGAGTTACGAGAAAATGATTCGGGCAGTTGCCAGACATAATAGGTATAAGTTCTTTGTTCTAAAATAATGTTGGTACATGTTTTGTGTCTACATTATTTTGTACGTGTACCTTAATGTAGATACTTACCAGCACGAGTAAAAGAACATAAACAATATTCCTAACTTGCGAGTTTTATAGTAGTTATCCTAATAAATTACTTTTATTACGTTATCGTTCGTCGTGTATTCGTATTTAGTTTGAAGTTCTGATCGCCTTACAGAAACAGGTCGAATGATATGCAACTGTTACAGAAAAGTACTGCATTTTTTTCTAATATTTATCAACAAAATTTATTGACTTCAGCTTCACTTAATCATAATTAAGTGAAGCTTAATTACTGCTCCGAACGAAACAAATAAGCGGTGCGTTGTGTAAATTCAAACAAATTTTATTTACATGAGAAAATCCAAATCCAGACAGAACTCAAAGAACAATGGCAGAAACCATTGTTTTAGTTGAGATTAAATTCCTTTAATGAAAAATATCTGGTTTAATTCAGGTTAATTTGCAAGAATTTTTGTTCAAGAACGCCGAGGCTAATATATATTCAGTCATGAACTTTTGTAGGTTATGTCTAGGTAACTTTTAATCATGTATTTAATAGGTAATATTATTCAATTTCGTGGCAGTAAAAGGGCAATATCGCATTAGCATTTCCCTTTCTTTTTTTCTTTAGTTATTTCAGGATAAAATGTACAGTATAATCTTTGGAAAGAGTATATTTATTTATTTAAGTGACTTTGACGTGTATTAAAAGGTCTTCGTCAACAAGCAAGCTATATTTTTTTTTACTTGTATACTAGTTTTTTTGCCTATCAGATTCAGATTCAGATATATTTATTAGCATAAACATGTGTATACATACAACAAATAATAATAAGTGCATGCAGGATAACAATAACAGAAATGACTCAAACATGTGTGCCACATACTATGGCGTGCAAATCTTGAATTAATTAATTAATATAATAGAAATGATAAATGATGAATACAAGTAATAATTAAAATAATCTAAAAGTAATTATCACAATTAATTTAATTATGTTATTAATTTAGTTATTAATTTAACAATGAAAACCAAATGCCAAAAATGTAAAATATACAAAAAACCAATTAAACAAAAAAACACAACAATAAGCAAATGTCGAAGAGCAATAATTTGTGCCAAATATAAGTAAAAAATATCAATTAGCGTCAATTAACAATAATGTATGTCTAATCAATCCATGTAAAAAATAACAAGAAAGAATATATCAATCAATTGTCAAATAGAATGTAGGTACGTCAAATTAATCAAATGTCACAATAATAAAAATAATATGTCAAATCTGTACAAAATTTCATTCAACTGTCAAAATAAAAATAGAAAATAATAATTTATAGATCATATAAAGCTAATCAAAACGAATGTGAAAATACAACGTCATTTAAAATAATCACTGATGGAGTAAAAACATTTATCACAGAGCACTGACCTCTATTATACAAGTACGCTGGACTAAACATACTATATGAAATGACAGTTGATTTTTGTGCTGATTCAAAGCGCCCCGCTCGAGCGTATCAGGAACTAAAATTGACACATTTAGAGATAGGATACTACCGATATTTCTAAAAATTAGGTAATACTAATATATTTGACTGGAAATATTATAATATTGTAACTAATATATCAGTATTAGTGATATTTTTAAATTACACTAATATCAAAATAGTAACTTGGCAAGGCGTATCACTCATCTACTGTATTGACTTTTCGTAGTATGTTGGAACTAAATATCTCGTATTGGTGATGAATATTATATGAATGCCTAATAATCAGTTATAATATGTTCAATAGCAATGTACTAAATTCTGGAATCATCATCATGATCATCCACGGCCCGACTTCGCCCACTGCTGAGCACAGGCCTCTCTCTTGTACCAATCACTACGTTCCTGAATCTGGAATTAATTCTGGAACAATATCATGATAATTATATTTTTTTTAACAAATGTTTTGAAGTCAAACAATTCATCTGCATCTGAAACAGAGCTGAAAACTGATTTCAGCGGGGGTAGGGTCATCTCGATAACTTATTTTCATTACTTTATTAAATATATATATTTATTTATGTATCATATAATATATGTATATATGTGCATGTTAAACAATTAAAAATATATTTTGTTGTTAAATTGTTACCACGATTTAAACAATGCACCTGCCATGTTATCTCTTCACCACCCATGGTTGACTGGTAGAGAATGCCTAAGGCATTAAGTCCGCCATTGTACCTTTGTGCATGAAGTTTAAATAAATAAATATAAGTCTTCACCTTGCTGGAATGCGATGTCACTCTTATTTGCACCTTAACACTACAGAGACAAGATCTCAGCGATGAGAGTGAGAAATACGTCCATTGTAAATGATTATCCATCTCATTTATTATTATTATTATACAAATGATGTTCCCTTCACGAATCCGATGGGCATACAACTAGTGTACTTGAGCGAGGAGATACTTGCTCAAATGTGATAGTTTTTAGGATAAGTTGTTAGCCTAACCCCATATTTAAATCTCACTGATCTGACAGTAATGCGCTATAACTTTACTAGCACGCTATCCACTAGTTTATAGCTTGCAATCTGACTGAAAATATTTTTAGTAACCTTTACAGCAATTATTCTATTACTTAAAAATTAATCATAATAAAAATAACTGGTTTTTTTTTTCTCTTACGTATTAAATTATTCTCACGATCGATAAAACCCATAAAAGTATTTTACCGAAAGCTGTGTCCCATCTCTAATATTAGTTCCATGCGACTCTCACGGTAATTCACGTTGCTATCAGCGCCAAAATGGCGATAATCAAATGTCTTCATTTTGTCATCGATAATATGAAGTCCAGTGTACAATGTATGATAGAGGTCAGTGTCACAGAGCCAGTTATAAAGTTTGGAATTAAAATCTTTTGTGTGTTCTCTGAGTTCTTTAGGTAATTTGTTATAAATTCGTACTGCCATATTAAAACAATTTTTATCGCAAATTTTGAGCTTGTTTCTTGGAACTACAAGTGGTTTTTAAACATCTTTTCTTTTGAGTAACGCCTTTTCGTCTTTTTCGAATAGTGAGTGGTTTTTCCTTACAAACTTGCACATTTCAAATATATAAAGGGATGGAAGAGTACTCTTGGGTCTGCAAGAGTCTGTCCATTTAATATTGAAAATTGAACTCAAACACTTTTTCTGGGCGATGAATGATCTTTGGGCATCAGTCGAATTTCCCCATATGATGATGCCGTATCTTAAAATGGAACCTACATGGCTATGGTATACCATTATGGCAGTTTGTTTGTTAGTCAGATTTTTAATTCTCTTGAGTGCAAATACAAATTTATTTATTCTTTTACACACTTGATCTACATGAGCTTTCCAATTACAGAATCTATCAATAACTATACCTAAAAATTTAATGTCAAGTACTTCTTCTATGTCGATATTGTTATGTTTAATTTGTAAATTCATTGTGTCCCTATTTCTATTATTGTATGTCATGAAATTAATAAATTTAGTTTTGCTCGTGTTTATCTTTAAATTGTTTCTATCTAGCCAGTCGATTACATCATCTAATGCTTTATTTGAGATATTTGTCGCGTTTTCAGTAGTTTTAGCTTTAGTTAAAATTGTAGTGTCATCTGCAAACAATATAGTGAATTCATCTGTCGAGTTTGGTAATTCATTAATGTAGATTATAAACAATATGGGACCGAGGACACTACCTTGGGGAACTCCGTATTGATTTTCTAAGTATCTTGACCTATAATTGGTTTGCGTTTTAGTTTTGGTACATATCTTATTTATTTCCGTGCATTGCTGTCGACCTGTCAAGTAACTTTGGAACTAATTATATGCTGGTCCTCGTATACCATATTGATCAAGTTTTATTAATATTTTTTTGTGGCATACCATGTCGAAAGCTTTGCTCATATCTAAAAATATTGCTACTGGAATCTGTCTTTTATCTATCCAGTTCATAATTTCTTTCACTAATTTATAACATGCTAGTACAGTTGATCTTTTCTTAATGAAACCGTGTTGTTTCTCACTTATGACCTCATTTCTTTAAAAAAACTGCATAACTCTGGTGCACATAACCTTCTCAAATATCTTTGATAATATTGGAACCAGGGTAATTGGTCTATAGTTTCCTGGCTCAGTTCTAGATCCCTTCTTGTGAATTGGTTTTACTACTGAAAATTTGAGTTTATCAGGGAAAATCCCATTTTCCAAAGATAGGTTTATAATGTGTGTTAGAGGCTTAGTGATAGTTAGTGCATTTATAGTGATACTATCTAACCATTGTATATTTTGGTATTCAACGTCTGGTTTAATTAATATACAAACACCGCCTCGTCTTTGGTCCTGCCTAGAATAGCTGCTAGCCAATTTAAACGATTTTAAGAACATGTTGACTTCGTCGCCTGCTTTAATAAATGTTTCACTGAGGCATATGAAATCAACACTACACATTTTATCTTGTAGTAGATTAATGGCTATTTCAATGTCATCTAACTTATTTAGGGCACCTGCTATATTTTGGTGAAATATATTAATATGGCTTTCTTTTTTATTTACGAAAAAAAGTATTGTTTTCAATGACTTTGGGTATAGTTATTGTATTTTCATCTTGATTCAGTAAATAGTTATCTGTCTGAGTGCCTTGGTTTTTAAAATTTGTCAGCTTGTCACTTATCCCATTTGAATTGATTTTATGTGTATTGTAAAAAGGTCGAAAATCTCTATCATTATCAAATTGGTCTAACATTAAATTAATTCCATAGCATAGTGATGGCATAAAATAATAATTTTAAGAAACGAGCAATCCGTGGTTTGTATAGAAATCAACTGTATCATATCATTTAATTTCATTTCATTGTTGTAGGCACTTTTTCTAACACTTAATAGTATAGCAGGACACTTTACAGATTTTAAAAATAAACACAATTCTGTCGTCAATTTCAGGGTATTGAAGTCATTTTGTCCAACAGATATAATTAATCAGTCTTCAGGAGTAATATCAAATAATTTCACGCTTGTAAGTATTTCTTCTGCAGTGTCATTCGGCTTTACAATAGAGATAAACTGATAGTTATGTCACTACTTTACTTTCAGTAAGTATTTTACTACTATCATTACTTTCAGTAAGTTATTCATTTATTTCTACTACACTACAGTGTTCTTACCTACCTGCAAGGACGCCTACACTTAGACATAAATTGTATTGTTAATTCATTTACTCCGTTATATTATAATAACAAATATAATAATGATATACTTACTAAAGTACCTACTTGTCACTTGGCAGAATAAGTGTAAAGTTATAACACTAAGCGAAAAAATCAATTAACTTTCATTTGTTATGTTTTTTTTATCCATGGTAAATCAGTTAATGTTATACTTTGAAAAAAAAGGTAGTCAATCAATAGAAATTCCTTCAACTCACTTTCGAACGTTCAAATTTAAGTCAGCTAAGATTTCGCCATTGTTCTATAAAGTGTTAATTTAAATTAAATACATTACAGACACATTGGAATTGTCAAGGTCACTCAAAAAAATGAATGGACAAGTGGCATTTTATGTCAGCGAAGTCGATATTCAAAATTTAAGGGATTGGTCACGACATTTTTCGATATCACTTGTCAATCCCATACAATTTTGCCTTTTTGACATTTGCTATCGCCACATTTTTGGTGATAAAATGTGACTTGTACGTTCCAAAGCATAGATCTCTATGGAGAAGAACGAGAAAGACACTCTACATACACTCTTTTAAGCCATTAAATACATATATAGGTAAGTGCCGGAATATTTGACACCAGTCTTACCAAGAGCTATATTTTGTGCTACCAAGTTACTGGGTTGTGGAGATCGGATAGGCAATTGTTTCATGTAAAATACCGGTACTCAACTCCACCCAGATGGACTAGAAGCCGACCTCAACATCAGCCGAAAGACGTCCACTGCTGGACATAGGCATCCCCCAAGTGTCGCCACATTGATCATTCCCGTGCGTCTCGCATCCAGCGAATCAATTATTTCTCAGCGGATTAATTGATATAGGTACAAAGAAAGGTTACACGGTCGCCATGGATGTGGCAACGTTTTGGGCTAAAAAAACATAGTTACTGTGGTGAAGAGTTACGACACAAAAAGAAGCGTGGTTACATAATGCATATTGAAAGAAACCTGTACCCTGGTCTATAACTAGCTACATTTCATGGACATAAAATACCATTGAGGTGGGTGAGCATAAATTCCATTCACTTGTCACGATTAATTTCAGGGCGAGGTCTGATATTGTAAACTGCCGCTAAATTAAAAACTGCGGGATAATTAATAGCGCAATAAGTGCTATGGGAAATTGAACTGCAAATTTAATGAGTACCTAATGATAGCGTTTATTTATTGCTTTGGCCTGACAGTTGACCTATATACGCGTAGTTATAGAACCAAATCTTAGAAAAATACTAAACTTGGCAACTAAATTTCGAAAGATCACTCTAACAAACATACAGACTCATTCATATTTAAGTTGTGTCTTATTCTACCTACAACTAATATTTTTTTATGATGAAAGTCTGTATGTTTTTTAATCAATCAAGCCTGCATTAGGACATATCATACTTTTAAAGTATTCCCGGAGTTGGTGAAAAAAGCTAGTTTTCTAATAATTCGAGAATAATAATATGAATAGTCAAAGTGGCTTATGATAAAACACCTGAGAAACAGGAAACACAAAAAAACAATTCCAATAGAAAAATAATCTACTTTATCTGCGTCGCAAAGTCCAATAACTGAAGCTAATAAAAAATATGTTCATCTTCGTCCAGTTCTAGTAATAACCGCAAAAGCAAACGATAACAATAATTGGCCGGCTATCCAATAGCTTATCTCATTAATATTCAAGACTGGTTCTTTTAATCAAATGGCCAATTATTTATTTATTTATTATGTGCTTTATTGTACACCATAAATTACATAAATAACCTATATTATTAATAATTAATTATCGTCTCAAAGATCTCATCAGGTCTTTTATGGTTTTACTGAAGCGGAACTGGCGATATAATTTGAATAGTCTTTATTATAAATTCCCTTTTTTTCTTCGGCCAACGGCACTCCTGCGGCAATTTTTGTTTTTATGTTCGCGTTTGTCCACTATTTCACCTGATGGTAAGAGATGATGTGCTCGACGATGAAGCACGCTTACCTACAAGTAACCTATTCAGTCTTTGTGTGCGGGGTTAAAATGCATGCTATATCATCCGAAAACACGTGTGAAAGAGATACATGCTGTGATTAACAGTAAGAAGCTAGTTCGCGTACGTATTAGCACTTTTGCAAATTTGTAGCGAAATGGATGATAAAGGACGAAAACGAGCGTGCGAAATTTTATAAACAGACCTTTGGCAGTATGGATATCATGAAAAAACTACTAAATGTATAGTTTCAAAATAAAATTATTTGCATTTTTGAACTACTAATCTGTCCCTATATAGTGGCTGTTTTGCAATTTTCCTTCTTCTTATGGTATTTATTTCCGCCCAAAGATGCTTTAAAATTAGTGTTGAAATATGAATTTTGACTCTGATAACTTTCAAATAACTTATTTTTTTACTTTTTTGTTTCCATACAGGGCTAGATAATGATGAGACAAATTGATGTATATTTTTTATTTTGATACATCGTCAAACAGTGGAGTAATCGCCAGAATACGTTTGTATGAAAGATTGATCGACTAGTGTAACCTTAAAGGCCCCAGATTGTAGTTATCAGGAAACATAGACTCTGACAGGCAATTCCACTCCTTAGCTGTATGCCCAATGAAAGTATTCCCAAAACGTTTAGACCGTATGTACCGAAGGAACTGAAAATTTTCCGGTATAAAAAAGTGCTCAGCAATTATATAGCTTTACAACAGTGAAAGAATGCTATGCGCCCGTCCGGAACATGACTCATGCTAGGTGCTAATACAACTGCACTTTTGAGGACCTAATGAACGCCATTGACACTATCCAACTGGACCCTAAGTTAATCATTGGATCGTAAAGAAGAAGTAAACATTTGCGGATCTGTACCTACTTCCAGAGATGACCGCCTACAAAGAAACGGTTTCAGCACGGTTTAGTTTAGACCAAAACGTTTACACGACTTTGTCTGCGTAGAAAGCATCCAACGATATCAAACTATCTAAAAAAAAACAATCATCCGTCCAGCCCGCGCGACTGTTTATCGCTCTAACGTCAAGCCGCGCGCGGCTCTCAAACGCCTCCGTTTCGTCCTCTCCGTGGTGACAAAAACCGACATACCTGCTTAACCGTAAAAGCTAGCATTAAACTTTCACCGGTTTCGACTGACAAACTTCAACACACCGTTTGAGAAATGCATATAGTTATGAAATGCAAATATGGTGGTCTTCATGGCCTGAACACGCTTGTAAGTAAGCGTGTTCAGGCTTATAAGTTCGCATAGACTGTGTCTAACTTAAATATGCGGTATATTGCTGTAAGCAGACCTTACGGCTGGCTTAGTTTATGTGTTTTTCACAATTCCTTATTTAAATTAAATGAGTAAGTATTGAGGTTGCTCAAACTAAGTTACCTGTGGGGATCTCTATCACGAGTGCACCAGATTGTCGGACAGTAGGAAGAATTGATGGATGATCTTAAGGTGAATCTTATCTGCCCTTTCAGAAGTCGCTACATTATGACCATGACTAAGAGAGTCTCTACGACTCTATCGAGAGTGTAACGATGAAGAAAAATAAACTTATGAATTTAATTAAAAAGTTTATAGATATCTATGTTTTTATGTATCTACCAAGGTTGATTGGCAAAGCTGCCCAAGCTTACCTCATAACCTACTAATATTATAAATGTGGAAGTTTGGATGGATGTGTGTGTGGATGTATGTTTGTTACTCAATCACGCCAGAATAGCTAAACAGATCTGGATTAAATTTAACACAGAGATAGATCTTAGTCTGGAATAGAACATAGGTACTTTTCATCCCGGTATAATATTCCCTTGGGATATGAAAACGCTTTTCACGCGGGCGAAGTCGCTGGCAGAAGCTATTTGTTTATAAAATCAGTTATTTAGTTCTAAATCACTTATCATTACTACTCGCATATTCTTTCTCATATAAACTTTGCCCTGAAAATCGTCAAAAATATAAAAAAATTGAGAATTAAAAAGCAGTACACGCAATTTATACAACATTTTTTTGGTCGACTTATTGTGGGAAGACTAACAAAATTCAACCGTTTCAATAAAAACCGCGCACGTTTCGTCCGAGTTATTTCAACAAAAACAACTTTTTATTGAGGTTTAGATTCCTGCATGGATTAAGCTCGTTTAAACTGATCTGGAGTTATTTCAACAGTTTAGCGGACTTCATAATAATATGTTAACCACATACACACACACAACCATACTAACATACCTGGCGAAATGTAGGTGTACTGTAGGTATACAGTAGGTGTACTGTAGGTGTACTGTAGGTGTACTGTAGGTGTACTGTAGGTGTACTGTAGGTGTACTGTAGGTGTACTGTAGGTGTACTGTAAGTGTACTGTAGGTATACTGTAAGTGTACTGTAGGTGCGCCTTTGCCCAATCCTTCGGGCAATACAGGCGTGATGTTACGTGTAGGTTGGTCATTATGTTGCAACAAGCTATTACTGACTGACCGCCTTCTTGACAATTTAAAAGTGCCTGTAAATGGTTTCATTTAAATAATCCTATTTTTTATAATACAATTGTCCTACTGTTGGACAAAGATCTCTCTAATTCTTATTATGTATCTGGGCTAGCTTCGGGGGATTATAGGATTAATAGGCAAAAAGCCCCCCTGTGTCGTTTGTGGTCGGTTAATACCTCGTAAAGTAATGACAATTACTGAATCTTATGTCGGGTATTTTGTGCACAATTGAAAAAGGAATAAGCTTTCCCTGAGCACAAGTTGCAGTAAAATCAAAACTTTACGAGAATTAAGCAAAAAAATGAGCCCTTTGAGAGCCCGTATATTTGCCCTACTGGCACTTTTATGGACTTTTCAGACATCATTACTACTAAGTATCAAAATGAACATAATTCCGGTGAATGTAGGTACTTAACTTGGATTTTTTTCGCAGATTAGTCTCTAATTGCAGTAATTTTCCTGGATTATTAAGTTTGTTAAACGGAGTCATCTGAAGCTTTATGTAGAACAAAAGGGCACTTTGCGTGGTGAGTGGTCTTAGTAAAGGTTACGAAATTGGGGGCCAAAATGACAGGTGGGCACGGCGGAGCAAGATAGGTCACAGACTGGTCAGACATACTGTTCTAAAGTTCACGAACTTCCATCAAATATAGGAAAAGAAATAACTAACTTCGTGAAGAAACTTTCTCACCGATAGCACTGATAATTTGTCGAGCCCCTGATACAGTTTCGTAATTTGTAACAGTTCTGGATTTGTATGAAACTTAAGATACCATGTCCTGGCATAGGATGCTTTATGTCTCGGGAGTATGTCCCCTTGGCATAATTTCCGACATTCTCACGAGCGAAACCGTTGGCAGTAGCTAGTGAATAAATAAATAGAAGAGCCATTCTCGCATTGAATGTGCTCAAAACCGCTTGTGGGTTTATGCTTGCAGTTAGAGTAATTGGTACTATTCCTCTAATTGCAGTCTACAGCTTTGACATGAATAATATCAAGTTACGTCTGTCGGTTTTATTGGTACATAGAGATCCGATAGTTCGCGGCACAGTTTGCCTTATAAAGTACATGTATTTCAACCTCCAATCGTGGATATCGGTTAAATATTGATAATTCAACACGTCTTCGGAGATTTCATAGTTAATTATAATCATACACTTATTGACTCTCAACATCATCATCTTCCTGCCCTTATCGCATGTTACTTGGGGTCGACGCAACAACACGTTTTCTTCTTCCATACCGTCTTGTCCCCTGTTACGCTATCACTGACTTCGTTTTCTTTCATATCACTCCTCACACAGTCCATCCATCTTTTCTTTGGGCTTCCTCTCCATCCATCCACATTTATATTCATAACTCTTTTAATAACATGCGTTTCTTGCTTCCTCATCACATTTCTGTCACTGGCGCCACTTTCAAACTTCCTCTACTATACTAATTTCTCACTTTATCCAATCTCGTCACGCCGCACATCCATATCAACATTCTCATCTCTGCTACATGCAATCTCTTTTCATCCATCTTTTTCACAACAACTTATTGACTCTCATTCTTTAGATATTTATTTTTGTGGAATATTTAGTACCCCATCCGCGTGGAATTAGTACGTCTATTTTTTATAAATAACTAGCTTCTGTGAGCGGCTTCGCCCGCGTGAAAATTATCCTAAGGATAATTTTCACGCTTTATCGCGGGAGTATACCCGCGATAAAGGGTATTCTATGTTCTAATCCAGAAAATGGTCTACCCGTATGCCAAGTTTCATTCAAAAGACATGAAAATGTAACAACCAGACAGAGTTTGTTTCGCAATTGGAATATTTGTATGGATTTGTTTGCCAGTGTTAAATGTCAAATGCCAGTACAGTACAGGGAAATTTGACCTAAAGATTGATAAAATGATAACCCCGGTTGCAAACCAAGAGCTAAACTAGGTCAGTTTAGCTAAGCTTGCATAGCTGAAGTGATTTTTACACAGCTCAGCACCTGCTGTAACCCAAGTTGACAATCTGCAATCGATAACCCTAATAGAAAACGAATCAAGAATGGGAATGACACATCTGGACGATTATAGAAAGAGATCCGATACGAAACGTTTGTAATGCTAGGGGGGCAGTTTACATAGTTATCGGTTTGCAGACAAGTAAGATAGGTAAATAAAAAAAACGAGTTTTGTCGTCGTCTTATACCTTTCAGAAACTCTTACATTTGATAGCTATACCCATCATGGGGGTGTATAAAAATAATTGGTCCGCCATCTTTGGGAATCTGCCATATTAGATTTATAATGTCTAAGAGCTAACCGTGCATTAAGTCAAACAAAACGAATACTTATGCAAAATTAAGTTCCGGGCGTATGTTCTCTTGGCATAATTTCCGACATTCTCGCAAACGAAGCTGCTGGCAGAAGTGAATACGTAAATTGAAGAGGAGTTCTCGCATTTAATATGCTCAAAACGGCATGTGGGTGTATGCTTTGAATTGTTTTGTTGTCTTCATTGGTTTATTTATGTAATTGTCGCAGGTTATTATTAGTAATTAATATTTAGTACGATGTCTCTAGTGTGTCTGCTGTTAATTTATGTCAGAGACCTCGGCTGACGTTTCTAGGTTTAGCTTACAATGACAAGGTGCGTTCAGTTTCTAACACATACTAACTATTAACAAGGCAACTTAAATCAAAGCTTGTAATAATAATTATATAGCCGGACACAAGCTACGGGCTAAGCTTAGTTTAAATAGTTTGCGGTTTGCACTCAAGTACCAAAAACTTTAGTCTAACATTCTCTGAACACATATAGTCAAAGAGCTCTTCCAGTGCATCTCTGTTACTTATTTACTTTGCGGCAATACACTCACTTTAACTAAACGAGGCGACCTCGTAATTTAAAGGTTTAAAAGCTCCAGATAAAGTCGAGGAGTATTCATGTAAAAGGTTCAAATCCCAGGCATTCCTGACAGTGCTCGTGCGTCAGGAACTCTGGCAATGTGGGGATTTTGTACAATATTGTACAAACGGGGCATCCTTGAACTTTAGTGTTTCAGTCGTCTCTACACGATGTTATGAAGTGCTTGTGGAACAATGAGGTCGGGCCATTAACAATGTGTTCTTGTGTTTCCCTGTGCAAAGTGCACGGAGTAACACAAGAACTCACACACATTTTAAAGAAAAGATGAGAGTTCGATGTTTAAGTGTAGGTATTTCGTTTTTGTATATGTTATAGGAAAGGTATGAAACGAGAAATTCTATACAATTCCTAGGAAATCTATCGGAAATCTATGATATCAAGAGCAAATCAGATATGTTTGCAGCGCACACCAAAATAGATGTTAGTGTGCGTGAAATCAACGGGTGTATTACTTCTATTTATTAGTATTTGCTTCAAAAATAATCCGTTGTCCACGCACACACTTGCAATTTCTTGTCATTATAACTTTAATGTTGCGGGGAATATAAAGCATACATTTAGCTAATATAACAATCGTCTCCGTGGCGCATTAGTCGAGAGTGCGGTACATAATATCTTACGCCCTGGCGCCGTAAGATCGAATCCGACTGCCGACGGCTAATGTTTTTGTATGTTTTAATAAAATATTTTACATTTGTTACTTCAATTCATTGCTAAACTAGTAGCAAGTCTTCTTTATATTTTAGTTGGAATATATTAATTGTCTACCCTCTAAAAATTACAAATCATTATTAGTTAGTAGTTGTTCATCGTCATAATGCTATTGACTATCGTGCTTTCGTTACGTTTTTAGACATTATACGCTGCAAGTTTTGAGAAGTGCTTTTATTTGTGAATCACTTTACTACACTTAAGAGTTGAGATAATTATTCTGCATGAGCAAAACGTTTCAATTAATGAAATTGCGAGGCGTTTAATTATATCGCCATCGGTGAGTAACAAAATGTTTTTATTCTGTTTAGAAGTTTAATATGTGGTTACGCTTCATAATTTATAGTTCATATTTTATTACATCACCATAGGGCGATTGAGAGGCATTGGTTTAATAGTTCCAATTTATTAAATAAGTGTCAAATATCGTTGGTTTGGTGATTTCCCGCGCCGCTACGGTCGTTACGCCACCGTCACGGACGGCCGGCAGCAGGCGGTCGTCGACATTCTCTTGCCAACCAGGGCTGGGGTGCGCGCACTCCCATCATCACGCATCCTCTCGCCCAAACCTCTTAATTGAACCTACATGGAAGATGTTATCTGTATTACCTAGACCTACTGTGTTGTGTACCGCTGGCCAGCATAGTGTACCTAGTCTGTGAGCTGAACTTCCCGAACGGGACATCCATCTGCATCTGCATGGGAATCGCTGTTTCAAAGGTATGTGGCATGATTAGTAAATTGAACTTTATCCATTGCCTTTCGTCTCATCTGCGTACTTTTCTGCTTCTAATTAGCACTGCTGAATCAGCAATTATAGCCTAGATTACTCTAATAATTTAGGTTCAATCGCGTGTGATTTTACTAGTAATCTTCTAGAGGTTATACGCACCATTTTGGTCCTTCGAGCCGGATAAATTAAATTTGGGCCTATTTACAGCCTAATTTTAAGTCCTAAAAGTCTAAATTTAAGCAAAAAGTTTGGTAAATTTCCATATTAATTGCAGATCATCACACAATTCTTGCCTCTATTGCGTTGGGAATAAGGCTGGCTGCCTTGCGTGTAGTACTTTCTACCGGCAAATTAATTGTTAACGTAAATCTTTAATTTCACTCATTGAAACTCCGAAAAATACATTTAATTGAATATCAACGTTGAATCATATCGCTAAATAAGTTTATTTAATAAATCAGTTAATTTTCAGCGTATTTTTTTTTTCTCGTGTATGTAAATTGTGGGTAGTCGTTAAAACATTCGTCAAGTTGGCCTACGTGACTGTGGAATATTCCAGTTCTTGTTATCGTATGGTTATTTTTTATTTACGCATTGGAAACTTTTATATATTTTTCTAATCGAGATTTGCAGAATGAATGACATTGATTATTTTACGATACACTACTACTGTTGGTTCGTTAGATAATGCCTACTATACTCGAATTGCACGAGTAGGTATTTTTTATAATTCTAGACTCAACTGCATTTGATTAATCTGCCAAGGTGTTAGTGGCGGGTAGGAAGGGTAAGGGCGTGGTGGTTAGATGTCTTCTGGACCCTGGGTCGTAAAAGAATTATACGACATCGCGTTGCTGCCGTATGCTCGGTCTAACTATACATACGGACTCAATAACTACCGTTCGTGGTATTGGTAGCACATCGCAGCCCGTTCGCGGCTGAGTGAATCTTACGTTCAGCTCACGGTTTTGCTCGCAGCCTAATTGACGCTCTAGTTTTGGATCAGATAACAGGGCAGCTTCCTCTGGGTGCTATAGATACTGCCGAATTGAAGCATATTGATCCTAAGCTACTCGCTGATGACAGCTGGGGTGTGCCAGGTAATGTTGACATGTTACTTGGAGTCACGTTGTTCGCTAAGTTATTGCGACCCGGTCCCGTGACCAGTGCACCCGGTTGCCCCGATGTATTGGAGACTATGCTCAGCTACATACTTCTAGGAAAAGCACCTATTATCGAACCTTCAACTGACGCTCTGTCTTTCTTTGCGAGTTCTTTCGATAACTGAAATCAAAATTATTGAAAAAATCTCTCTTCGTCTCCTTGGGTTTCCAGTCTTCGGTAATTCCTTTTCCGATTTTTTAGAGGAAAAATTACAAAATTTCAACAACATCTCGGAAAGATTGCTCCAAATTAACATGCATTCGGCTATTACCATAATTCGCTTATGTTGTTTTGGCCCCAAATTATCATATTTTCTTCGTGCTTCCCATCTATGGAAGCACCCTCCTCTTTAGAAAAAATGGACCAAATTATCCGACGTACATTAACGTTAATTTTAAATGTGGCCATGGACGACCGAGCTTGGGCTCAAGCTACTCTTCCCATCTGTATCCGTATGGGAGGCCTCGGCGTCCATAAAATTTCTAGTATTTATATCCTCGGTCCACAGTATTGCGAAATTATAAGTTTTTAAACTGTCATGGTCACTAACACATGGTAAATATCCCGCTTATAATGTTAATATTATTGAGAAATTTATCAGGAATATCCCATTTTTTTCTTGTTTATTATGGAGTACAATAAAGTTTATATAGTAAAATAAATAAAATTTGTTTTATTTGGTTTGGTTTGCCAAATAGCGATAGAGCGTAGCATTCTGCAAATTAAACTGACCGACCGGATCCTCAATACAATTATACGCTTAATGTCAGGCATCGCTGATGTTGGAGACCAGTCTGCGAGGCTGCATTGGGACTGGGCGGGTCACATTTGCAGGATGCAGGGGGACAGATGGGCCAGGATTGCTACGCAGTGGGTACCTGGAGACGGACGTCGCAACCGAGGCAGGCCTAAAAAACGCTGGCGTGACGATCTGGACTCGTTCCTACCAGATTGGCCGGAGACGGCAAGAGACAAAGTAGCCTGGAAAGATGTGGGGGAGGCATTTGCCCAGCAGTGGGACAAATAAGACTAACATACAAAACAAACAAAAAAAACGGAATCACGAAGACTGCTGGCACACAAGTGTTCATGAGCTTTGCCCGGGGGTAAAGCCAGAATCGGCTTCCATCAAATGATATCATAGACAAAGAAACTAATCAACACCACTTTACAAAAAGAGTCTAAGGTATCAGAGAAAGCGAAACTCCAAAGAAAAATATAAAGAAACTACAATACATATATACTCATTTTCATCATATAGCCCTAAAGCTGATCACCAGTCTATTTGAAACGAGATGCTGAACCTAGCCCAGAGAAACCTGTGTTATGTCTAGAATTTATGTAAGCATCCTGTTCGCAATTTCTAATAAAATGTACGGTTTGAAACAACTTCTATGCAAATATCAATAATTTGATTGAAGATTTCTGTGCCTAGAATTTTTTATGAATGGTATTCTGTCAGACAAAAATTGTCTTCCCTTTTCTTGTAAAACAATAGGTATTTGAAAACTTTAAAACATGTAACCAAACAGCGACAAATCGAAGAAATGAAAGAGACTAAACCGATAACGATTGTGGCGTAAAGCCACTTTTCACTTTAGTTGAATATTTAAGCTACATTTAATTTACTTAAAAATCTATATGAATAACAAGTAAAATTTAAAGAGCCGGCCAAGTGCGTTTCAGAATTCGCACATTTAGGGTTCCGTACCAAAACGCAAAATTAAGTTGGTTGTAATAGGAAAAATGGGGACATTTCTAAAATCTGATTTGTCTATTATTGGTATTTGTTACTAAAATATACGAAATAATAAACATTATCACCAAATTTCAATTTCATAGGTTATTATATCAGCCGAAAGACGTCCACTGCTGGACATAGACCACCCGCAAGCGTCGCCACATTGACCGGTCGCATGCGTCCTGCATCCAGCGAATCCCCGCAATCTTCACCAGGTCATCGGTCCAACGCAAAGTCTTCCGGTTCGCGGTCGCCACTCCAGAACTTTTCTGCGTCATCGACCATCATAGGTCATCGGGAAGTTAAAACATTCTTCGGAACAAAATTTTGTAAAAAAAAAAGATGATTTTGATAGCTACTTATTCCTTTGTTTTCCAATATTTTTTTAATCGAAAATACTGTATTTATCTACTCAACAGACTCTAGACAACGATACCCATGTAGATGGGGCAGGCCAAAAAAATATTTCGCGCCATCCTTTAGCTACATGATTTACAAATATTTTTGACAATTTCAACAAGATTATTATAATGTAATAATTTGAAGAATGTAGGTTTAACTTTTTGGTTGTGAAAACTGTGTGACAGACGACAGACAGATGGAAAGACAGACAGACACGTGAGTAACAGCATTAGGGCTTTCTGCGGGTACGGAACCCTAAAGAGAATCCATTCCTTGACATCCTTAGGTTATTTATGGCGCGGTCTCATTGATAAATATTAACTAGTGATTTTCTAGTTCAAGAAGAGCTACACTACAATTAGATCTGTAAGGTTATACAGAAATGCCAATAATAATAGTTGGAAGTATAGAAAATAAGATAGTTGATCTGGATGGGAGCGCGCCCTCATGATGGCGATGATGGCTCGATTCGATTTAAATTGCAAGTGCTTTCACATGGAAGCAATATGACGCAATTCAACCGTTTCTACTAATACTAACTAAAACTACGAGTACATAATACTCGCGTTAAAACGTTCTGTATGGTCCCTTAGTTTGGCTCTTATAAATAGGTGGGTAGGACAAAGATAACATAATACTTGGCACTAATACTAATACTATTCATATTTATGTTAATTAAAAATAACTTCTAAAAGTAAACTACGTTCTAATCTAGATTACTACATTACCACACACAAACACAAATTCTCATTTTAATCGGATCTCTTTTAAGCTATATAAAGTAAATAGTACCCGAAATATTTCATTAGGATTTTCGTAGAGCTTTGCTGACATGGATTACCAACCTAACAAAAAGTAACAGTCCTTGCATCCGAGAAAAAAAGACAGTACCTACCTACCGAACGCTCACACTGCATACAGACTGTGTTGGATTGAGAAAGGTCAAACGTTTATTTGCCGAGTATTTCACTAGGTAAAAACTTGTATAACAACCTAAATAAAAAAAAAACCGCGATACATTTATATTTCATGCTTCATAATATTTATCTAGTAGTAGATAAAATACGCTTCGATCGACAATCTATTAAACATGTAATTTTGGCACGATATCTTGCGAAAACATCCCGATTCAAAAAGTAAATCGCCCAAAAATTTTGAACGGGTGAATCAATTTTCATCAAAAATTGCTCACACTCTCAATAAAGTCACCTTTCAATCAAAAAAAATCGAAATCAAAATCAGTCCATCCGTTTAGGAGATATGATGCCACAGACAGATACACAAACACACAGGTACATACGTCAAACTTATAACACCCTTCTTTTTCCGTCGGAGGTTGAAAACGGAAAAAGAAACGTACAAATGTACAATACAATATGTACAGACTTCTCTGCTAACCCATTACTCCTATGGTAATGTGGACTACTAGTTACAATTTCTATATCTTTAGACCTATAATACTGTTTACACTCATATGACAAAAATGGATTATTATCAGCAACTACAGTCTCCGGGTAACCAAATCTAGTAAATACTTCTTGCATTGCATTAAGGCTAGCTTTTCCCTACGAAGTAGGTATTTATCGCGTCACTGTTACCGCGAAGCGAGCGGCGTGCTCGCGTCTGCGTAAAGTCGTCAAAAAAGCCACAGTAAAGATGTGTAGAGAAGGTTTATTTTACAATTGCTTTTAAAAGTTACTAAAATACGAGAGTGACAATGCGTGGTAAATAAATAATAACTTATAGTGTGTACTTTAGTTTTTGAAAAAATGGCATAAATCGTATTTTATTTATTCACTTATTTGACAACCTAACTATTTATGTTTTTGAAAACATAAATGGACGGACTAAAAAGAAACAAAAAGAACAAAAACAAATTAAACTGTTGTTGAATCAAAATCAAAGATGGCACCGATCGAAATTGCCAAAATTTTAGTCATGCGTGTCATTTTTATGGATTTTGGGGTCGCTGAATGCGAATTTGTGGTCAAAATAAAATTCCAAAATGATGCCGACCCTAATTTTTGAAACGTTCGTCATGGGTGCCATTTTCATAGTTTTCGTGGTGGGTAATTGTGAATACGTGGTAAAATGAAAATATAAGATGACGCCAACCGAAATTTCTGAAAGTTTCGTCATGGGTGTCATTTTCAGGGTTTTCGGGGTCGCCAATTGCGAATTTGGTGGTCTAAATAAAATTCCAAGATGGCGCCGACCGAAAGTTTTGAAACTTTCGTCATGGATGTCATTTTCAGGGTTTTTGGAGTCGCTAAATTCGAATTTGTGGTCAAGATAAAATTCCAAGATGGCACCGACCGAAATATTTCAAAATTTCGTCATGGGTGTAATTTTCAGGGTTTTTCGGGTCGCTAAATGTGAATTTGTGGTCAAAATAAAGTTCCAAGATGGCTCCGACCGAAATATTTCAAAATTTCGCCAAGGGTGTCATTTTCAGGGTTTTTGGGGTCGCTAACTGCGAATTTGTGGTCAAAATAAAATTCCAAAATGGCGCCGACCACAATTTTTGAAACTTTGGTGTCAATTTTAAAGTCAGCTCCATCTTATATTTTAATTAGAACCATGAAAATGACACTCATGACGAAAGTTTCAGAAATTTTGGTCGGCGCCATCTTGTATTTTCATTTTGAACCCATATTAGCATTTATCGAACCCAAAAACCATGCAAATGACACCCATGCCGAAAGTTTCAGAAATTTTGGTCGGCGCCATTTTGTGTTTTCATTTTGACCCCAAATTCGTATCTAACGACCCCAAAAACCATGAAAGTGACACCCATGACGAAAGTTTCAGAAATTTTGGTTGGCGCCATCTTGTATTTTCATTTTGACCCGATATTAGCATTTATCGACCCCAAAAACCATGAAAATGACACCCATGACAATCATATTAAAAATTTCGGTTGGCGCCATCTTGTATTTTCATTTTGACCCGATATTAGCATTTATCGACCCCAAAAACCATGAAAATGACGACCATGACAATCATATCAAAAATTTCGGTTGGCGCCATTTTGAATTTTTAGTTTGACTAATATTCGCAATTTTTTTTTTCTGTCTACCAAAAAAACAAGGTCCTGCCTCGTCAAGGCCTCGCGGGCGACTGAAGAGCCGTACGGTGGCCGCTGTGTTATATATAAATTTATTATTAAAACAATTAAACTATTTTATAAATTCAACTCTGAGAATAAAGTTCTATAAGTTGTTAACTATTTTACATATGTTTTCTGGAAGTAAATATTACATAATCTTCAAGAAAAATAATATAAATTATCAAAAAAACATCGTTTCAGCCTCCTCTTCCGATTTTTTTTTGATCGAGAGAAATTTGTGATATCATGTTTTGAGTCTCAGAAATGAAAAGGACATATAGTGAACTACAATATATATTTTTTGTGCATTTAAAAATAACTATTTGTTTGTTTAATAATGAATCAAAGAGATGTAAAAGTCGGGCTACCCACCCTTAATTACAGATTCAGAATTCTTATTTAACAAAGGAATTATTTCAAGCCAATGTGACAGGTAATCAACTATCACTAAATATGATTTACCAGCAAACTCCAATATATCTGTCCCTACTTTACTAAATCTTTGCTTAGGTATCTTATGGCACAACATAGAATCATAATAATTCTTAGGTCAAAATTATTCACATGTCTACATTTAACAATTAAATTTTTAATATTCTCTGACATATCAGTCCAATAGAATAGCTGTCTAGCTCTATCTGACTGTCTATATCTAGTTTACATTCCGAAGAAACCCCAGATTCATCAGGCCATCCACTTAAATAATACTTAGTAATCTCTGTCAAAATTCTGTCTTTACTAGTATCTAATCGAAATTGAATTTTTCTTTCTGTACTCATAGGTAAATGTACTGAAACTGAGTGTACCATTTCCATCCTCTCAACATCTTTTTCAATTAATATCTTACTATTCCTGGAAAGCATATCAGCAAAATGTATAAATTTTCCAGGAACATAAACAAGATTCAAACTATACTTTAATAATTTTAACCATAAACGTCTTAATCTAGGTGAATCAATCTTACTGATCTGTTTTGACATAATTGGTAACAAAGGCTTATGTTCAGTTTGGACACTTACAGAATTACAGCCATATACATACTTATGGAATTTTTGTGTGCCATAATAAATGGCTAATAGCTCTTTCTCAGTTTGACTATAATTAATTTCAGCACTATTCATAGTTCTAGAAACACAGGCAACTAATCTTAAAATATTTTTATCATCTTTTTGAAACATACAGCATCCAATACCATTTTTAGAAGCATCACATTGCAAAATTATCTCTTAATCAGTCCAAATTGTCTCAAAGCTGGTGCCTGAGAAATTTTACACTTTAAATTACCCAACATCTTTTCATGATGTGGCAACCAACTCTACATCTTTTAAAAAAAGTTTACATAAGGGTGACATTCATTCTGCCATCTCAGGAACATATCTTCTTACATAATTAAAGGAACCAATCATTTTTTTGTAATTCTTCCTTAGAACTTGGTGACTTTAAATGTAATAGAGACTCCACTCTATCACCATCAACTCTCATACCTTCCTTGCTGAATATTTGACCAATATACTTAACTTCTCTTTGCTTGTACTGTATTTTATCTTTGTTAAAAACTGCTCCTATCTCTTTTGCTTTTTTCAACAAATCAGCAACAGATTTATCATGTTCAAACTCATTTTTCCCCATAACTACAATATCATCGAACCAACATAACACATTAGGTATAGAACCAAAGTAAAATTCCATCTGATCTTGAAAAACTTCAGGTGCATTGGTTACTCTATAGGGAAGAACTAAATATCTATACACTCCAAACGGTGTAGCGAAGCAACATTTCCATGAAGCCTCCTCTGAAAGTGGGCAATGATGAAATCCTTCTGACAGATCAAAAACCGAAAATACTTCTATATCTCTTAACTTAGAAGCCACTTCATCAACAGTAGACATATGTTTCGGTTTTCTAATAACATACTTATTTAAATCTGTTGGGTCTAAACAAAACCTTTACTTTTTAACCGACTTCAAAAAAAGGAGGAGGTTCTCAATTCGACTGTTTTTTTTTTTTTTTATGTGTGTTACCTCAGAACTTGTTACTGGGTGAACCGATTTTGATGATTTTTTTTTTATTTGAAAGCTGGTGTTTGTCATGTGGTCCCATTTAATTTTCATCAAGATCTGATAAAGAACTTCGGAGATACACATCAGAACTCTTCAATAAATGACGGCAAATCACTCGGGATAGCTGCAATCGCATTTATGTTTATTATTTACACCATTTCATAACATAACATCACACTTGTTAAGTACGGATCCCTAACCAATAGCGCTGACATGCAAATTCCTCCGTGTTGACGCCAAGCGCATAGAAACTGCACCGATGACGTCAATCCAGCCACGAGCCGCCGACGCAGCAAAATTGGACATTAGCGTTAAGTTATTTTTAATAAGGAAATGGTCATTCCATATTCTAGCATCGAATATGTTTCACTAATTATATTGTAATAAATTCTTTTTAATTAAATTAGTTTAAAATCATTTTGGTTTTTTTTTTCGATCCACCGTCTGCAGTTTACGTAATTGGCGCAGTCGGTAGGATACTCGCGGGCCGGTTCGCGAATCGCGTTAGAATCAGTTCATCACGATCGCGAGTCATCCGGTGACTATCAAGTCGCATCACGAGTATCCTGAATCTACGGGAAGCTGCGGAGCCGCGTGGAGAATCCAGCCATCGATTCACGGAGGAAGACCAGAGATGAAACACATGTGAGTGCACCAGAATCTTTCTCGTGTTGCTTCCTATCTATTCCTAGTTATTTTTATGTCCAAGATTTTTCATCACGAAATATCTCATCCTCGGGAACCTGCATCACGACAGGCACGCCGATTTGTAGTAGATATTAATAGAGATTTAGATAGTGAATTAGATTTAGATTTAAACAGTTTATTTGAAATTAAAATGCCTTATGACCCTGATGTAATTTTCAAGGCCTTACGCCTTGTGCCCGATTTTTACGGGAACCCAAACATTTTAACTAGATTCATTCACATCTGTGACCGAATAGTTACTCAATATGCAAGCCCCGAGGTAGGCAGTGAGCTAGGGAATTTATGTCTTTTAAATGGCATCCTAAACAAGATCACAGGGACTGCCGCATCCACCATCAACTCGAATGGAATTCCTGAAACTTGGGCAGGTATTAGATCAGCTCTTATAAACAACTTTTCAGACCAGAGGGACGAGACAGCTTTATACAACGACCTCTCGTTGGCAACGCAAGGTAACAAGACCCCACAGGAATTTTATGATAAATGTCAAACATTGTTTAGTACTATTATGACTTATGTGACGTTACATGAGACTGTATCAACGACTATCGAGGCGAAACGGACTCTTTATAAAAAAGTCACTATGCAGGCTTTCGTACGCGGGCTAAAAGAACCTTTAGGCTCACGTATAAGGTGCATGCGTCCGGAAACTATAGAGAAAGCTCTAGAGTTCGTGCAGGAAGAACTAAATATAATATACCTGCAGCAGCGTAACGATATCCCCAAGGCTCAAACTGCTCAGAACGCACCAAAGGTTCTATATAAACCTTCTGTTCTGCCTGCTATGCCGTTTAACGCGTTTAATGTTCCGCGACCCCCAGTACCTAATTGGCCTGCTCCAGTAGGACAGCGCGGGTATCAACCTCAGCCTCAGGCTTTCAAATTCAATACGCCTGACCAGCATCAAAACCGTATGCCTACTCGAACTCAACAAATGTTCCGTGCACCATTACCTCAAAGTAACGTTTTTAAGATGCAACCCAGGAATAATCCACCACATAATCCGGGTCCGAGGCCTATGAGCGGTGTTCAACACTTTGTCCCAAGACCATTACCTTTGATGCCAGGACATGATTGGCAACGAAACGGTAATCCACCCCCGAATAATTATTTTAAGACGCGTGAGTTAAATTTGAGTGAACTTGCTTTGCCTGATAGTTCCTATTATTCTGCTGACTGTTACTATGAGCCAGTATATGACTATTACACAGACGGTAATGACTGTTATGTTCTCTATGACTACGACTTTAACACCAATATGACTGACACTGACTATAGTTCAGCTGCCGGTAATCAAATAGCAGGTGTGGCAGAGCCACAGCCAGGCCCTAACCACGCTGATCAGAACCAGGACCAAAATTTTCAGTTGGACCAGAAATCCAAAGAGCAAAGATAGACGTTAATTTACAGACCCAAAGACAGTTACCCTATATAGAAATTTCTTGCCCTCCTCTAAAATTTCTCATTGACACTGGCGCTAACCAATCATTCATAAGCCCTGAGGCTGTGCAAAAGTTCTTCTACGACTATCCTCTTAACTATGACCCTTTCGAAGTCACCAACGTACACGGTGTCAGCAGAAACGAGTACTCTATAACATTACCGTGCTTCAACGAATTCAATGAGGCCGAAGGTATAAAATTATTCATTTACCGTTTTCACGAGTACTTTGATGGCCTAATAGGATTAGACTTATTATCAAAATGGGAGGCTAAGATAGATCTAAAAGACTTTCAATTAGTAACTCGGTCTGCTACGAACCAAATTAAAGTATATAATTCACGCAACGTCAATCTGTATGAGGATATTATCCCTGCGAAAAGTTCTAAATTAATTAGAATACCTATCAACGCCCCGGATGGCGATGTCTTAATAAACGAACAAGTTCTCTGCAATTGTATCATCCATGAGTGCCTTACCACCGTTAATAATAGCCGTGGGTACGTAGAGTTAGAAAATCCAACTCCTAACGATATTATATTCTCATTAGACCAGCCAACTCGTGGAGAACTGTTCAATGCTGAGTGCACACAGCTGAATCAGTCGAATCGCGTAGATGACGTACTATCGCGTTTGCGTACGGACCACCTTAATGCAGAGGAAAGAGCTAACCTCCTAACACTTTGCTCCCGCTACGCAGATGTATTTTACCTCGATGGAGAACCATTGACATTCACCAACAAAATCAAACATCGCATAAGAACAACGGATGAAACTCCCGCTTATACTAAGAGCTATAGATACCCTTTCGTTCATCGGGAAGAAGTTAGGGACCAAATCACCAAAATGCTAGACCAAGGTATAATAAGACCTTCCGACTCTGCATGGAGCTCACCCATTTGGGTTGTGCCCAAAAAAACTGACGCTTCAGGGAAACAGAAATGGCGTATCGTAGTCGATTTTCGGAAGTTGAATGAAAAAACGTTAGACGACAAATACCCCATACCAAATATTAGTGATGTCCTCGACAAATTAGGCAAGTGCCAATACTTTACGACCTTAGATTTGGCAAGTGGTTTTTACCAAGTGGAGATGGACCCTCAGGACATCCCAAAAACCGCCTTCAATGTCGAACACGGGCATTTTGAATTCCTCCGAATGCCCATGGGACTCAAAAACTCACCGTCCACCTTTCAACGGGTAATGGACAATGTTCTAAGAGGCCTTCAAAACAACATCTGCCTTGTTTATCTCGACGATATCATAGTCTACAGCACCTCTCTTCAAGAGCATATGAATAATTTGGAAAAGGTCTTCCAAAGACTTAGGGAGTCCAACTTCAAAATTCAAATGGACAAGTCAGAATTTCTAAAACTAGAAACCGCTTACCTAGGACACATTATTAGTAGAGACGGCATAAAACCGAACCCCGACAAAATTTCTGCAGTTCAAAAGTATCCAATCCCAAAAACCCCTAAAGAAATCAAACAATTATTTATTTATTACCGGAAATTTATCCCCGATTTTGCTCGAATCACTAAACCTCTTACCCTATGCCTAAAGAAAGGTAGTAAAATTACTCTTAGCCCCGAATATGTCAATGCCTTTGAAACTTGTAAGACCTTATTAACCAATGACCCTATTTTACAATACCCAGACTTCAAAAAGGAGTTCAATCTCACAACAGACGCTTCGAATGTCGCTATTGGAGCCGTGTTATCTCAGGGACCTGTAGGATCGGACAAACCTGTCTGTTACGCTTCACGCACACTTAATGACAGTGAGCTAAATTATAGCACCATTGAGAAGGAGTTGCTAGCCATAGTTTGAGCTACCAAGTACTTTAGACCTTACTTGTTCGGTAGAAAATTCAAAGTATTGACTGACCACAAACCCCTTCAATGGATGATGAACTTGAGAGAGCCCAACTCACGACTGACCAGATGGCGACTCAGACTAAGTGAATACGACTTTACTGTAGTGTACAAGAAAGGTAAATTTAATACAAACGCTGATGCTCTCTCTCGCGTAGAAATACATAATGAGGAAACAGATGAGATAAACTCAGTGATCGAAAATATAAAAAATCTCAGATCAATGATCAACAACCCATTGGAGGCATCACCTCAACCAACAGACCCCTTGACTGACACCAACTCATTGACCAGAAGTACTGAGGATCTCAGATCTATGATTAATAACCCATCGGAGGCACCACTTCCACCAACTTTTAGAATTATCAATAACAGAACTAGAAAAAACCTATATGTGTATTGATATTGTTTGTCTCAGTGAAACATTTATACGACAAGGGGCAGAATCCAATCTTACTATGAAAAACTATAAAGTAGTGTCAGCCTTTTCAAGGCCGCATCAACGTAGAGGTGGGACTTGCATAATGATCAAAAAAGACCTTGACTGCAAACCTATAAGTAATTTAATTGAGCCCAAGTTATATTATTTCGAATACTGTGCAATTGAAATTACAACATTAAAACTTTTTGTTATTTGCATTTACTGCACACCAAATTCAGACATAAAATTATTTTTTGAAAATTTAAACCTCCTTTTAAGAAAAATTATGAAAAGAAATAATAAAAGCATCATATTATGTGGTGACTGGAACATAGACGTTATAAAAGCAGATAAACATTTCAAAGAGCTAGAATCTATTTTAAAAAACTATAACATAAATAATCATAATATGATTATTTATTATTTATATCCAAGAGAGTTTTCTTGTTGGATTGGTAATATTATTACCAATCCAACAAGAAAACTCTCTTGCATCGACTTAATTACGAGTAATATACCAAATGTTAAGCCCCAAATACACTACCTAGCTCTATCTGATCACGAAACAGGACAATCCATATGTTTTGAGTTAACGGTAGACACCGCAAATATTAAAAGACCATTTTATTTTCAAGCAAGACGCGATTTTAATCAAGATAACATAGATAAGTTTGTAAACTGTCTATCTTCACTGTCTTTCTCAGATATTTACCTGACTGAAGATACTGAAATTGCATTTAATTATTTCCATGACATTTTACTATTATTTTATAATTTATGTTTCCCCCAAATCAGGTTTAAAATAACTATTAAGCCCTTAAAACATAGTTGGATGACAAAAGGCATAAAAAAATGTTGTATAAACAAACGGCGTCTATATCTAAAACATCGTCTCTCAACAGCAAATAAAAAACGTCATAAAGACACCTACTGTAGATATACTGGTATTCTAAAAAAATGCATGTTGCAGGCACAAAAATGCGAGAACACACGTTATTTGTCCCAATCCAGCAACAAATGTAAGGCTGCCTGGAAAGTAATAAAAAGTAATACCAGCGAAAAACCAAATTCTCATGACATAAATAAAATTCAAATAGATAATCAAACTTACACTCAACCTGAAAAGATAGCTGACATTTTTAACAATTTTTTTATTGATATTACTAATAATACTATTGACCCATCCATTGACTACACACCACCGATGACTTATCTCCCAAATACTATGTATTTGACCCCAACTGATGACACTAATGTATATAAGATAATAAACTCTTTAAAATCGACCAACTCTACGGGATACGATGACATTAACACAAAAATTCTTAAATTATGCTCAAAATTTTTATCAACTCATATTAGCCATATTATTAATTTGTCATTTATGCAAGGTTTATTCCCCTCACGGTTAAAATTCTCAATAGTTAAACCAATCCACAAGAAAGGTGATAGAAGTGATATGAATAATTACCGCCCCATAACACTCATTCCAATTTTATCAAAGATCTTTGAAAAGGTCATGCACGAAAAACTCTCCGGTTTTTTATCCAAATACAAAATTCTAAGTGAAGATCAATTTGGTTTCAGAAAAAATAAATCGACCACAACAGCTTGTTTTGCTCTATTAAAATTAATAACGAAAAGCCTTAATGATAAACTACCAATTGTTTCCATTTTTCTAGATATGTCCAAGGCTTTTGATTTCGTGAACCATAAACTGTTAATTTATAAATTAGACCGATATGGCATAAGGGGAAACGCGTTGAAATGGCTCGAAAGCTACCTTACACATCGACAGCAATGTGTTGAGATTTCGGGACAAACAGGAAATCTCAAGCTCGCATATAGGTCTCAGTATCGCGAAAATAACTGCGGTGTTCCCCAAGGCACCATACTGGGGCCGCCTTTATTCTTGCTATATGTAAACGACTTGCCTGGTGTAACAGCCCACAATTGCATACTATACGCTGACGATACGACCCTCAGTATTATAAAAGAAAATGACGACATTGTTGAGTACCAAAATGAAATAAACATGACATTAAATAAAATTATTACATGGCTTGAACACAATAATCTTCATATTAATATTAAGAAAACTAAAATGATACAATTCCAGACATATAACAGTACGCGTCCACGGCTTAAAATACAATATGGAAATGAGACAATAGAAGAGGTTGATTACGCAAAATTCTTGGGGATAACAATTGACAAAAACTGTAACTGGAAATCTCATATTGATGATCTATGTAAGAAAATAGATCGATTTGTATTTGTTTTATATAGACTAACACGTGTGGCTAGTGTTAATGCGGCACTGTGTGCATACCATGGCTATGTCTCATCAGTTTTGCGCTACGGCATTATAATATGGGGTAATTCTGTTGACCTTAACAGAGTGTTTTGAGCTCAGAAAAAATGTATACGCTCAATTTGTAGAGCGCACCCACTGGACAGTTGTGTTCCACTATTTAAAAAACTTAAAATACTGCCACTTCCGGCACTATACATTTTTGAAATTTGTATCTTTGTACACCAAAACAGAAATGAATTTGACTTGCATAACGATGTTGTATCCAGACCCAGCCGCAAAGTGCATATGCTTAATGTTCCTAGGCGTAGAATTAAGTTATTTTCTAATGGTGTATACTGCATGTCTATTACTGTTTATAACAAATTACCTGATGGCTTCAAAACTCTCAGCCTCAGAACATTTAAATTTAAATTATTTACCTTTCTTTTAAGCAGATGCTATTACTCAACTGAAGATTTTATGAATGAAAAATTTACCTAAATATTTGACATTAATACCTATAAATCATATTTTATCTCCTTGACATCATTGAATTTTGACTTATATAATTAATCTTTTTCTCTATTGTTCAATTTACTTAAATAATTTGTAATTCTAATTCTTATGATTAATGACTTAATTTTAATGTAATGATAACCCATAATTTTACAAACCATATTTGTACGCCGGAAACGGCAGAATATTATGATCGTAATATATAATTCACATAACAGCTTTGTACAATATTCTGACAAATAAATGCATTCTATTCTATTCTATAACGAACTCCTCGACTGACACTGTTCATACCAGTAATGAGCACCCTATACTGGAAGTTCCCATCACAGATGAACCTCTCAATAAATTTCATCGCCAGATTTACTTTACTATAGTAGGCGACATAAAACGCCGACCTACAGTAACTAAACCTTTTGAAAATCATACGCGAATCGCAGTCCAAATTTCAGAATCTAACCTAGAGAGTGATACTATTAATGCTATCAAAGAATACGTGAACCCTAAAGTCAAAACGGCTATCTTGATAAACCCACCATTAGCCATGTACAAAATAATACCCATCATACAAGACAAATTTAGAAGTTCCTCAATCAACCTAGTACTAGCCAAGACAGAACTCGAGAATGTTAAAGAATACCTCCGACAACAAGACATTATCCGACATTATCATGACGGGAAGACGAACCACCGTGGTATAAATGAATGTCACCTAGCCCTTTCACGAAAATACTACTGGCCAAAGATGAAAGAACAAATCACCAAGTTTATTAACGAGTGTACCATCTGCGGTCAGGCTAAATACGACAGGAACCCAATTAGACCTTAATTCAACATAGTACCTCCGGCTACCAAACCACTTGAAATTATCCACATGGACCTGTTTACAGTTCAGAACGAAAAATACATAACGTTCATGGACGTTTTCACGAAATATGCCCAAGCATATCATTTGCGAGACGGAACCGCCATTAGCATTATTCATGCATTGTTACGTTTCTGTACCCATCATGGTCTACCTGTGACTATCATTACTGATAATGGCACCGAATTCACGAACCAACTTTTCTCTGAATTTGTGCGGTTGCATAAGATAACTCACCACAAAATTCTACCTCATAGTCCAAAGGACAATGGTAACATCGAACGTTTTCACTCGACGTTATTGGAGCATATTAGAATTCTTAAATTACAAAATAAAGACGAACCGATAATTAATCTCATGCCATACGCCATTATAGCATACAACAGTTCCATCCATAGTTTCACCAAGTGCAGACCTTTTGACCTATTGACCGGACATTTTGACCCTAGAGACCCAATCGACATAGATCTGACTAAACACATACTACAGCAATATGCGCAGAATCATAGACAACAGATGAAGCAAGTTTATGAAATCATTAACGAGTCATCTCTTGCAAATCGTACAGCCTTAATTAACAGTAGAAACAAAACTCGGGAGCCCGAAGTAGAATATACCACTCAGCAACAAATTTTTATTAAAAACCCCTTTTCCAGTCGCCAAAAAGCTGCACCACGTTATACGCAGGATACAGTACTCGCTGACCTGCCTATACACATATACACTTCGAAAAAACGTGGCCCCGTAGCCAAATCGCGGCTGAAACGTATCCCTAAATCAAGCCAATTGTTACAGAATCCTGATACTACTGACAGTCCAAGCGACACACCCTCAAGAGATAAGACTTGAGACATTAGACGATGGACCGGGACTCCTACCATACAGATTAGGACCGACCAGACTAACTACACATTACCATTCATTCATACAGTACATTCAATTACACGACATCGAAGATAAAATTAACTCCGTACAGATGCAACTAAAGACTTTTAGAACTAAACTCACTAATGAGACTTATATGGTTTATGAATATCAGATTGAATATCTTGCAAACAAACTTAGTAAGGTACTACAACAAGTAAAATCTTTGGAACCTGTTAGAGTCAAAAGAGGTCTTGTAGATAGCCTTGGGTCCGTTATAAAAAGTGTCACGGGCAACTTAGATTATCTAGATGCCTTGAAGTATGATGAGGCTATTAAAACTCTACAAAATAATGAAAATAAAATAATATCAGAATTTAACAACCACATCAGCCTTAGTAAAGAATGGATGTCCCAACATGGTACCGTCCTAGACCAAATAACAAAAAATCAAGAAAAAGTTAACTCAACGTTAGAACTACTTATTGAGAAGAGTGCTTATACAGATTACAGCTTAATAAAATTCGCGAAGTTTGCCCAAATTTTAGGAATTATAACCAACAATGTAGAAGATTTAATGTTAGAGATAATTAGGTTAGAAAACATAATGGCTTTTATACGGGCTTCTAGCACCCATCATTCTATGATTGATATAGAAGTTTTAAAATCTATGATAGATAGGCTCAAATCCATATATAACCAAGATCAAATCCTAAACTTAGAGTTAAGAGAATATTATAATCTAATAAAACCAGGTTCCTACTTTATTGAGAAGAGAATAGTAATAATATACAGTTTTCCCATAGTCTCTAAAGACCTTTATGATTTATATAGACTATCCATTGTACCCAATAAGAAACAACTTGCCCTTATTCCTTCCTCTCCCTACATAGCAACAAACGAGAAATCATTTGTGTACATAGAGGCTGAATGCCCGAAGTACAGCAGCATTCATCTCTGTGAAAAGAAGACAAGTCATCAGATCCGGACGAAGCCTGATTGCATCCAAGAGCTCATCATCAACCAAGGCCTAAGGGACACCTGCCAATTCACCAAGATCTCACTCTCCAAGCAAGCAGTAGAAAAGCTGGATGATCAACATTACGTTATCTCTCTGCCTCAACCTACCAAAGTACAGCTAGCCTGCAGCAGGAAAGACTTCAACATCCTACAAGGAAGCTATCTCGTCACCATACCCATGAACTGCTATCTGAAAACACCAGAATTCACTATCATTAACGACAACAATGAGATAAAAGGACAGCCACTCAAGTTATCAAAAATTCCATACAACGACATGAACCAGACAGCTGATTCCACTAACATCATCGGCTTCAAGTCAGTCAACTTAGAAAAACTTCACAGCATCCAGAACAAAGTATTGATGGAGAGCCCTATCCAGATTGACAAGACTCCGTCGGTTTTCCTATATCATACAACCATACCGTTCTACATTATCACACTATGCGCAACCATACTTATCATCTTGGTTATAAGCCGCAGATACAAATGCTGGAACCTTGGAGCAGACGATAATGAGAAGAAACCAACTCTTAAGATACATACATATGAAGATGTAACCAGAGAAACCAGTAAACGAGATGAAGTCCCAGCAACATTTGCACTCAACATGATCAAATAGTTGCTGTTCTGCGGGTGGAGGTGTTAAGTACGGATCCCTAACCAATAGCGCTGACATGCAAATTCCTCCGTGTTGACGCCAAGCGCATAGAAACTGCACCGATGACGTCAATCCAGCCACGAGCCGCCGACGCAGCAAAATTGGACATTAGCGTTAAGTTATTTTTAATAAGGAAATGGTCATTCCATATTCTAGCATCGAATATGTTTCACTGATTATATTGTAATAAATTATTTTTAATTAAATTAGTTTAAAATCATTTTGGTTTTTTTTCGATCCACCGTCTGCAGTTTACGTAATTCACTAGTACGCTCTAAAGGGGTACGCAGGTGTAAACAGTTCACCTTGGTATACCCTTATTCGACCGAATTTATTTAAGATTCATGTTATTGGGTAAATCTATTCTGGTTTCACTATGGGCATTATTGGTACCTAGCCTATATAAATTGTGTAGCACAACTAAAAAATGAAAAATAAAAAAAACTTTTTACAAAAAACACAACCGACTTCCAAATAAAAAAACAAAAAAGTGAAAAATAGCTTCAATTTCGGAAGTCGGTGTCAAATAACGAAGAAAATAAAACAAGAACACCGACTTCCGAAATTGAAGTTATTTTTCACTTTTTTGTTTTTTTATTTGGAAGTCGGTTGTGTTTTTTGTAAAATGTTTTTTTATTATTTTGTTTTTCTATAATGACAATTCTGTTAATACAAGCTTCCGAATCAATTTCCTCAAGTTTCTTTATAGCACCTCGCTTAACTAACCTGTCTAACTCACACTTCATGGGTTCAGACAAAGCTAAGGGAACCTTAATAGGTGGATTACAGATAGGTTCATGAGAAATTGTAGGAATATTACATTTGTTGGGAAAACTGCCATGACCATTAAAAACTTCAAAATTTTCAGATATAAACTTAGACTTCTTTTCATCTGTATTACATTCTACTGACACTTTTTGTACCCTTTTTTACCAAATTCAATTTAACACAACCGGGTAACCCTAATAACATATTATGGCTTTCAACAAGCATACAATTTTCACAACATTCAATATTTGTATACTTACACCTTAAATTAACCATACCTAAAGGTTAAATTTTAGTACATTGGAATCAATTCAGTTTGGACCGGAGTTACCTGCAATTCAGTATTAAGACTTTTAAAAACTTTCCATGGCATAACACTAACATCTGCACCAGTATCAAGACGACACTTAACATTGGCATTTTCAATTATTATATTCTCAGTCTACTGACCATTATTGACCACTCCGCAGAATAAGGATGACTCTGGCGAAGAATCACCACAATGCTCCTGAATATTATGCACTTTTCTGACTCTGCATGACACTGCAAAATGATTTAAAGTTCCACATTTACTACACTTTTTCCCATAAGCTGGACATTGTCTTGTACCATGTGTCGTTTGACATCGATTGCAGTTAAACTTCCTCTCTTTCTTTGTAACTTGCATTTTTATTATGACTTTTTGTTTTTACTCTGTCAATTTCATAACTATTGACTGGATTCATTATCTTCGCCTGTTCTTTCCATTGTTCTGCACTTCTGCGTAAATCAGCGGCTTTGTTCAGAGTCAAACTTTCTTGTCTGAGTAAATTTTCTTGCAAGTTTTTGTCGGTTATACCGTGAACTATTTTGTCTCGCAGGAGCTGATCCTCGATGGTTTCCATTGTGCTCTTATAATTTCAAGTACTTATAAGTCTTTTACAATCCGTTAAAAAATTATCAAACTTTTCGTCCTGCTGCTGTTTCCTCTCATAAAATTTATAACGTTCAAAAACTTCGTTCACTCGAATTTTTCTCGGTCGAACATAATAGGTTGGGGAAAAAGTTTCTTCGCATTTTTTAAGAAAATTAATAACTTTTTTTAATATAGTTTATTTACATTTAACTAAAGTATGTAGGTACCATTTTGATCGATAACTTTTTGCCATCTTGTAGGTAGGGATATGATCCCATTGCTATAGAAATTTTGGGACTTCTGATCAAAATACCGCAACAAGTGGTTTTGGCAGTCCTATCGTGATGTTAACCTGACACTGCCTAAAGAATTCTGAAGAGACCGAAACAGGTGGAAATCTGAAGGTGCAAGGTCAGGACTATACGGCGGATGCATTAACACCTCCCAGCCAAACTCTCTTAAATTTTGCTGAGTGGCTAAAGATGTGTGAGGTCTAGCGTTATCATGATGAAAAACCACACCCCTTCTGTTGATTAATTCCGGCCGCTTTCTCTCAACTTCTTGCTTTAATCTCATCAGTTATAATAATGCCCTTCCAATCCCACCACAGACACAGCATCACCTTGTTGCGAGTTAACCCGGGTTTCGCCACAGTCTGTGAAGCCTGACCGGCCTTTGACCACGACCTTTTCCGCACTTTCTTGTCGTACGTGATACACTTTTCATCACCAGTTATCAGCTTCTTCAAAAATGGTTCAGTTTCATTACGTCGTAATAAAGAATCACAAATGAGTACACGGTTCATTAGGTTTCTTTCAGTGAGCTCGTGAGGTACCCAAACCAAATATCGAGCTTCTTTGTGTACCCAGTTTGTTTTCAAATGCGCCAAAACTATTTTGTGGTCAATTCCTAGTTCTTCAGCTACGTCGTAACTACTGATATGCCGATCTTGCTCCACTTTTTCAACAATGGCATCCATTTTATCCGTAATATGGCGACCAGAGCGACGTGCATCTTTGACATCAAAATTTCCGGATTGAAAACGTTTAAACCAAATTTGTGCTACTCTCACAGACACTGCACTAGGTCCATAAACATCGCAAATTTTCTTCATTAGATTCACTCATCTTGACGGTACGAAAAACAAATGAAAAAAAATTTAAACTTTCAATGATACCAAAACCAGCCAGATACAAATAGTATAGCCAAAGAGATTTTATTACAAGTTCAGTTATAATGCGAAAAGACTTTTTCCCCAAATATTTGTCAACCGCGTCTAATAATTTTTCAATCAATCAATAAATCATTTTTTTTTTATTTCACATAGGCCTACATGGGCACTTATAAAACGTCGACAAAAGGTGCACGGTTCGGGTTGGTCGTTTCCTATGGAGAAGAACCGGCAAGAAACTCCATGGTTACTCTTTTAAAAATGGTTTGGTTTTACAATATTTCCATGTTACAGCATTAGTAATTAGATATGGGGGGACAACGTAGGCCCAACTTATGACAATAAGTAGTAAGAAACTAAAAAAATAAAATAAAAAGATTATATATTATATAAAAAAGTTAACAAATGTTAACTAGCATCTAGAAGGCCTACAATGTACACACATTCACAAAACAATCAGTAAAAGAATCTATACAAAGGAAAAAAAAATAAGTATAACAAGACTAAATTTAACATGTGGCACAAATGTTTTTATCAGTGCTGTAACTATTCTTAGCAAAGGGCTATAAAGATGATTGAAAACCATTGTAAAAAGTCTAATTAAAAGAAGAAAAGAAATTAAATTTCATACTTAACAATCTTTTCACATGAGACCGGAAGGGTTGCAAGAATTCTGGCGAACTCCATCCTCATCATGTTCCTCATCAGAGCAACTTTAACATGGTCTGCGGCTTCATCTTGACCAACACCAACTAGATAATATTGAAAACATTGTTTCCACAATGGCCACTCATCGCCGGCATTACTCGAGCGCAAGTCAAAATTTGGCAAAATTTTCACACAATTCTCCATAATTATAACTTTTATGATTCGCAAAGAATAGTGATATTAGTGATTCGTTTTTACGGTTGCGCCATGTTTTATAATTAAAGATTGAATACTTTTAGTCAGTCACTTTATTAAAATTTCTTAGAGGATTCTTCGTGATGCCACAGATAATCCAACTTATGAATGAACACAACATAAAAAATAACTCACCATAGTTTTTTCAAACCATAAGGAAAGACCCAATAATCTACCTTTTGGCATAGGCAGATGAATCAAGGCTGCTCAAAAATTTATTTGTCTTTAAGTCAAATGTATTTTATTTATTTATTTTATTTATAATAGTGATGTGCCCTAACAAGCGTTGCACAGAGGGGGTTATCACGTTTTTACGTTCGGCACGCTCAAACACAAGTTTTCTTTTCGACTCTTATCAAGTGTCAGCTGTCAATCAAAAACTGTCAAAATCGCTGACAGTTAACTGACATGATGTTGCAACAAAGTATCAAATAGTAACAGACCGTTTCGGGACGAAACAACTACCTAATGGTAAAGTATTGCAATTTTGAAAAATATATCCACCTTCATCACGACAGCAAGACCTCAGAACTACTAGATTCCATTTTAGTTTTAATAAACGATTCTCTATTACGGGCTATCTTGGTATCCTCAACACCCAACTCAAAGCATTTATTTGTTTTGAGCTTCATCTTTTTAAGCACGTACCAGTTGCAAGTTCTGTTCCATAAGATCTACATTCTATGGAGAAGAACGTTAGTGGTTTTGATTAAAGTTGCACGCTAAATAAAACCTTATTCCAGGAATTAACTAGTACATAATTCAGCTGTAAGCAAACAGTCGAATAATTTTAACTAGCATAAATTGCACTGGGTTTGTTTGAAATCCATAAAAGTAGCCTTTTCATTGTTAAACATGACGTACTTTCAGAGGCTATAATTATGATTTGAAAATTAAATCTTTTGCATAGGCATCTTTCTGTTACGCGGTCGTGACTTTTGTTTACGAGCAAGTAATGATCGATCATTACTTTTGCAGTTGAGTTTTAAATTTATAAGTCAATTTAAAAAAGTTTAGTAGCAAGAAGTTTTTATACATATAATAAAATGGGATAGATTTTATACGAGGAAAAATTTATGATTCTGTACGTTTTAGCATTGAAAACTCAAAAGTCTTTTAAATGGTTGTTTAATATATTTAATTACCAATTTTAATTTAATTTTTTCGCATCAACATTTGTCAAAAATCGAATAGGCTGTTTTCGTTGTAAAAAATATGTCCAGTTGCAAAAACGCACCATTTTCTGAAAATTTTATTTTTTTGTGAATAAACAAATCTAATTCTTTGATTTTTTTACTATTTCCCACAACTGTATTGAAAAACATCGTGTGATACATGGGTGTGTAGGTACTATTAAAAGAAGTGTGCTTGCATAACAGTGAATATTATAATATTTAGTGTCATGGAAAACCCAACAAAAAATGAAAATCTAATCTCGTGTGCTTGAAATTATTCTACATTATTACATAGTTTTCATTTCATTCATACTTACTTCTTACTCTAGCCTACCCTACGCTACCAGCACTCACTCGCCTATCTTGTTAATAATCGTATTAAACTTTCCACGAGTCTCATAATTGCAGGTAGGAGGCAGGAGCGTAGTAACCACGGTTACAGGGCCCCCGACTATAGGACTTCCGGCGACAACTTTAAAACTTATTTTGCTTGTTCTTCATCCTTCTTCCCCAAGACCGATTAAGTTATCCAAGTCACAGGCTTCTCTTTTTCTTTGTACAGTTATTGTTTGGTCTTTGTTTCAGTCGGGTAAGATTGACCCCAATAAAAAAGAATGGTCAAGACCCTTGCAAAAATTATCCAATTTAAGTACATACTAGCTTCTGCGTGAAAGTCGAAAATTATCCCGAGTGAACATAATTCCAGGCGCTCGACCAAATGGTGGAAATCCTCAGGGAGGAAGGTGCGAGATTTTGTAAGATGCGGCGTACGGGCAGGAAGTCCAAACTTTCGGAGGGAACTCTGAAGCTTATGGTGAAGCGACGTGAAAATCCACCGGTCACTTCGTCAGAACAGCGGGCACTCAATAAACATATAAGGAAAATGGTACGACACGACCTCCGACGAGCCAACACGCTCTCTATAGAGAAAGCGATTGAGCAAAACCGGGGGTCGAAAGTGTTTGTCCAGTCACTTGGGAGGAGCCATCTGACGAAGTTGACTACATCTAATGGGAATATCGTCGTTTCGAAGCCGGAGATTCTTTCGGAAGTTGAAAACTTCTACGGCCAATTGTACGCAACGCATGCATCTCGGCCTGATCCCGAAAATGAGGATTCTAGAGCCACCTTAACACGCCATTTCACAGAAGACCTGCCTGAAATAAGCCAAGACGAAATCGAGGCGGCTCTCAAACAGCTTAAAAATGGAAAAGCCCCGGGTGAGGACGGGATAACTACCGAGCTACTGAAAGCGGGAGGACGACCGGTACTGAAGGAGCTTGGGGAGCTCTTCAATTCTGTCCTGTTCTCTGGGAGAACTCCAGAAGCGTGGCAAAGGAGCGTGGTCATTCTGTTCTTCAAAAAGGGTGACAAGACCCTTTTGAAGAATTATAGACCCATTTCGCTTCTTAGCCACGTATATAAGTTGTTCTCGAGAGTCGTCACGAATCGTCTAGCGCGAAGATTCGACGAGTTTCAACCACCGGAGCAGGCCGGGTTCCGAGGTGGATACAGCACCATAGACCACATCCACACAGTGCGGCAAATTATACAGAAGTCCGAAGAATATAATCGGCCCCTGTGTTTTGCTTTTGTGGACTATGAGAAGGCTTTTGACTCTATCGAAACCTGGTCTGTTTTGGAGTCTATGCAGCGGTGCCAAGT
This sequence comes from Orthosia cruda, assembly GCA_964057195.1. Classification (NCBI taxonomy): domain Eukaryota; kingdom Metazoa; phylum Arthropoda; class Insecta; order Lepidoptera; family Noctuidae; genus Orthosia; species Orthosia cruda. The sequence goes on along the minus strand of OZ059834.1, from coordinate 37,664,975 downwards.
GGACTGGCGATACATCCAAGTGCTGAGATGTCTTTATGCAAACGCCACAATGACCGTCCAAAGTCAGGACCGGCAAACTAAGCATATCTCACTGCGTCGAGGGGTTAGACAAGGGGACGTTATTTCCCCGAAATTGTTTAGCAACGCGGTGGAGGATATGTTTAAGACGCTGGACTTGGAAGGACGCGGCATTAATATAAACGGCAAGTACATCTCACACCTGCGATTTGCGGATGACATCGTCGTAATAGCAGAGTCACTGCATGACTTGCAACTGATGCTGAACGGCTTAGCTGGTTCTTCTGCACGCATCGGACTCCGGATGAACTTGGACAAAACCCAGGTTATGTTCAATTCACACGTCACTCCGGGACCCATTGTGGTCAATGGCGGTGCTCTCAAAGTTGTTCGAGAATACGTTTACCTCGGGCAAACTCTGCAGTTTGGTAAGAACAACTTTGATAAGGAGGCTAATAGAAGAATACAGCTGGGCTGGGCGGCGTTTGGGAAACTTCGTCGAGTCTTCTCGTCACGTATCCCACAGAGCCTGAAGACCAAAGTCTTCAACCAGTGCGTCCTACCTGTTATGACCTACGGCGCCGAGACGTGGACACTCACAATACGGCTGGTTCATCGGTTCAAAGTTGCTCAGCGAGCAATGGAAAGGGCTATGCTCGGAGTCTCTCCCAGGGATCGAATCCGAAACGAGGTGATCCGGCAGAGAACCAAAGTTGTCGACATAGCTCACAGAATAAGTAAGCTGAAGTGGCAATGGGCCGGCCATATAAGTCGTAGAACCGATGACCGTTGGGGTAGACGTGTTCTTGAGTGGAGACCGCGAATCGGTAAACGTAAGGTGGGACGCCCTCAGGCTAGGTGGAGTGACGATCTTCGCGGGGTGGCTGGTAGCAGCTGGCTAAGAGTAGCCGAAAATCGAAGCAAATGGCGTGCAATTGGAGAGGCCTATGTCCAGCAGTGGACTGCTATAGGCTGATGATGAACATAATTCCCGGGATAAAAAGTATCTTATGTGTTAATATTACCATGATGTTGGTTACGATGAGGTTAAATCGGTAGACAAACATGAATAAGGACGATTTTATGCATGTTAACGTGCCCAAATATATACTCCACAAATGTTGTTCACGAGAAAGTAGGAACGGGAGCTCGTGTATACTAATGAAGAATACTCTAATGGGGAAAAAAATATGATGTAGGAAAATGGTGTAAACCAAATCTTATTGAAGGTTGCGCAGTTGAGTTGCAGAATCACCCCGTAATAGTCTTTTGTATATAGAGACATTCTAATATGGATAAGGTCTCATTAAATACATTCATTTTTAATTTACACTTAACTTACGAGTATATGCAACGGTTAAAAACTATAATTCGTCTAACAAAAAAATCACAGAATAACCACCATATTAATAATGCGTCCAATAAGAGCAAGGCTACAAGGAAAATAATAAATAAATGCAAACATAATAAGCCTGTTGAAGAAATACCAAACTTAGAATAAATAATGAAGATATAACTGACCCAAAAATAATCTCCCAAACCTACAATGACTATGTTATTAATGAAATTGAATCAGTATCTGACATGAACATTCGTAATCAAAATGTAAAATCTGACATGCACCTTGACTCTTTATTTTTTTTCCACAATTCCCTCTAACATTATAAAAAATAATAAATTCGTTAACACATAGCTCTGGATATGATGACATACCAACAAATGTCATTAAATTTGTATCAGCTATGATAGCACCAGTACTTAGTTACATAATAAATATGTGTTTAGAATCGAGTGTGTTTCTGGAAAGACTAAAATTGTCCGTTATAAAACCGCTACAAAAGAAAGGTAGCAAACATGATCCAGCCAATTATAGGTATATTTCCTTACTGCCCATATTCTCCAAAATAATTGAGAAAGTAATGTACAACACTTTTTACTCTTTTTTTGAAACATCTTTTTGTTGATGAGCCGTACGGTTTTAGGAGAAAAAAGAATATTAACATGGCAATTTTTGATCTCTTCGATAAAATTATAACTAGTATTGATAACAGAAGTCCAGTAGCTGCTTTATTTATGGACATTAGTAAAGCATTTGATTTTGTGGATCGAACTATATTGTTATAGAAGTTGAAAGATATGGAGTTAGGGGCAATGCCCTGAAACTTTTAAAACCGTACTTGTCACATAAAAGACAAGTTACGAGGATAGTTAAAGTATGTTTTGCTTCAAAAACAGAACGTACGTATGTGTCGAGTCAGAGACTCAATAATTATGGTATAACCCTAGGTAGTATTTTGGGATCTTTATTATTAATTAAAAATACCGAGTTTCCTCTGTGCCTCGGAAAGCACGTTAAGGCATTGGTCCCGGCTATCATTTGAAGATCTTTGACAGTCGTTACGGGTAGTCAGAAGCCTGAGATCTGACACCAGTCTTGCCAAGGGGTATTGTGTTACCAAGTTCCTTGGTTGTGGAGGTCAGATAGGCAGTCGCTCCATGTAAAACACTGGTACTCAGGTGAATCCGGTAAGACTGGAAGCCGATCCCAACAATAATTGGGAAAAATACTAAGCAGATGATGATTATTTATTACATACATTAACGACATGCCCAGGAAAACACATCACCCTATGGTTTTGTTTGCTGACGATAGCACAGTCATTTTTAGTGGCAACAATGATGCGAAGACACTTGTGAGAGATAAACCACTGTCTCTAAGTATTCGGGGGCGAAGGGGTCTGTCAGACTCGTACTGACTAAAAACCACCCCGGTGTTCCGTCTCACACCTACACCGGGGCTCGCGGGAACAACGATACTCTGGCCTCTGCGGGCCACGACCTCGGGTTGGGGGGGCATGAGGTGTTGGACTCCCCCGTGACGTCTAAGATGGGCGACGCCACCTCGGGTCCTGATGTGTGGGGGGCGACGGACGTCCCCGAGTCCGTCGCCCCAGGACCCATTTAGGGGGGCTGGAAGAGAGCGTTGTCCGCCCTCCACCAACGCCCGGCGCATCTGCTGCGGATTGGGTTAGCGGATGAAATCTCCTCTCCCTCTCCGCAGCCTTCTTCCGCGAGACGACTGATTCGCAGAACGATACCACCACGTCCCAGAACTCCTCGCTGCCTGCCATAGCTGCATAATGCTTTCTGGATCGGGTCCTTGACTCAGCCGCCTAACGAGAGCCTCCTTAGGTGTAGGTCGAGGCTCGTGGCTATTTAGCCATTGGCTGACACGACTATCGGTACAATGTGTCAGAAATCGCTGTGACCACATCCCACATGTCGACAACCTCGCGAGCCACGCGTCATGCGGGACAGTTATGTCAAAAATCATTGCAAGCCTCTCGATTCGGTCCACCACCACTATATCAGGCTTATTGGCTACAATAGTCCTGTCAGTGATGATGGACCGATGCCAGTACAATGTGATATTGCCATTCTCGAGAACTGGGTCGGGCACATACCTGTAGTACGGCACCTCAGATGCCACAAGAGTGTATTTCAGAGCAAGTTGCTGATGGATAATCCTGGCTACAAAGTTGTGCCTATGCAAGTACTCCTCGTTAGCCAGACGAGAACAACCAGGCGGTCGGATCGATTCACCCGGGCGGTGACAGGCCCGACAAATGTCAACCGTGCCATCCTTCACAATAAATCTCTGGTAGTTATTCGTCATGATAACTTCGTCCATAATTGCACATACAAAACCTTCGGTTTCCCCAAAGAGGTCACCGAAACGCAGCCAGGCTACGGACGCTGATTGGTCTACTTCGGACCCAAGTAGGGCCCGGCAAAAACGTCCGTGAAGCTCCTTGCTTTGCCATACCTCCCTGCGGTCGTTAGTGTCAAGCACTACAGGCTTGCGCCAGTTCTCATTTGCCAAGGACAGCGGGGTGAGTCCCTTGTCCACTGCTACTACGTCTCGATGCATATCTCTGCACGTCTTTGTTTAGAAAATATTTCCTGAGATTGCATATTTCGCGGTTATGGAGGTTTTTGGCATTTAAAAAGCCTCGGCCTCCACAATTCCGCGGGATATACAATCTCATGACCGACGATCGTGGGTGATGCATTCGATATGCAGTCAACAGTGTACGGACCCATCTATCCAGGGCGTTGAGTTTTGTTTGAGTCCATTTGAGTATGCCGAAAGAGTAAATCAATACTGGCATGACGCAGCCCTGAAGGCGCGCACCTTGTTTCCGCCTGAAAGAAGGCTATTGAATACCTTTTTCAGGCGGCTAAAGAAGCTTTCCCTCAACGATTGCTTCATGTCAGAAGTGCTGATACCTAACGCTTCCTACATACCCAAATACTTATAGGTTTCATTTGGAGAGAGGGATCTCAGGTTCATGGAATCCGCGAGATGAATTCCTACGGAATCCACAATCTCCCCTCGCTTTACCTGCATGACCGCACATTTTTCCACACCAAACTCCATCATGATGGCGTTACTAAAAGTTTCAATTTAATTATTATTATAATTATAATTTTGCATGCCTAAATTTGTGGATCACGGTTGACTGCGCATTCACCTGACATCTGGAAGTGTATTTTTGTGTACTATGTTGAGCAATAAATTAATTTGAATTCGAACAAATTTTCATCAAAATTGGTGCAGCTGTATGAGCGTGAAGAAGTAACAAACATTCAAACACACACTCACAAACTTTCGCCTATATATTAATAGTTTGATACCTGTTTTGACTATTCCCTCCATTACAAGTTTTTTTTTATAAGGGCCCCTATAGGATTACTAGCTACGCCACTGGTGGAAGGTGTCTAACCGTTCAACAAAATAGAGTGCCAAGTACTAGGTCATTGGTGAACTAAGCCAGGCTTAAACGAAGCCAGAACTTTTTAACTTGCTGCCTTCCGGGAACGACCGAATCCGGAGAACTTTTAACTCACTGTTTAATTGTTTGGTCGCATTTTGTACTTTTTCGACCGAGTTCAGAGAACAAGTTTGAAGCCAGATTGTTAGTGTTTGTGTACGTGGAATATCACGACTGTGTTCCTCGAAAGGGTAGATAGATGTGTTCGTGATTTCATAGAGCGCAATTTTGCCCCTGTTATCTCCGTCTTACCTGATGGTAAGCGATGATGTGCTCGACGATTAAGCATGCTTGTCTAGTAGTAACCTATTCAGTCTTGACTTATCTCTAAGTTAAGACTGTTTATGCTTATATTGTATTTTGTGGCCGTATATTGTCGTCAACTCAGCTCAAATTCAAAGTCAAAGTCTAGACAACTAATAAATAATTCGATTGGAATTCGGAGATATTCAATGGAACTCTTCAAAACTTACGGCAAGTCACCGGGGATTGCATGTCTTTTTATTGTAGCTTCTGCCAGCGGCTTAAAAAGCGTTTTATCATCCCAAGGGAATATTATACCGGGCTAAAAATTCCTTACTATAATCCATCTTTCTGCCTAATTTCATATAGATCCGTTTAGCCGTTCTGGCATGGTTGAGTAACAAAAACACATCTAAACTTGCGCGTTTATAATATTAGTAAGAAGTAAGATTACTACAGAAATTAAACAGAGATAGTGAAAAATAACATAAATTGTTTCAAAAAAATCTTCACATTTTGGAAGTCGGTGTCAAAAAACTTAGAAACGAAACCATAAACACCAACTTCTGAAATTAAAATTATTTTTTACTTTGTAGTATTTTTAATTGGAAGCCGGTGGTCTATTATTGTAAAAAAAATATGTTAAAACTACATTTAGTTTAAAAAAGTTATGAAACTAAATCTGTGTAAATGTCCTGGTTATAAGCTCCAAAAGCCGGGGTTTTCACGCTTCTCGTCCTGGTTGGCACATTTTAGAGATGGCAACCCTACATATTAAACCTATAGTAAACCTTATTTTCGACAGTTATGTTTGAGTACCATTTCATATAGGGTGAGCCACCAACAGGGCAAAAATCTAGACTCTCTGGTACTGAGAAATTCCAAGCGGAAAAACCAACACTTTTTTCCCAATTCTGAACATTTTATTTACTAGCGAGGTTTTAATTAGGAACATTTTATTTATTAGCGATGTTTCAATTCAGCACATGTTATTTATTAGCAAGTTTATTTCGGAACATTGTATTTATTAGCGATGTTTCAAAAGGCTCAGTAGCCCATTAAATTCTTGTAATTTTCAGAAAACTTCATGAGTATTGCATTTAGTTTCAAGCATTCCAAACTTTGAAATGCAATGAACTCCGGGCAGGATCTTAGTCTTACTTTGAATAACTCAGAACTTCTTACGACTATCGAGATGGCTGTTACCGGAAATCTGTACAATTTAATCCTACTACGCGAAAGTTTGTGAGGATGAATGTCTAATACTTTTTCACCCAAAACTACTGTTCGGTATTGATGCAGATGCTATATAGGTACATCAGAATGACACAAAGGCTAAAACTTATAAAGATATTGTGAAAGGACTAATTGCACACGGGAGGAGCCACGGGCAGCAGCTGGTAAATAATACATTCGGTTGGAAATACTCAATCTAAAATCAATTTGCCTAGCCTTTCCCAAACTATGTTCGAGTCGGGCTTCAAATCTAACCGGATTCATTAGTTTAGTACCAATATTTCACATGGAGAACTAACTTAATAATCATGTATGTGAACTTTGAAGCCTTCATTCCAATTGACTGCAGGACTTGAAGAGACCCCTCGTGCACGCCAACAATAACCACCAAGTATTCTCTTAAATGTACCTAGTTCAACTTTATGTACATAGACAGGTATTTAGGTTTGTACCAAGGTAACAGTAATAATTTATAATCTTTAAACATACATGTAAAACCGCAGAGTTATTCAGAACATTTAGGCCATCTGAATCCCGCCAAGAAATTGGGACATATCTCTCAAACCCGGTGTCGGTTTCAACAGCACTTTCACTTACAATTCAAATAAAATAACATCTAAAATCGGCATTTATATACAATATTAGCCCAGTCCATGAAGTCCCAAAATTAAAAAAAAAACTCAGACTTAACTTTTTAATATTATTGCTGTAAACCTATCTAAATAAATACAATAACGAACGACCGCAGTCCTAGCGACTGACACTGCCCTCCACTGACAAGTTGAGCCTGCTCCAAGTGGGTTATAAACTGCAATGGTCCACCTGGAAATCTCTAAACCGGCTACAAAGGCAGGTGGGCCGCTGTACTGACCTCGCTGTACACTCTACAAACGCATTACCTGTTCAGATATGTTACTCCGATCAGCCAGTGTGACTGCGGAACCACTCCACAGAGGATGATCCATCTCCTGTTCTGCTCCTTATGCAAAAACACCTGCACCATGCGATACCTTTGCGACGCCAGCGCTAAAGGCTATCGACGTGGTTGAATATTGGTAGAAAGAAACCTAAATAAGAAGGAATCATCGATACGATGAAGAACCCCTTAGGTTAGTTAGTAGTAGTTATATAACATAACATCCCATCACATCCAGAGCTGGGCAAAATACATGCCTTGCTTTAATTAAAAAACAAAATACTGTGTGATTGTATTTAAAATACGAATTATTTGTAACTCGTGTCGAAAAATTGTCGAAATATTTGTTAAGTCGTGTATTTCAAATACAAATACATACAGTATTTTAACTATTTTTATTAAAATTACAATATAAAGCCGATCATCCGTCATGACATTCGCACTAAAAATAACTGTTTGAAATGAAAATGACAATTGATAGGATACTTGACAATTTGACGTACGAAGTTGCCATTTTTCTTACGAAAGCTATCCAGAGCTATTTCCTGTAGAACGCACATTAATAAGATCGCTAAATGTATTTATGTTCAAATGTATTTTGAAGCCATAAGTATTTGAAATACTAACTACAAAATACCTTAGCGTCAGGTATTTTAAATACAAATTATATTTTAAGAAGTAATTGAATTACAAATACCAAACACATATTTGTATATCATTTACGTATTACAAGTAATTCAAATATTGCCCAACCCAACCAAAATATAACTCTCCTTTTTTGCGTTTCGTGTTCGAGTTAAAAGGAATCATTTAGCATGCTAACCGTACCTTCTCATTTGATATTCCTAACCAGGCCTTTTAGAAGAATCTTGGGCCAATTTAACCTGTAAATGCTTTTAAAAGAAAAAGAAAGAAAGCTTCGCGTGATAAACGCGTAACTTTTTAAGTGTCAATCAAGGGCTTACGTTTGGTGTGAAAAGGAATAAGATCGACAGCCGAGGCGTTATCAAAACATGGTAGGCTTATTTGCGAGTCTCTTAAAAACGTCGTTAATAAGCGAAGAGATTTGCATAAACCTCGGTTAAGGAAAGTGTTGTGTTTGTCAAAATCTCCTTTAACCCAGGTTTTTTTTTTGTTTTTCTATGTAGGCTCGCGCTTGACCACTATATCACCTGATGGTAAACGATGATGTGGTTGACGGTGTAACACTAGAAGTAACCTATTCACTCTTGACTTAAAGACTCCGAGGTTGTAGCTATCTGGAAACACAGACTCCGGAATGGAATTCCACTCCTTAGCTGTACGCATAATGAAAGTATTTCAAAACGTTTAGTGTGTATGGGTGGGATGTCCACCAGGTAGCGATGGCGCATCGCCGTACGACTTGTAGTCCGATGATGAAACGGGCTAGGTGGAATCAGATCATGCAACTCCATCGCACACTCCCCGAAATGTAACAGAAAACAAATCGACAAGCTGGCAACTCGACGACGATGTTCAAGGCTCTGGAGCTTTGATTCGACCAGTGCCTCATTGCCGATGAGCCTCTTGGCCCGTTTTTCAATCGACTCTAGTGTATCAAGCTGGTATTTGGCAGATCCGTCCCAGAGATGAGAACAGTATTCCATGCAAGATCCAACTCGTGCTTGATACAACTTAAGCAGCTCTGGCGTGAAGTACCGTCTCACCATCGCAAGGATCCCCAACTTTTTGGCAGCCAGTTGAGGCTTTGCCTCAATGTATTGGCCAAAATTGAGTGTCGATGTCAATGTTACGCCAAGAAGCTCAAGATGGTCCGTTATCGGTACGGTTACACCTCGGAAAGATGAAGCTGGTTGAAATTGGGTCTGTTTCGCGGAGACGAGACATGCCTGTGTTTTTGCGACATTGTGTGTCGTGTCGAGTGCCTCCAAGAACAAGCTCAAGCGGTCTACCATGGCCTCACGGAGAGACCGGACCTGAGGCCCAGTAGCCCGTGCGTTGGACAAGTATCTCTCAGCAACAGTGCTGTTATCTGCATAGCCAAAGGTGCCGGGTTTTAGCAGGTCATCTATGTGCAGCAAGAATAATGTCGCTGAGAGTACCGACCCCTGAGGGACCCCGGCATTATTATCCAACAGGTCCGTAGAGCAGCCATCGATAACTACTGGAATGGACCGACTGGAATGGGCACTGTCTTCTGATCGCCAACCAGCACGATGGCGCATTCCGGGATGTTTCGACAGATGGCGGGGCAGCCTTTCGTGTGTGGCTGGCACACTACTTGGGCCCCCAACTACCTGCGGTCGGCGGCGCACCGTGCCTTGGATCCCGCTACTCTCCGCGACCAGTCTCCCGATACAACCCTAACAGCGCGCATCAGGCCGGTCTGCCTGCAGTGGAACAGCTATCTCGACCCAACTCCTGTTGGAGCACTGAGCATCGTACCGGAACTTGGCTAGGCCGCTTGGCGGTACGTCTTTGCCCGGTGGGTGGTCACAAGCCTACCACTAGTACCACCAGTTAGTGTTACCTGATTTGCACCACCCGGGGACCACGTGTAGGGAATCAACTGGGGTACACTCCTACGGACGCGGTTGACTCAGTCCCCAAAAACAGGTTGTGACACGTTTGACACGTTGTATAAGTTTTTAATTTTTATTTAGACATTGGAAACGTTTTAATTTGTGTCATTGTATAAGTTTTAATTTTTGAAATCGGATCCTTTTTAATTTTTAATTTATGACATTTTATAATTTTTTAATTTATGACATTTATAACTTTTTTGATTTTAGTTTATGACGTTGGATCATACATTTTAGTTTTTATATAAGACATTCTATACGTTTTAATCTATGACGTTGCATACGTTATATTTTTTATTTATGGCATATACGTTCCAAATGTAATTTTAATTTATAACATTGTATTATTTTAATAATAATTGTAATTAAAATTTTGCATGCCTAAATTGGTGGAAAACGAATGACTGCGCATTTTCCTGACATCTGGATGTGTATTTCTGTGTTGAGCAATAATTTAATTTAAATTTATTCTTAGGCTCTAGACAAGTTCTATAACATTTCGTTATTACATTCGGTCTGAAAAATGACAAAAATGTATGGGAACGAATGAAATCTCACGTCATCAATCGCCATCACTAATAGAACAATTGAGGAAAACACGCATTTTACTAACATTTGAAACCATTGCTTAGCATATTTAAGCATTGGTTGAGTTAACTACGGATCAAAAAACTGGGCCTAACGTTTAACTTTCGGCAGGTATTTTAAAGCAACCCTAGAAATACGAAAAACACAAAGAGGAAATCATAGCAGTACTTATTTTTATGCTACGTCTTTTTTTGTATTTTACTCTCTACTTTGGTTGTCTAGTGAAAGAATAAATAAATAGTAAATGTTCTAAATGCCGGCTTTACCTGGAAGCTTGTGTCATGTAAGTTCTCACTCAACCCGCAAGTAAAACCATGTGGTTAATCTCACTACGATCGATATGTTTCACTGTAAGGGACGATTTCACCAATGAAACTAATCGCGATTAGTTCAACTAAACTGAGTTTATGCAAATACAGCGTTCTGATTGGTAGTTTCTCAGCGGCCTCAACTAATCAGAACGGTGTGTTTGCCTAAACTGAGTTTAGCCGAACTAATCACGATTAGTTGCATTGGTGAAATCGGTCCTATGACTGAAGTCTGCGGTTAGAACCCGAGTTAGTCAGTTGTAATTAATTAATAAAAGGTTTTGATACAAGAAACACGAATTTATTACAGACTACCTACTTGATTGTAAATGATATATATAATTGATAATTTTATTGTAAATGATGTGTAACATACTGAACTAATTAAAATATACTGACATAAATAAACATAACTACGTGCATAAAAAACAAGAGACACCTAGGCTAGGAATGAACCCAGAAGACTGGGAAAGAGACGAAATACGGCTTGAGACAAATTGGGAAACTGACTACCTGTACAAAGTGACGTATTAGTGAAAGTGACCTCTTAAGGATAGGGACGACATAGCTAGTGTGACTAGTTGTCATCACAACCGATTATTTAAGCAATGAACGTGTTACTTATCTGTACTATATTTATACTAATATCATAAAGAGGTAAAGTTTGTGAGTTTATGACGTAAGGGGTAATCTCTGGATCTACAGAACCGATTTTGAAAATTCTTTCACCGGTAGAAAGCATTATTCCTGAGTGTCATAGGCTATAATGTAACCCAGGGTAGGCAGGGTAGGAAGGGTAGGCAGGGTAGGCAGGGTAAGCAGAGTAGGCAGGTTAGCCAGGGTAGGCATGATAGCCATGGTTGCCAGGGTAGGCAGGGTAGGTAGGATAGCCATGGTAGCCAGGGTAGGTATGTAGGTAGCCAGTTGACGAGAGCGAAGCCCCGAGGGTCAGGTAGGCAGGGTAGCCATGGTAGGCAGGGTAGGCAGGGTAGCCAGGGTAGCCAGGTTAGCCAGGGTAGCCAGGGTAGGCAGGGTAGGGGCAGGGTAGCCATGGTAGCCAGGGTAGCCAGGGCAGGCAGGGTAGGTATGTAGGTAACCAGTTGACGGGAGCGAAGCCCCGAGGGTCAGCTAGTAATATTATAAAAAGGTAAAGTTTGCGAGATTGAAGGGTCTGTGAGGTTGTTATCTCTGGATCTACTGAGATAGTTTGAGACCCTGGGAAGGACATAGGATAGTATGTATTCCCTTGGGATGATAAAACACTTTTTACGCGGGCGATGCCGCGGGCAGAAGCTAGTTTTAAATAAAATAGGCTCGGTAACAGAACTTTTGTATCTATGTAGATAAGGCCAGTGAATTAAATTGTATGTTATTTTTGCTTATACAAACTAATTCAAAACGGTATCCATATATTTTAATGCTGATTCTTTGCTTTGGAATCCACAATTTAGAAGTTAGAACTATTAACCTAGATTCAACTTTTTAGAAATTCATTTTTAATCGAAGAAAACTGGATTTTACGATTTGAAATCGCGAACTTGCGCAAACGTATTAAGTTTCCTTCTTTATACTATTAAGCAAATAAGTTTTTGCTTACAGGAAGCCAATTACTTTGCGTTGAGTAGTTTTTCATAAAGAGGTTTTTCAAAAGGAGGAAATTATTTCTTTGACTATATTATTATGTTGGAGGTCGTAGCTAAATACTCGTAATATCAGCAGCACGGGTCGACTTCGAGTTAACCTTGCAACGCTTGACGAGGTCTCGAGGACTCGTTCGTGCCTCGGCAAGCAAACACGTGACGTTTTTTATTCCGGACGGAACGGGACGATAAGTTCGTGTCATACAAAATACCACGACGCCGTCCCGTCCGTGCACCCGTGATATATACTTATACAGTTTGTATAAAACGATATTTAAAAAACATATCGTCCCGTTCCGTCTGGGATAAAAAACGTCACGTGTGCAGCGACCTTTGCTTGCCGTTAACACGTTACGTAGTAGGACTCCCACCAGGTGAACCGAAACAGTTAAATTCAATAATTCCAAATCGAAATTTAGTGAATGGGCCACTGTGGGCATAAAAAAAAGCCGAGATATCTTATATAATTTATGTTACGAAAAATCTTTGACATCCGATCAAGTTTTTCACACTTATGTTAGAAACTAATTCAAAAGAGTCTGCGCGCACAAGCAAAATCTCAAATAATAATAATAAGATTGGTATTTCTAATTATAAAATTAAAACTGTGTGGCAAGTAATTAATAGAGAAATTGGAAAGACACAACAACGCGACCAGAATGAGTTGTCTTTAAAAATAACTAATCAAACCATTTCTGATAAGCAAGAAGTCACTGAGACATTAGAAAATTTCTATACCAACATTCCGTCAGAGGTTACGAGTTCCCTCCTCATCTAAATTAGCTGAAGCTCTTCTTAAAGAAAACTTTACTAAAGACATACCAACCTTTCAATTTAAACCAATATATCTTGATACATTTAAAAATGCGTTCAAAAGTCTCAATATAAAAAATACTGAAGACTTGTGGGGGATATCCGTTAGGGTTCTTGTAGATATTATTGAATCAATTGCTCCTGTCCTAACAGGCATATTCAATCAATGTTTGGACAGCGGCACGTTTCCTGACTTAATGAAGCACAGTAAAGTAGTACCAATTTTCAAATCAGGCTGTAAGAGTGATCCCTCTAATTATAGACCTATATCCGTGCTTCAAGCATTGAGTAAAATCTATGAAAAAATCATGCTGGACCAGATGTTGTCTCACTTCAATTCAAATGGGATCCTGCATAGTCAACAGTTTGGTTTTACGAAAGGTAGCTCGACAACGGACGTGGGAGTAAAACTTATCAGCCACATCTTGGAATCTTGGGAGAAGTCCCAGGATGCCATTGGTATTTTCTGTGATCTCTCAAAAGCGTTCGACTACGTTGACCGCAACACACTGATTTGTAAATTACACCACAACGGAATTCGAGGATAAGCTGCTGATCTTGTGCTTTCCTATTTATCAAACAGACAGCAAAAAGTAAGTATTAATGGGGCGACGTCATCCGAGTCTCTAGTCAAGATGGGCGTGCCCCAACGTTCAGTTCTTGGCCCTTTCCTCTTTCTTGTTTACATTAATGATCTCCCTTTTATGATGGCCAAATTATCGGATATAATTCTATTTGCTGATGATGCTTCGCCAATTTTTTAAATAGATAGGAAAGATACGGATGACTTACATGTCAACGAAAGTCTAATTATTCTCTCAAAGTTCTCTTTACTAAATGTACCACAACGTGATCTAAACTTAAATCTTGACGGCAAAAATCTTGAAGTTATAACGGAAACTGTATTCTTAGGGATTACTATCGATTCAAAATTGCAGTGGGGCGCGCACATTAGAACTCTTTCGGGTAGGTTAAGTTCTGCTGCATATGCAGTAAGGAAAATAATGCAAATAACCGATGTAGCCACACCTAGGTAAGTATACTATGCATATTTCCACAGTATTATGTCTTATTGCATTCTGCTGTGGGGATCAGCAGCAGATGTTGGCTTAATTTTCATTTTACAAAAGAGGGCAACCCGCGCGATCTATAAAATGGGTCCTCGCGAGTCCCTCAGATATAAATTTAAAGAGATCGATATACTGACTCTAACTTCACTTTATATTCTGGAATGTATTTTGTATGTCCGCAAAAATCGAGGGCTTTTCAAAACTAGAAGCGTCGTCCATAATTTAAATACACGCAGTAAGCATGATTTTGTAATACCCAAATTCAGATTAACTAAATCAAGCAAGTCTTTTCTTATAAACAGTATACGCTTTTATAACAAGTTGCCAAAGTCAGATATAGAACTAGCCGATAGAAAGTTCAAAAATCACATCAAACGTGTCCTTATTAAAAAAGCATATTATAAAATCGAGGACTACGTTGAAGATAAAAATTTTGGCTTTAGCTCCTTCTGCGCATTCAGCTTCCCTGGTAACTCATAAACGGCACAAATATGTGGATGTCTCTAACTATTCTACTACTCTATACTATTTCTTCTTTAATTATACTTTTTACAATAGTTCTCAATCATCTTTATAGCACTTTGCTAAGAATAGTTACAGCACTGATAACAATATTTGTGCCACATGTTAAACTTAGTCTTGTTATATTTTTTTTTACCTTCGTATAGATTCTTTTACCGATTAATTTGTGAATGTGTGGACATTGTAGATGCTAGATAACATTTGTTAACTTTTTTATATAATCTTTTTGTTTTAGTTTCTTACGACTTATTGCTGGGTCTACGTTGTCCCCCCATAGTACTAATGCTGTAACATGGAAATATCGTAAAACCAAACCATTTTTTAAAAGAGTAACCATGGAGTTTCTTGCCGGTTCTTCTCCATAGGAAATGACCAATCCGAACCGCGCAACTTTTGTCGACGTTTTATAAGTGCCCATGTAGGCCTATGTGAAATAAAAAAGGTTGATTTTGATTTTGATGACCTGGTGAAGGTTGCGCGGATCCGCTGGATGCGAGACGCACGGGACTAGTCAATGTGGTGACGCTTGGGGGAGGCCTAGTCCAGCAGTGGACATCTTTCACCTGATGATGACGATGATAGTTGTGATAAAACTAAGCAGATTGAATGATTATATTATTTTGTTTGTCAAAACTAATCTTTGGAAATTTCATTCGGAAAATTCTTTCACTAATAGAGCTGCACTTTTGCCTAGTGCCACAATATTAATTATATTGACCACGAGGGAGAAGTTGCGGGAATAAATTAGTATCCATATAACTTGAGACCAGTAGATTCATTCGGCGTCCGTACGTTGTACCGAGTGAACGCGTGTCGGTTGTCCTCGGAATTTTTGATTTCGAATTTTGTGATTGGCTAATTTGAGTGATTGTGAATTCCTTGTTACTCTTGCCTGTCTCTTACCAGTTATCAACGCCCACTAGGCGGTCCTAGAGTGAGATATAAACAATTTTGTCACCTACTTTAAAATCTGGCTTTCGAAAAGTGACTGTGATTTGCCGGATTCGAACCCGCTCCCACGGCGCGGTGTGCTGTTGCGGTCCGACTCCCCACTCGCTGCGCTACGGTGCTAGTGACGTAGAAACTTGAATAAGCAACTCGCTATCTGCTACGCGGCCGCCGCCGTAGCCGCTGACGTCACTGCTACGGATTGCCTACGCGGCTACGAACACGAAGTACTCGCGGCCGATGCGCTACGACTCCGCTCGCTTGCGACGCCGTCCCACGGCGCAGTGAGCACGCACTTATCGTTTGTGACGAAGTCTACGAGGTCTGCTTGCTTCTATATTACAACTATTTGAAACATGTCCGCTGTAAGACGCACTCCCCCGACAACGCCGAAAACGCAAATAAACAACCTTTGCCAGTCCCAGACCAAATCGGAATCGGATATAGCCAATGCAGTGGTGAGTGATTATGTAAATACAAACCGAAATAAAAGAGCCCGAAAGGCAAACTCGCCACAGGGTGCTGCTACGCACGACCTTCAAACTCAATTCGAAGATTGGAAGGTAGAACAAGACTCGTCAATTGCAAAGCTACTTGCGACTCAAACCGCTGTGATGGCTAAATTGGCGTCTGATATTGATGAAATAAAATCTCAGAACACTCAGATTCAGGCATCTAATACGGAAATACACAAGTCTAACGAGGAGATAGTTAAGTCTATGTCTTTCATAAACCAGCAATTTGAGGAGCTGAAAAAAGAAGTTGAAGACTTAAGAAAGGAACGTCGGGAACAGAGACAATATATAGAAAGTCTAGAGAAAAGACTACAAGATCTCCAACATAAATCCAGGTCGTCGGGTATTGAAATCCGTAATATACCCCAATGTAACATTGAAACCAGTGCCACTCTTGCAAAAACGGTATGCAGCATCGGAGAAGCTATCGGAGTTCCCATAAAAGACTCTGATCTGAGGGATATTTATCGCCTGCCCGGGAAACCATCGGGTGCCCCTACAACTTCACGACCGATAATAGCTGAATTTTCTACTGTTATGAAAAAGGAGACACTCATATCTGCAGTTCGAACATTCAACAAAGCCAAGGACAAGGAAGATAAATTAAATACTGTTCTCATTGGCATTCCAGGAACTTGCCAACCGGTTTATGTCACGGAACAGCTTCCGGGTAACACCAAAAAACTGTTCTACCAATCAAGAGAGTTTGCAAAAAACCACAAGTTCAAATTCTGCTGGGTATCCAACGGGAACATATTTTTGCGCAAAAAGGAAGGAGACAAACAATTGTTGGTCAACTCTGAAAAATGTCTTCAGGATATAGACTACACTGGCTTGTGACTGGTAATCTGTATAGTTAAGATTATTATATTAGCGTACATCTGTCTATTATTATTGTTTTTCGATATTGTATTTGTTTCTAATTCTAAAAGGATACACAATTTATTTAACACTCACATGACCACACAAATAAAAACTCACCATGGTAAACGCACTCTATACAAAAATACACTCACAACTCACTCCCACAAAATCACCTGGTACAACAACTACTTTTACACAAAAAAGCAAATATTAAACGACATAATATATACTAAACAAATCCTAACAATAGAAATCGTACTTTTGAGTCACCTCATGTTACTTCTACTCTCTCCTAATGCCTAGCATCAATAGTATATGTAGCGAGTTGGACTCGCTGACAGTGGGTAACTCATTTAACTGTGCCCCAGAAAATTGTATTGAATATGTCAACACTACCAATACCAGTATAAAATACTACACTTAAACATCCGTAGCTTAAATAAAAACCTTGATCAACTCCAGGTACTAATGCACTCAACAAAACTTGACTTAGACGTGGTTATTCTTACTGAATGTTGGCTTAGTAAAGTCAATAATATGCCTGTTTTGGCTGGATATGACTCACATTTTACTGAAATAAATAGTAACCAAAATGATGGAATGGTTATCTTTACAAAACAAGCTCTCCGAACCACTGAGTGGGAACCTCAATTTGTCGGTGGAAATTGCTTGGTATCTCATTTAATTAACCAAAATATCGCGATTGTAGCAGTGTACCGATCCCCGTCATACAGTTCCAAGGAAAGTACCGAAAGTTTTTTGGAAAGTTTGAATAGTGTCTACTTAAGCCTCTCCTCCTACAAAAATATAGTCCTCATAGGTGATATTAATATAGACCTCAAACCCAATAGTACAGATGACCGCTGTCTCAATTATCTCATTTTAAATGCTTCCCACGGTCTTCTTCCAACCCACAGGTATAACACTCGGCTGGATAACTGTCTAGATCATGCACTCGTTAAAACTACCCTACCTGTTACTACCCTTGTACTAGACTCTCACATTACGGACCACAAATCGGTGCTACTTAATATTGCCAACACAAACCTAGATAATAAACCACTCCACATAGCTACTCGCATAGACTACGATGCAGTTAAGTTAGATTTAGAAAACTCGGATTTTACCCAATTGTACAAAATTATCGACCCCAATATATCCATGAATATGTTTATAACTATTATTTCTTCAGTAATTGATAAACACACTAAACAAATTAAAATCCCAAGGAAAAAAAGAATGATCAAGCCATGGATAACCACCGGCCTATTAAAGTGTATACAAAACCGTGACCGGTTGCACAACAGATCAAGAAAAGATCCCAATAATGTTATTTTAAAAATTACCTACACGCGGTACCGTAATTTTTGTAATAATCTGCTCCGGAAACTAAAAATAGCCCATGAAAAACTCGAACTTGAAAAATCTCGTAACAACCCCAAAGCCCTATGGGAAACGATAAAACAAATCACCAATACCACCAAAAAGAAAACTAGCCCAGTAGAACTGTTGGACATCTGTGACAACGCTACTTCATCCGTAAACGAAGTATGTAGGTTTTTTAGTAACATAGGAACTAACTTGGCAGAAAAAATCTTGTCCCAATCTCACCAACCTACAAACCCACCTATGAGATCATGTCAAAACATTTCGTCCAGCCCTGCCAACTCCCTTGTGATGCTTGAGGTTGATGAATCAGAAGTGGAGTCTCTTATTCTGCAATTGCGTAATGATTGCGCAATTGGTTGGGATGGCATATCCCCCTTAGTTTTAAAGAGTTGCCGCCAGACCCTAACGCCACCTTTGACGTTTATCCTTAACTCCTGCATTCAAAAAGGCATCTTTCCTGATGCGCTAAAGAAAGCTATCATCCATCCAATTCATAAGGGAGGGAACAGAAACTGTGTCAACAATTACAGACCCATATCGGTCCTATCAGCACTCTCGAAGATACTAGAAAGGATCCTAAATAACGGTTTAAGCAAATTCCTCAACAAACATCAGCTCATAGCTGATAATCAATATGGATTTCGCACAGGTTCCTCTACTGAGGATGCAGTTCTCGAGCTGACGCAATTGGTTGCTAGGAATCTTGACAGTAGAACTAAAAGTCTTGGGATCTTCCTAGACCTCTCTAAAGCATTTGACACAGTCTCTGTTCCCAAACTTATCTCTAAATTGGAAATCCTAGGGGTACGAGGAAATACCCTCAAAATTTTCATAGACTACCTTAACAACCGGACCCAACGAGTAAAAATTGGAGAGCATATAAGTAAAGAATTTTCGACCACTTACGGTGTGCCTCAGGGAAGCATTTTAGGCCTCAGCCTCTTCCTAATATACGTCAATGAGTTGTGCAGAATGACCATCCCCAATTCCAAGATCATTGCGTATGCTGACGACACCGCAGTCATAGTTCACGGACCAACATGGGATAGCGTTAAGCGCTATGCAGAAGCGGCAATGTCAACTATAATGAAATGGCTCAACCATAACTTGCTTACCCTAAACTGCGACAAAACATCGTACATTCCCTTCGCTATCCGGCGTAACAACCTGCCCGACAAATCATTCTCCATAATAGCGCACACCTGCTCCAAACAATCCCCACAATGCTCATGTCCGACGCTTGTCAAAACTGATAATGTGAAATATCTGGGTGTCCAAATAGACGGAGGATTACGATGGGACAAACATGTTGACGCCACTACCACTAGATGTTTAAAACTTTTGCATATTTTCAAATCCCTTAGAGACTCGGCTGCGCCTGATACCCTGAAGATGGTCTACTTTGCATTATGCCAATCCGTCATTGGATATTGCATTCCAGTATGGGGTGGCGCAAACAAAACCAGTCTTCTGAGGATTGAAAGAGCGCAGAGAGCCATATTGAAGGTGATGTCGCGCAAACCTTATCGCTACCCCACTACACAATTATACGCTGATTCTAAAGTACTTACAGTGCGTCAGCTTTTTGTACTGCAGTCTACTCTTAGAAAACACGCTAGCGTTCCCCCAACTGACCCTAAAAAAAGGAAGAAACTACCCCTAAGTACCCCTCACAAAACCACCTTCGCTCAACATCAATACTACACATTGAGTACATATATATACAAACAAGTTCACAAAAACCTAAACGTTGTCGATCTAAATAAATATGAAATAAAATCAAAATTAACGGAATGGCTACTAGAACAGGACTATCTACAAACAGAATCCTTACTTAAGTACGTCTCCTAAATACCTACATATCCCAAATCACACAATATAATATACCAACACACACACACGCACGCACCTACACACACACACACTCACGCGCACACACACGCAAACAGACACACACATCACGTATAAATTTAAACTACTACTTGAATTAATTCATAATCGCTCAGGTAGATCGACACAGTCTACTATTATACTTGTAGCATCACATTTTACGCTGAATCACTGTCTCTCAAGATACAGGTTACCTACCTAGTTTGAGAGGCAGGGTTTTCCATATTGTGTACAGATTTCAGTTCCTATATTGTATTACATTGTGTTACTACCTAAGCTCATTTAAATTGTGTTTACTAAAAACATGTTAAATCTGTGTTTTAATGAAATAAAGTTTATTATTATTCTTTTATTCAACTTTTTTCTTATTGTTTACATTTTTAAATATTTTTACAAAACACACAAAAAAGAAAAACATTTAAAAATATAAAAAATAGAGGCCCACCGGTATCGGGAACAGGGTCCAAGCTACCGGCGGTCAGGGCTCCAGAGAGAGGAACCTCCTAACAATACGAGCCGTGTCCAGCAGTACTGCTTTCTGGATCAGGCCCTTGACCCAGCCGCCTAACGAGAGCCTCCTAAGGTGTTGGTCGAGGCTCGTGGCTATTAAGCCATGGGCTGACACGACTATCGGTACAATGATCGCTGTATCCACATCCCACATGTCGACAACCTCGCGAGCCAAGTCAAGATACTTGATTTGCTTATCTTTCTCGGCTTTCACGAGGTTCCCGTCATGCGGGACAGTTATGTCAACAATCATTGCACGCCTCTCGGTTCGGTCCACCACCACTATATCAGGCTTATTAGCGATAATAGTCCTGTCAGTGATGATGGACCGATCCCAGTACAATGTGATATTGCCATTCTCGAGAACTGGGTCGGGCACATACCTGTAGTACGGCACCTCCGACGCCACAAGAGTGTATTTCAGAGCAAGTTGCTGGTGGATAATCCTGGCTACAAGGTTGTGCCTATGCAAGTACTCTTCGTTAGCTAGACGAGAACAACCAGAGATAATGTGGCGGATCGATTCACCCGGACGGTGACATGCCCGACAGATGTCAACCGTGCCATCCTTCACAATAAATCTCCGGTAGTTATTCGTCATGATAACTTCGTCCATAATTGCACAGACGAAACCTTCGGTTTCCCCAAAGAGGTCACTGAATCGCAGCCAGGCTACGGACGCTGATTGATCTACATCGGACCCATGTAGGGCCCGGAAAAAGCGTCCGTGAAGCTCCTTACTCTGCCATACCTCCTTGCGATCGTTAGTGTCAAGCACTACAGGCTTGCGCCAGTTCTCATTCGCCAAGGAGAGCGGGGTGAGTCCCTTGTCCACTGCTACTACATCTCGATGAATACCCACGTCGGTGTTTAGAAAATATTCTCTGAGATTGCATATCTCGCGGTTGTGGAGGTTTTTGGCATTTAAAAAGCCTCGGCCTCCACACTTCCGCGGGATATACAATCTCATGACTGACGATCGTGGGTGATGCATTCGATATGCAGTCAGCAGTGTACGGACCCGCCTATCCAGGGCGTCAAGTTCCGTTTGAGTCCATTTGAGTATGCCGAAAGAGTACATCAGTACCGGCATGACCCAACCGTTGAAGGCGCGCACCTTGTTTCCGCCCGAAAGAAGGCTATTGAATACCTTCTTCAGGCGGCCAAAGAAGCGTTCCTTCAACGATTGCTTCATATCAGTAGTACTGATACCTAACGCTTCCGACATACCCAAATACGTATAGGTTTCGTTTGGAGAGAGGGATCTCAGGTTTATGGAATCCGCAAGTTGAATTCCTACGGATTCCACAATCTCCCCTCGCTTTACATGCATGACCGCACATTTGTCCACACCAAACTCCATCCTGATGGCGCTACTAAAAGTTTCAGTTACCTTTATTAGCTCCATCAGCTGAAGATTGCTGGGGGCAAAAAGCTTCAAGTCATCCATGTAAAGGAGGTGAGATATAACCTGACCACCTCTCTTCAACCGATAGCCTAGCCCTGAATTCTCCAGCATCATGCTTAGAGGATTCAAGGCAAGGCAAAACCAAAGTGGACTCAAACTATCGCCCTGGAATATACCTCGCTCGATCCTTACAGGTTCGCTATTCCTCTGGATATTTCGACATCCTGGATAGCGAAGGACTGTGCTCCATTGCCTCATACATGACATCAGGAAGGTGCGTAGAGTTGTATCTATTTTATACAATTCTAGCACCCTCATGAGCCATGTATGCGGCACCGAGTCATAGGCCTTCTTATAATCTATCCAACATGTCGACAGATCCTTTCGGGAACGCCGAACCTGTTGGCTAATGGCCATATCAATAAGGAGTAGCTCCTTAGTACCGCGGGACCCGTTCCTACATCCATTCTGAGAGACTGACATGATGGAGTTATTGTCAACGTGTTTATTAATTTTTACTCTCAAAATGGATGTAAGAACCTTATAGACCGTTGGTAAACATGTAATTTGTCTATAATTGTTGGGTTCCGCGGTGCTACCAGACTTGTGGAGCAGGTGGGTTATTCCTGTTGTAAGGAACTTGGGTAGCGAACCAGACTCTAAGGCTGCCTGGTACTGAGATGCCAAACGAGCGTGCGACCTTTGTAGCCACTTGATCCAAAAGTTGTGCAGTCCGTCCGGTCCTGGAGATTTCCAGTTCGGCAACGGACGGACTGCACGGGCTACATCTTGGGGGCTGATCGTGATAGCCCCCATTTCTTGTATTGGATCACACGCTCGCTCGACCTCCCGAGTCCATTCACCTTCGGTGTGACTGACAGGCACCGACCAGATACTGCGCCAGAATGAACACATAGCGTCATCATCCGGCAGGTGCGTATCAGTCACACCTTGGTCGGGTCGCTCCCAAGCCCGATAAACCCACCTTTCATTTCTTTGGAATGTGCGATTCTGGGTGTATCGCTCCACTCTCCGCCTGTACCTACGAATACGGTTTGCCCATGCATACACTTTTTGCTTCAGGAAGTCGATGCGCTCTGTGACACGGGATATATAGTCTCGGGGGCTGACATCAGTCCCCGAAAACGCCCGTCTCACAAAGCGCATCACTCTTGGGCGACTATTGCCCTCCCTGAAACAAATTAGTTTGCCGATGAGTGCTCTGGCCCCACCAATACGACGTTCGATCCTGCACTGCCAAGCCGGTACGGCTGGTTTCGGTCGTGTAGCTCTGTCATCTGCAAATTTGACATGAGCTACACGACATGCCGCTACAGCCGCGCAGTACATAATCGAATGTGTATCAGTGAGGTCTTCGCAGTCATCAAAATAGTTTGACAACTGCGAATCCAGAACAGCCACCAGCGCCCTATTTTTGTTATGCATGGGCAAACGAGGTAATCGTGGCCTAAGTTCGGGTGGCATGTAGCGATAATCCCGAATAGCACACTCCAAAGCACTCCTCAATTCCTCATTGCACTGGGTTCTTACGTTTGTAACCCTGTCACTACTCTCCACGTCAGCATTGATGGCAATATGGTTTGACTGTGGTGGTCCCACAGCCTGCGACGATGGGGCAGTGACACGGTTACCCATTTCCGTTCGGAGGCGATCAAGTACAGTATCATCCAACATGGATGACCCGCACCTGATCCGAAAGTCGTTGGGCCGAAACGTTGACGGCTGGCTCAAGCACCTGAAACAAAGAGAGCATCCGGACACGGTACGCGGTCAGGTTGTTTCCTCCCTCTGTAGCCCCAAAGTATGCGCGCATGACATTTTCATTGATGGATGGTGTCCATCTCATGCGCTGCACACTTCCGCCGGGTGCTGGGACCCTATCAGTTATTATTATAATTATTATAGTAGATGGCCACGTTTATAGCAGCACCAGACCTTCATTAGGCCTTTAAGGTTGCCCTAGTCGACGGCACGAACTATTTTGTGCGGGGGGTTAAAATGCATGCTATCTCATCCGACAACACGTGCGAAAGAGATAGATGCTATGATGAGCAGTAAGAAACTAGTTCGCCTACGAATAAGCACTTTTGCAAATTTGTAGCGAAACATACTTAACATACTTCTTACTAATTCTTACTAATATTATTAAAAAAAATAAGTTTGGATGGCAATGTGTGTGGATGTATGTTTGTTATTCAATCACGCCAGAGCGGCTGAACGGATCTAGATGAAATTTGGCACAGAGATAGCTAGATTATAGTCTGAAATAGCACATAGGATACTTTTTATTTCGGGAATATGTTTCCTTGGGATCATTTTCGACATTACTTCTTCACGCTCAAACGGTTGGGCGGATCTGGATGTAATTTGGCACGCAGATTGATTATAGTCTGGAATAGCACACAGGATATTTTTTATCCCGGGAATAAGTTCCCTTGGGATACATTTCGACAGTCACGTGGGTGAAGTCGCTGGCAGAAGCTATAGTAACTGCGGAAGATACTCTGTCTCTCTATCTGTCTGTCTGTTACCTTTTCACGCTTACGAAATTTGGTATGGAGATAGTTTGACAACCTGGGATATATATAGACCTTGACGATAGTTTTTGTACCGAAAACTATCCTCAAGGGTGTGTAAAGGGGGGTGGAAATTTGTGTGATCACGGAACAGAAAAAACAGTGTATGATGAACTAATAGTTTCTCAAGTAAGGCTATTCGATGTACTAATGTTACGCAGACAAAGTTGCGTTCAGAAGCTAGTATCGTAAATAAAATGATATCACAGTGGGATAAGTGCGAGTGCGAAGTAACATAGTGGTAACGGCACTATTAGTATACTTTGCACATTCATAGCGCTTTGTATTTCAGACTTACGGAAATGACCTACGAGTATACATACTTTGTATCCATTTTCGAAATTAAGGGAATGATGTTTGCTTTTTTGCATTTCCTTTCACATAGCATAATGGATCAAAAAACTTGGCGATTGTAGGTATTTGAATCAACTTGAACACATCATTTTGTTGGGCTTTTATGCAGTGAATCAATCTGCCGAGCTATTTGCCATATATGTTGCGGCCGAAATTCAATCTAACTGGATACATCTGTATATCTGTATTTTACATGGTGTGACTGACTTACACAACCGAGTAGCTAGTGTGTCGTTAGAAAAACCGGCCAAGTGCGAGACAGACTCGCGCACGAAGGTTTCTGTACCATTATCGCAAAAAACGGCAAAACAATCACGTTTGTCACTTAAATATTTATTTTATTTTGTATTTAGTATTTTTTGTTATAGCTGCAACAAAAATACATCATCTGTGAAAATACTGTCTAGCTATAACGGTTTATGAGGTACAGCCTGGTGACAGACAGGTAGGGTAGAGTAGGTAGGGTAGGGTGGTAGGGCAGGGTAAGTAGAGTAGGGTACGTGGGGTAGGATAGGTAGGGTAGGGTAGGGTAGGTAGGATTGGGTAGGGTAGGTAGGATAGATGAATATTTGGTGTTTTTAAGGTAAAACAACGTTTGCCGGGTCAGCTAGTTAATTAATAAAAATAACAGGTAAAAGTATAAATAATATAATAAAATAAAGTAAAGTGTATGTAGGGCGTAGGCCACACAGACCTACTCACTCCGACCCGACTCACTGGGACATCATCACCGCTCCGAATTACTGGAGCCAGCAACACTATCCCGACTCACTGGGATTTCATCACCCCGATTCACTGGGGCACAACCGCATACAGTTCCGACTCACCGCGAACTCTGCGACTTCCGGTTCCGACTCACGGGAAACAACCTTCCACTGGCCAGGAACACATCACGAGATGTACGGACGACTCAACGGTCTCCGGAGGGGAGTGATGTAGCGGCACCAACGCCGCCACTTACGAACTAATGACATGACGTCACACAAATCCTGCATCGCGCAAGTAAAGTTTTCGGCGCGATAAGAACACATATAACAGTCCGACAACAACCGTTGGGCAGTTGCCCGGACCAGACACAACACCCGTCTGGTCGGAGGATCCTCCCTTTTCTACGGAGGTGTGTGGGCTTACGCGATCTGAACTTGAACTGTATCTATGTTTCTGTGTATTGTGCTGTGAACGTTTAATCCTTGTTACTCTAACTCTCTCGTCTATTCTCCTTCCAAACTATCTAATAAATGTGTTACGTGTTTCGTGTGTATAACGGACAATAGAAATTGGGTCCCGCGGTACTAAGGAGCTGCTTCTCATAGTCATTGCCATTAGCCAACAGGTTCGCCGTTCCCGCAAGGATCTGGCGACATGTTGAATAGATTAAAAGAAGTGCCACATACATGGCTCATGAGGGTGCGGGATTTGTATAAAATTGATGCAACTCTGCGCGAATTAAGTAAGCGACAACGGAAGAGTTTAAAAATAAACTTTATTTGATCCCAGTTACAGCAAGACAGTAATTACTTAATTCTACAAAATGTTGATCTTATATACTAATCTTATTGCTAACCAATCATCTCTGCTAATGACGCATGTCCTAGATATTATATGCTGACATATAGCTGTTATTCTAATATAATATAATTATTGGCTGATGAAGCTAATATTGGGGGATTGGGGTTCCTTAACTCCTCCCTCCCTAAGAGAGAAATTATCCGAAGGCGTCGCAGATGACTTCGGAGAATTTCGGCAAAAACGAAAAACATTTAATTTGTATGAGATGACGACAATAATTATTATGATAATGATATACTCTAAAATGGTCCATACGCTAATTTCTATTGTCACTATTTGGGTTGTATCGTCACTTTCACTAAATTTGGCACTTTGTAACAATTCTTTCACGTCACTAAAGTCCACGTTTCTTAGGTCGACCTTCTCCGTCCTTGTCTGTATGTCTTGTTGAAGCTCTGGCATCTCGACCAATGGGAGCTTGAAACTGGAAATTGTAGTGTTTGTGGCGGCACCAACAATTACTCCTCCTATTTGCGCCTCGCATTGTTGACTCAGTGTCACGATATAGGTCCCAAAGATGTTGTATTTGCGGATTTCCTCATTGCAGTTTTCGGTAATGATCAGGTTGTCCTCTGTGTAGACCAACCATTGGCTATCCGTTATCTTCTGCACCTTAGGCTTTTCTATCTTGATACGATTCTTTACGCAGCTATTGTAGTTATTCTTCATCAACATAATTTGTTCTATACAGGTCTCGACTGGATTCTGAGCTAAATTACTTTCATCACAAAGAAATCTGTCATTTTCAATTTCAGTACATGAGTTTACCACGGGCATGTATTTCAATCGATTCACCATTAGGTAAGGGTATTTGGGAATAATGGTAAAAGTGTCTGGATAATGGAAAATAGGAATAGGAATAACCTTATAATAATTATATGTTTCGTTGTCTATTAGAGGGACTTCTAACACAAATACTAATCTATTGTTATTTAAATATGATTTGACTATGATATTACGTTCTAGTTTTATTAAATTACTTTTACTAACTGGATATATTGTCCTAGCATGTTTACTAATTGTTTCTAAACTGCTGTACAGTTCTGTGCTATTTATAATAGACTGGTGCAAAACATTTAGTTTGCTAAAGGCGATTGCGGACTCTATTTCTTGTATGTTCTCATAACAAGTTCGAAAGTTGCTTAAAATTTGGTACATAGTATCTATTATTCGTAGTAACTTGTTAAATTTGAATTCATTTTCAGCTAGTTTTTCTATGCCATTAGTGTGTGAGCCTAATCTTTTAATATTTGAATTTATGATTTCTGAGTCATTAACTAATTTATCGAAAGCTTTTTGCATTGATGACACTTTACGTTCGACTGCATGTTCTCTATTCTGGAGTAAAACGATTTCCTTATCATATTTAATTGCATCGTCTTCATCTAAATTACCAGATATAGCTTTTACAAATGAGCCCAGAGGGTTGAACAAAGCTCGTTTGTTTCTATGATTAAGGGGTAAAATTTGATATAATTTATCTTTAGTAAGTCTTATTAAATACTCGATTTGGTTTTCTATACCTAAAGTTTCATTACTTAATTTGCTTTCTATAGTTTTCGATTTCATATTGCTAAAATCGCGAATATTATTATCTATTTGTAAGCTTAAGGATTCTAAATCTAAAATCTTAAATATAGTCCAATAATTATTCTTCTTCACCGCTACTCCCATCTTCAACGACGCTATCCCCGGATTCCGAGTGAAGTTCTGGAGTTCCAGCGTGAATCCTGACATCACTAGTACCAGAAGTACTAGGCATGACCTGTGGAGGACGTTTTACATTTTTTATCGCCACTCTAGTTGGTCTTTTATTTAATTCTACAGGCACTATATTACGTTCGGTTTCACCAGTGATTTCGGCTTTTTCATAGCGAGGTTTTTCCTTAGCTTTCCTAGTCCTAGTATTCTTCATGTAAATAGTATCTCCTGTCTTAAGGACTGGTGTTTCTTCACCTCCTTTCTTATCTCTTACCTTAAGTTTATCTGTGTTTAATTTATCTGTTACAAATTCGTATAGTACTTTGAGACGTTTCCTATGATCTAATAATAATTTCTGAGTTAAATTTTTCTCCCTATCGACATTAAATACATTTCCGGCATCGGTATGCCCAAAGACTAGTTCAAAAGGCGTAAAATCTGTCGCTGAGTGTATGGTGTTATTATATGCCATAATAGCATACGTCATAACGGAAGCTGCATCTAAATCGTTTTTTTCATATTTTGCTAATCGGTAAATTTCGATGATAGTAGAATGGAATCTCTCGACTATTGCCATAGAACTGGGATTGTTTGGAGTCCCTATGTGCAATTCTATTTTGTATAGACTTAACATTTCCTTAATTAACATGTTATTAAATTCTGTCCCTGAATCACAACTTATTCTACTGGGCAATCCATAAATACTAAAATATTTAATTAATGCTCTAACTATCTCTGGTGTA
The DNA here is from genome assembly GCA_964057195.1 of Orthosia cruda. NCBI lineage: Eukaryota > Metazoa > Arthropoda > Insecta > Lepidoptera > Noctuidae > Orthosia > Orthosia cruda. The sequence continues at coordinate 37,635,734 of OZ059834.1, read as the reverse complement.
CTCCTATTAGGTACCTCTATTGCCTGTGCTAATTTACTAAAAGCATCTACAATAGTTAAATAATATTTTCCTTCAATGTATAATAGATCCATAAAAGCTTCTTGGAATGGACTATTCTGAGTTTGGGTTAACTGAATTTGAGGTTTAATGGGCTTTCTATCGTACTTCATTTTTCTACACATTTCGCAGCTGTTAATAACTGTTGTAACTATTTCTTTCATGTTTGGCCACCAATAATATCTCTTAAGTTTAGCTAAAGTTTCCCTAATGCCTCTATGACAGGTTTTCCCGTCGTGGTATTTCATAATAACTTCTTTCTGATCCTCTTCTGACTCTGTCAAATTGATCACTCTTTCTGTACATTCTGTTAACTTAACTGAACCCTTTTTAAACAAGTTAATAACCATGTTTGAAAAAGATTTTCTAAATGATGGATGTTCAAAATAAATATGATATTTATGTTTAGGATCTATATATTCTTTTAGAAAGTCTTTAACTAATTTGTCATTATTTGTTGGTAAGCGAACTTCAAAAATTTTCTGTTTATTATTAGAAATATCCTTTACTGTCAATTTATCTTTAAACCATGAGTGAACTAAAATTTGTCTAGCTTTAGTATCTACAGCTTCATTTAAAATAGGAATACCTTCATGTTCCCTATTTGAAACTGAATTAGCTGTGACGCCATCATCAGAATCCGAAAGTTCTATCGTTTCTATGGGCGTTTCGTCAAATTGCAGCTCTTCATCTATAATTTTTTGTATTCGCTCTTTCCTATCACCTACGTTAACAAATATCGAATCTAAATCGTCGTTAATTGCATTAATTTTAATCCTAGATAAGGCATCTGCATTTGTATTTTGAGGCCCTTTCTTGTACTTAACCTCGTAGTCATATTCCTCTAAGCGTAAACGCCAACGCGTGAGCTTACTGTTGGGTTCTTTTAATGAATACAGCCATGCTAATGGTCTATGGTCTGTAAAGATAATAAATTTATTGCCATATAGATAAGGCCTAAAATGCTTAACTGCCCATATTATGGCTAAAAGCTCCTTCTCAATAGTACTGTATTTTACTTCTGTGTCACTCAGAGTCCTGCTAGCATATGCTACTGGCTTGTCTGAGCCTATTGATCCTTGTGACAATACAGCCCCAATTGCAAAATTCGATGCGTCGGTAGTTAAAATAAAACTTTTACTAAAATCGGGATACTGTAATAAAGGTGCGTTTGTTAAAAGTTTTTTACATGTTTCAAAACATTCCCTATACTCATCATTAATAATTATTTTACGACCTTTCTTTAAACAAGCTGTTAAAGGTCTAGTTATTTTTGCAAAATCTTTGATGAATTTCCTATAATAACCAATGAGTCCTAAAAAGCTTTTTATTTGTGTAACTGTTTCTGGAATAGGATATCTTAAGATTGCATCAATTTTATCATTATTTGGCTTCAATCCTTCACTTGTAATAGTGTGCCCTAAGTAAAGAACTTCCTTTCTAAGAAAATGTGATTTGTCGAGTTGTATTTTTAAATTTGTCGCCCAAAAACGATCAAAAACTGCTCTAAGTTTTTCTACATGCTGAGTCAGCGATTTAGAAAAAAATATGACGTCATCAAGGTATACCAGGCAATGTAAGCCCTGGAGACCTCTTAGAACGTTATCCATAGCCCTCTGAAATGTTGCAGGTGCTGTTTTTAACCCAAACGGCATCCTGTTAAATTCATAATGTCCTGAAGGTGTACTGAAAGCTGTTTTCGCCCTATCTTCTTTCTGGACCTCGATTTGATGGTATCCACTAGCTAAATCTAAGGTAGTAAAATAGGTACTATTGCCTAGCATATCAAATAAATCATTTATGTTGGGCAAAGGGTATTTGTCATCGGTAGTAATTTCATTGAGACGTCTATAATCAACTACCATCCTCCATTTTTGCTGTCCTGATGAATCTAATTTTTTTGGCACTAAATGTACGGGAGCACTCCAGGGGGAGTGTGATTCCTGGATGATGTTGTCCCTTAACATTTTATCTACCTGATTCCTAATTTCTTTCGATTGAATGGGAGGTAACCTATGTGCTTTAATATTTATAGGATCTTCATTCCTTGTTCTAATTCTATGTTTTACTTGATTTGTAAACGTTAATGGAATATTCTCACAATAAAATATGTCCTTATACTCATTACATAGCCCTTCGATGGTTTTACGTTCCTCAGAATTCATGTGGTCTAACTGTAATTTTTTTAAATTATCTGTTAGCATCCTGTCTATTTCTATGTTATTTTCTGTAAAATTAATGTGAACAGATGGGTTCTGCCTGTAAGGCTCGACCGTAAAAGGTCCTGTTACCACTAAGGTTCTGGTTTCATCCGTATAATTCTGAATAACGGTTGATGCGTAACCTTTAATACACTTAACTAATGCGGTGGGCATTCGAATCCCTTCCGAAAATTGTTTAAATTGTAGTATAGCTTCCCCGTCTAGTAAGTTGACTGGCAATCTAACTCTTAATTCACTACGAGATGGCAATTGATATACCTCTCTCATAGGTGGTGCGTATATTATTGGAATATTCGCATTTTTTAAATGCAAAACTTGACTTTCCATGTTTATTTTTGCCTGTAACTGTTTAAGTAGGTTACTACCTATTAACCCATCATACCTATCATCAACACTGTAAACATAAAATTTATGAAATTCCTTACTGCAAAACGTAGCTGGTAAAGGAATAAATGCCGTTTCGCTATGAACACTCGATGCGTGAGTACTAACAACTTCGAAGGGTTCATATTGCAACCGATCCCTAAAGTACTTGTTTGCAATGTGTGGGCTTATGAAAGACCTAACACTGCCTGTATCTATCATAAACACTGCATTTAATTCTGGTACAACTATGTGTGGTAAGTTAAGACGTTTATTGCAATTAATTTTTATTCGCTCTCTAGGGTAGAGGCGGTTATACAAAAATTTCCCTGTCTGGGATCTTCAGGAATTTCCTGGAACTCATTATTTGAGTTGTCAAAACTTGGTTCGTTATAGCTATGATTATTAGTGTAATTAACACGGCGTGAACTTGCAGTGCGCATAGTAACGTCAGTGTTCGACTTTGAACCCGGCGGAGATGCTTGCGCTGCAAAAGGTGACGTTCGCGGTGCATATGCCGTGGACTGTTGGCTTTGTTGCGCCATCGGAAACTGTGACCTACTTGTCCTATTGTTATGATCATTATTATTTGTCCGATTGAAATTATTTTGATTATAATGTTGCCTATAATTCCTAAACTGCTGCGAATTGTTCATCGTAATTGAACTACTCGTGGCGTTATTCGGTGCAACTGCACTGGATAGGCTCTGCGAATTATACTTCGCACTATTGAAATCGGAAAAAATATTTTTATTAGATCTATTATAATTGCGGTGATCGTTTGTTTTAGAATTATAGACTGATTGAAAGTTCTGTTCTTCTAAAACAATTTTCAACGCGTCTTCCAATGTCGAAACGTCGCGTAAACGAACTAACCTAACTAGGAATGGCGGTAAATTGAATAGAAAAACATTCATCGCCCTATTACTGTAGATTATCTGCTTAGCCTTCCGTAAAGAGTCATCAGCAATAGTCTCTGATATTTTGGAAAATAAAATGCTTCTCATATGCTGTATCCTATGACACAAATCTAAGTAACTTTCACCTTTGTTAATTTTACAGGATTCTAACTCCATTGCTAGACAATCTTCAGTACGTGGGTCGCCAAAGTGTTGATTTAACAGCATTTTTAGCTCATCCCACGTATTTATAGAGTCCCTTTCGCCTACCAAACTAGCTGCTTCGCCTGTTAATCTACTTGTTACTACATGAAATAAATAATTGTTTTGTACAACGCTCCCTTGGAATGTTGTTAAAATGTATTCACATTTTTTAATAAATAAGGGTAACGCTCTAACATCGCCATTAAATACTGGAATTATGTTTACCATCTCTTGCGGAACACGGTTTATACCTTCCATTATGAAGTGAAATAACGAAGCTTCACAAAAAGTAAGCACAAAAATTAATAAATTATCCCTAACTATTTACTACAACTAACAATCTATAAAATATTATTACGGCGTTGTCCAATCCCTAATAATACACACAACATAGATTAATACAAGGTTGGGATGCAAATGGAAGAGCTGAGAGGAAGGTGAAAAGATTTACTCACAATTCCGCAGCTATCTTCATGATCCCTGAATTACTGCTTGGCTCCTGGTCCTCTCCTGGCTTGATGTGGCTTCTTAATGTATTTGTTTGTTCGGTGATCTCCGCTGAACCGTTGAAACGGACGTCGGCTGCTTCCCGTAGATGTGGATACGTGACAGACTGACTACAGAGATCCTACCGGCTGCGCCAATTAAGTAAGCGACAACGGAAGAGTTTAAAAATAAACTTTATTTGATCACAGTTACAGCAAGACAGTAATTACTTAATTCTACAAAATGTTGATCTTATATACTAATCTTATTGCTAACCAATCATCTCTGCTAATGACGCATGTCCTAGATATTATATGCTGACATATAGCTGTTATTCTAATATAATATAATTATTGGCTGATGAAGCTAATATTGGGGGATTGGGGTTCCTTAACTCGCGCCTTCCTGACGTCATGTATGGGGCACTGGAGGACGGTTCTTCACTATCCAGGATGTCAGGAGGAAAACAGCGAACCTATAAGGATCGAGCGCGGAGTATTTCAGGGCGACAGTCTGAGTCCTCTGTGGTTTTGTTTAGCCCTGAACCCTCTCAGTACACTGCTGGAGGTTTCAGGTCTGGGTTATCGGTTGAGGAGAGGTGGTCATGTTATATTGTGATATAACATGACCACCGAAAGAGCTTCAGATCATCCATGTAATTGAGGTGTGCCTCAATTACATGGATGATCTGAAGCTCTTTGCCCCCAACAACTAGCAACTGATGAAGCTACTGAAGGTAACAGAAACCTACAGTGACGCCATCAGTATGGAATTTGGTGTGGACAAATGTGCAGTCATGCATGTAAAGCGAGGGGAGATTATGGAATCCGTGGGAATACAACTCTCGGATTCCATACACCTTCGATCCCTTTCCTCAACCGAAACTTAGAAGTGTTTCGGTATGTCGGAAGCACTAGGCATCAAAGCTACTGACGTGAAACAGTCGTTGAAGGAGCGCTTCTTTGAACTACTTCTTTCTACTTGAACGATAAAATTACATAATATTATTTTTCTTTATTAATTTCGATTTCTGTGGCCTTCTGACATTGAATTGACATTCCGCATATTGTTTTCTTTTTTTATGTTCTATTTTTTTATATTTGACATCCTTATTATTTTATTGATATATTTTACTTTTTAGTGTTTTTTTTTTGTCATTGATGATTAACTTTATTTATTTCGTTTTTGTGAATTAATTTTGTGAATTAATTCGATTTATGACATTTTTTTGGCATAATTTTATTTCGATTTCGTGACTTCATTTTTTTTTTGACTTTGTTTTGTTTTATTAATTTCAATTTATGACATTTTAAGTTTTATTATATTTTCTTTTTCGTTACATTTTTGTGAACATATTATGATTTTATTTATTCAACTTTTTATCAATTTTGTATTTTTCATTTTGATATATTGATTTAATAAGGATGACATTCAGTATATTGTGCTCTTTTGTAATAATGTAAATTTATCTTATATTATTCATGACATTTTATGAATTCATATTGATATCTGATTTTATTTGTTTTACTTTTTTGACATTGTTAAATTATATTATTTTTATTCTTTTTATGAAAATTTTTGAATTGATTATTTCAGATTTTATTAATATTAATTTTTGACATTGTTTCATTTTATTCATTCTGTTTTTTTTATGACATTTAATTAAGATAAAGGCCAATCTATTGTGATTTTTGTATGGTAATATCTGACATTGCTATATTTTAGTAAATTAATCAATTTGTAATACACATATTTGTTCGCCTCTAAGGCAAAACATGTTTGTAAGCGCTAAATAAGAATTGAACATCTTGCATGCCTATTGTATGTAAACACATGTTTTGACAAATAAATCATCTTTATCTTTATCTTTGGCCGCCTGAAAAGAGTACTAAATAGTCTTTTATCGGGCGGTAACAAGGTGCGCGCCTTCAACGGTATTGATATATTCTTTCGGCATACTCAAATGGACTCAGACTGAACTTGACGCCCTGGATAGGAAAGTTCGCACATTGCTTACCGCAAATCGTATGCATTACCCACGGTCATCGGTTATGAGACTGTATATCCCGCGGAAGTGCGGAGGTTGTGGGTTTTTAAATGCTGAGACTCTGCACAATCGCGAGGTATGCAATCTTAGTGAATACTTCCAGGCCGCTGACGTGGGTATGCATCGAGATGTGGTAGCGGTGGACAAGGGCCTTTCTCCGCTCTCCTTGGCTAACGAGAACTGGCGCAAACCTATAGTATTAGATACTAATGACCGCAGGGAGGTATGGCAGAGCAAGGAGCTTCACGGACGCTTCTACCGGGTCCTACATGGGCCCGATGTAGATCTTTTAGCGTCCGTGGCCTGGCTGCGATTTAGTGATTTGATTGTGATTTTGTGTTTTGTACTGTGTCTTTTGTGTGCACTAAATAAATGCTTTATCTATCTATCTTTTCGGGGAAACCGAAGGTTTTGTCTTTGTGATTATGGACGAAGTTATGATGACGAACAACTACCGGAAATACATTGTGAAGGACGGCACGGTTGACATCTGTCGGGCATGTCACCGGCTGGGTGAATCAATCCGTCACTTTATCTCCGGTTGTTCTAGTCTGGCTAACGGAGACTATTTGCATAGACACAACCTTGTAGCCAGAATTATCCATCAGCAACTTGCTCTTAAATACAATCTTGTGGAGTCGGAAATGCCTTACTATAAGTTTGTGCCCGACCCAGTTCTCGAAAATGGCAATGTCACGTTGTATTGGGATCGGTCTATCATCACTGACAGGACTATTGTTGCCAATAAGCCTGAAATAGTGGTGATAGACCGACTAGAGCGTCGCGCAATGATTGTTGATATAGCGGTCCCACATGACGAGAACCTCGTGAAGGCTGAATGAGATAAGAAAAGCAAGTATCTTGATCTGGCTCGCGAGGTTGTCGACATGTGGGATGAGAATACAGCAGTCATTGTGCCGATAGTCGTAACGGCCAATGCCGTAATAGCCAAGAGCCTCGACGAACATCTGAAGAGGCTCTCGTTGGGCAGCTGGATCAAGGGCTTGATCCAGAACGCGATACTCCTGGACACGGCGCGTATAGTTAGGAGGTTCTTCTCTCTCAGGAGCCCTGACCACAGGTAGCTTGGACCCTGTTCCCGATGCCGGTGGGCTACTATTTTTGTTTTTTATTTTTTATAGAATAATAATTAATAATGTAAAAATAATAAATAAATGGAATAATAATTTCTTTATTTGTATAGAATGCAGGTATTACAATAATGGTGTTAGTTTCAGATATATTCCAAGTACATTCTGCCTGTTGCCATACAAAAATATAGTGGTTAACTTACAGATAATTTAGAAACTAAAATTTAATTAAATTAATAAGGACTTAAATTCAAAATGAGATCATGAATCAGCTAAGTCTAAAATTATTTACATAATAATTTACAGAATAAATGAGATAAACTGAAGCAAATATTACAATTCATCATTTATAAAATCGGTAACAGAGCGAGAACATTTCTCTGTCAGCAACGTCGATAGGAGTTTCTTGAATTTTATTAAGGGCTGATCCGTAATACAATTTGGCAAATTGTTAAATAAAATAGGGGCCATACCAATAATGTTTTTTTTAAGCAAAGCAGTGTTATATCTACCAGTACACAATAGATTCTGATATTTTGATCTCATGGCAGTAGTTCGCATCCTCGTTTTTTGTTGTTGTTTTTTTAGTTGTTCTTCTTCTTTTCGTGTGAGGTGTGGCCACCTCTGGTGTCAGAGTTAATTAAGCCGCCTCTGGAAAACCCCACAGGCTCCTGACTTGGCTATTTCAGACTTACATTAACTATATAAGTCCAGGTTTCCTCACGACGCCAGTACCTAGTCAGAATTCAGACAAAGAAATGTGATGACCATTGCTCCTTCTCTCTATAGGATTATTACCTTTGACACCGCAGTGATTGGATCGCTTGCTGCAAGGATTCTTACGGGGTTAATACGCAATAAGCTACAAAGAGCATCGAAAGGCATTGTGCCGACGTGACAGTATTAGCGAGAGTCCTGATTGAGAGAGGAAATACGTGAGGGCATTACGATATAGACACTGCGAAAATATATACTGCGTGTTTTGGTACACAATCTTCCTTAACCTCCCTACACCCGCGTGTCGGTCTGTGAAACCGACGAAACGCACTTTCTTGTAGGGATGTGACCGATATATCAAAACGTAACTTATATCAGATATGGGGTACGATATCATATCGATATCCATATCAAAATAACCGATATCACAAGAACTGTATGTATCGAATCAAAACTACTTGCGACGAACGAACGAATAACTCAAAATTTAAAACCGTAACAATGCAAAAACGTACGAACAAAACGCAAACTTCGCAACCGATAGAAACCATCGTTCGCGTTCGTTTTTAGTTTGCTTATCTAAGTAACATGTTAACTTTTGCAAACTGTACTACTGATATCGATACCTGAAAACCGTATTCGATATTGATATGAAAACTGTATATTGGTTACGTAACCGTTTGCGCAAAAACCGAAAACGCCCATCCCTACTGTCTTGATTTTCTCTTAAAATCAATGATAGCATGTTTTCGCCTCAAAACGATTACAAATCCGGCAGCTAAAAGAAAGTACTTCTTTTAGCTGCCGGATTTGTAATCGTTTTAAGGCGAAAAGTGCCATCGTCTGAATGTACAGGGTGTTTGGAAGGGAGCTGTACATACGCCTAGGGTAGAAACTAGGGATAGTCTGCTACCTACCCCCGCCCATTATATTGACCTTGGCCTCAAGGTTTTTTTTTAATTTATTATTATTTTTTATTTGACTTTTTTATGATTTTTTGACTAAAACTACCTGTAGCTCAAAATCTATCCATGCGACCGGTCGGCTAATGGTCTTGTTTTAATCGTTAGAGTCTTAGGGTCCTGCAAAAAATTATTTTACACCAGAAAATTGTGGAGAAGAAAAGTTATGGGGCCTGAAGTACCGTAGTAAGGTAAAGAAATAATTTTAAGGGCAACTTTCTATGGGGTTTAAAAAAAAACTAACAGGGTTGGAGTTCTTCTGATTTTTTTAAAACATCCTCAGTCCATGCCCTTTCTAACGATATGCTAAAAGTGTAATTATCACTTTTAGTTTTAAAGTTATTAATTAATTTCCGCAACTAGGGCACTTTTACCACCACGAGTCGACATTTGTAAGACAAATGTAATTTCCAGAATTTAAACCAGTTTGGCCTACAGTTGGCAAATTTGTTGTCTCACTCTTACACGAGAGCAACATGTAAGAGACAAAACATGTCATGTCATGTCTCTTTCGCTCTTGGGTCGACGGGGCCGGGCAGGTAACTCGTTGGGGTCTTTGTTAGTCAGTCGAGATTTACCCATCTTAGCTAACTTACGTACTTGCCGTTACGACGCTCCACTGTTTTCGTTAATTTTGTTGAGTTTGTTATTACTTCGTTTTTGTTAAGTTTTGTTATTTGTTACCTTGTTGTTGGCAAAATGGCTGGATTTACCAGTGAAGAGTACACCGACATGCTGGTGGTGTATGGAATGGCTGATTGCAATGGGCGCGAGGCACGGAGGATTTATCAAGAACGGTATCCTAACCGGCGAGTGCCTAACCACCAAACGTTTGGCTCAACTTATCGGCGTCTGCGAGAAACCGAAAATTTAAATTTCCGGGAACCAGCCGTGAACAGATTTCAACCAAATTTGGCTGCGGAAGAACGCATATTGGCTGAATTTGAGGAAGATCCGACCTCCTAATTCTTGGATTGGTCGGGGTGGGCCAATTCCCTGGCCCCCAAGGTCGCCTGACCTTACCCCACTCGACTTCTACGTCTGGGGAAGGGCGAAAGAGTTGGTGTACGCAGAAGAAGTACCAACAAGGGAGGTTCTAATTAACAGGATCCACGCCGCATTCGATACAATGCGCGAGGAACTGCTGCTTAGAACGGTGACCGTGGAGATGAGGAAGAGGTGCCGAGCATGTTTACAGGTCAATGGTCATCAATTTGAACAAAATTTGTAATTAATTAAAATTAGTAATTAATTAAAATTTGTAATTTAATGACATTAGTCATTACCAAATTTTTTGTTTCATTTGCCATCCTTTTACGATCGAACACATTTAATTTTCATTAGTTGAAATTTTTGCTTGAAGTGCCCTAGTTGCGGAAATTAATTAATAACTTTAAAACTAAAAGTGATAATTACACTTTTAGCATATCGTTAGAAAGGGCATGGACTGAGGATGTTTTAAAAAAATCAGAAGAACTCCAACCCTGTTAGTTTTTTTTTAAACCCCATAGAAAGTTGCCCTTAAAATTATTTCTTTACCTTACTACGGTACTTCAGGCCCCATAACTTTTCTTCTCCACAATTTTCTGGTGTAAAATAATTTTTTGCAGGACCCTAAGACTCTAACGATTAAAACAAGACCATTAGCCGACCGGTCCCATGGATAGATTTTGAGCTACAGGTAGTTTTAGTCAAAAAATCATAAAAAAGTCAAATAAAAAATAATAATAAATTAAAAAAAAACCTTGAGGCCAAGGTCAATGAAATGGGCGGGGGTAGGTAGCAGACTATCCCTAGTTTCTACCCTAGGCGTATGTACAGCTCCCTTCCAAACACCCTGTATAGTCGTATTTGACAATCGGTATGTGGGACCGACGCGGGTATATCATGTGTCTCAGTAAGATTCTCTATGATTTTGTAATGAAATTAAAATATTTTTTGGGTGACTCAATTTTTTGTGTTATTCCCTAGTGTGAGTAAACATTATTTCACAATATGTGTTATTGACAGTCTGTGAGACCGTGCGCGGGTATAGGTGTTACAAAATTTCGCGTGGGGATTGGAAGGTTACTCGTAAGCGTGTGCTCTGTTCGCGGATCGAAACCAACAGTGTAATGTGCACATAGTTAGAACACCGGAAAACTTTTATTTTCAAAGTATTCCAGCACAAAGAATAAAGTTGTGTCCCTCTAAGTTTGGGCTGCATACATGTATTTTAATTCTTTTCTTTATTTTAGATGGTAGTAAGATTTCTTCGCCACAATGTCAAAAATGAAGAAAATTGGCAATAAGCGAGTCGGACTCGTACATAATTTCAAAGTAAAGTCATTCAGGTTGTCGTTTGAAGATTTGACTCCAATTTGAAGTTTTCATAGCTTAGTCTAAGCACTAGAAAGATACAGATGTTATTTTATCATGCTCACCCTACACCAAACGCTTATTGTGAATGCACGTCTAAACTTAGGTAGCAGACCTCAATCAATCCGCCTAGCCTTTCCCTCTTACCCAGTCCAACCCGATGCAACTGAGTACCAGTAATTTACATGGAGCACAACCCAGTAACTGGATAACACCATGGTATCAGATTTCCTGGCTTCTGCCTACCCGTAACGACCGTTCAAGATCTTCAAATGACAGCCGGGACCTGGGAATGGCTTTCCGAGGCAAGGAAGAGTCTCGGTAAGTTATGTATGGTCTCTCATCCATGGAACGACACGGTAAGCGTTGCTTAACTTCGAAAAACGAACTATGCGGCTGTATAACTTAAAGACCTTTCACCGCTTTAGTGCCGTAAAACAGTTACTTTCTAAAGCATATTCCTTAGTAACGGCTAGGTTAAAACAATTGAAAAAAAATGGATTCATGTACAAGTACAATGGGGGTTATTTCGTGTAACTAATAGATTTGCTTTAAAAAAAAAATTAACAACACTATGTTTTTTCGCTAATTTTGGATACTCCTCCAAAACGACTTGAATGTTTAAAATATTTTCGCACAGAAATATTTATGGGTAGTAACTAGATGTTTCTTCATAACTGAAATAGCATACATACATGTACACGCAATTGACAATACGGTTTCGTCTGTAAGCTCCTACACAAACACCAATTCTCGTTCTTTGATCTCGAACGTTTCTAAGTTTAGATCCAATCTAAATGACGTAATGGACAAGAATACAATCCATTTTAGTCAGTCTGAAATGGATTGTATTCTTTAGATGGAAACGTTGTAGTACCACCAAAAATAACAGCAACTTTATCAGATTTGAATAGTAAGATACGGTCGTCCAAACGTTTGCTTATATTTATTTAAACTTAGCACAATGGTGCGATTACAGTTTTAATTACTAAGGCATTCTCTAAAAGTCCCCAAAAGGAGAAATAAGCATTCACCGGACAAGTAACACAGCGTGCAGTGGTACCTGATGATAACCGACCGTGTTGCGAGTTATCTTCGGTTTATTAGGTCCTATATATGACTAAATTGTGGAGTCAGAAAATGTTGCGGTCCGCTCTGTCCTTACTATACAGGAAGTAACGAAAAAGTGGATGTAACAAAAGGAGAAATACGCATTCATCTGTCAAGAAACACTGCGTTTTTAATATCTTACGCAGTGAACGCACCTGATGATAGCCGACCGTGTGGCGAGCTATCTTCGGTTTATTAGGTCCTATATATGACTAAATTATGGAGTCAGAAAATGTTGCGGTCCGCTCTGTCCTTACTATACAGGATGTAACGAAAATGTGGATGTAACAAAAGGAGAAATACGCATTCATCTGTCAAGAAACACAGCGTTTTTAATATCTTAAGCAGTGAACGCACCTGATGATAGCCGACCGTGTTGCGAGCTATCTTCGGTTTATTAGGTCCTATATATGACTAAATTGTGGAGTCAGAAAATGTTGCGGTCCGCTCTGTCCTTACTGTACAGAATGTAACGAAAATGTGGATGTAACAAAAGGAGAAATACGCATTCATCTGTCAAGAAACAAAGCGTTTTTAATATCTTAAGCAGTGAACGCACCTGATGATAGCCGACCGTGTTGCGAGCTATCTTCGGTTTATTAGGTCCTATATATGACTAAATTATGGAGTCAGAAAATGTTGCGGTCCGCTCTGTCCTTATTATACAGGATGTAACGAAAACGTGCGATCATATTCGAAATACTGCTTCTGCTTATGAATATGAGAAACTTTTTCAAAGAAAGTCATGATTGCTCCTTGCGGTTACACCCTACATGATTAAATGGCTACTACGAGTATACTAGGTAACTAGCTTTAATTCGTTATTATATGGACAGTAATAAGTAAGTTAGTGTGTACTTTTATTGCAAGTACATTCAAATCCATTTATTTACGGTATATAGTTTTATAAAGTATGATCTTAAATCTATGACGGCCCCTTTAGATGTGCAAATATTAAATTTTAGCTTGTACAATCATCAAAACTTATCTTTATTAAATTAAGAAAATAGACAGTAACAACAAATAAATAAGACCGGCCAAGTGCGAGTTGAACTCGTGCGCCTAAGGTTCCCTACCTAACCATTATACAGACAAAGATACATATAAAGATGGACATAATTGTCTCTAAGCATTCAAAGCGTGATTTTCGCGGTTTCTGGAAGAGCACTAATAAATTGAGCATTCGGCCAGGCCTGTCTGTTAGTGTGTATGGTGTGAGTGATGCGAAGGATATATTATAGGCCTTTTTAGAAATCAGTTTATTTTAAAGTCACCACTAGGGAGCTCTTGTGTTATGCTGGATGCTGAGCCCCGTTGTGGCAAAGTGCGCACACGTTTCAGTGCCAAAGATGTGACCAGGGTCATCAGATCTACGTCTTGAGCTAAGTCCTCTGGATATGACGGGCTCAGTAGCTCGAGCGTTTGCAATACGCCGGTCCTCACTTACCGAGGGCAAAACCCTCACTACCGTACTAACACAAACCCGCACTGCTGTACAATTGATGTATTGATCATTCATACTTGCCCTCCGACCTAATGAGAACGATCGTGGTTACCATTGTTAAAAGTAAAACAGGTGATCTTTCGGATAGGGGAAACTATAGACCTATTTCTCTAGCAAACATAATCGCTAAGATGCTTGATGGTTTGCTTTAGTGGTGGGTCGTTGTCATACTTTTGACGGACGAAACGCAACCATTTGCCGGACGACGAAAACGGTTGCAGAAAACGATCTTCGTCGCAACTGGTTTGAAGACGTCTTGGAGAACGAAACTTGGAGGTCGGAACGGAACGGAGTAGAATTACGTTTTTCGTTTTTTATAGTAAACCTGTCACGAACGACGGCATAGGCTACTCTACTGGTAATACATTATCGACTGTATGACATGGGCAAAAAGTTCACTTTTTATTATAAGAACAACTTTGTGAACAAACGTGGAACAATAAGCGACGAGTCGACGACGTGTGTGTGTAATAGAATCAATTCACTTTCGACTGTATTTTCTTAGGCGTAAAATACAAAATCGCACCAAGTTATTTGAAGACTGGTTTGTGCAACGAAGACGGACCTAAAAACAGTTTCACGTTCACCGTCGCAGAACTTCATTTTAAGAACTATTTTGTGAACGACGTGGAACGATAAAGGACGACGCGACGTCCGCGACGACCGACGTGTGCCGTAGTTGAATCAGTTCGCTTTCGAATCTCGACTGTATTTTCTGAGGCGTAAACTAAAAAATCGCACGAAGTTATTCGAAGACAGGTTTGTGCATCGAAGACTGCTTTAGCCCAGGACGTAAAACGGTTGCACCGTCGCAGAACAAAAAACGGTCTTTAGAAACGGTTCGTCGTCGCAACGCCCACCACTAGTTTGCTTCATACACAGCTAAACGAACATCTTGTGCTGCACGACAATCAATTCTGGTTTCGGCCAGGACTTTCTACAGATAGTGCAGATCTGTGTCTCAAGCAGGCCGTTAGGTACTACACAAAAAGAAGAACATCTCTTTTCGCTTGCTTCCTCGATCTGTCTAGGGCTTTTGATCTAGTTTCCTACGATATATTATGGAGGAAACTTAAAGCTATAAGCTTGCCTATCGAGCTTATAAGTTTCTTAAGGCATTGACATGGAAGCCAGGTCAACAGTATTCAGTGGGCGGGTGTGCTGTCGGACCCTTATCAATTGGAGTTTGGAGTGAGACAGGGGGGGGTTGACCTCCACTGCCCTCTTCAATTTGTATATGAATGCCATGATTGAGGCGCTTAGCAGTCAACATGTCGGTTGTCATATTGACGGTGTCTGTGTCAATAATAAGTTTTAAAGAACAATGCTGACATTGAAAGGGAACGGAGGGCTCTTTCCGTGAGTGCAAATATGATGGCTCGCAGGTTTGCACGTTGTACTGCAGAAGTAATGGTGACGCTCTTAAGAGCATTCTGTACCACTTGCAGCTTGAGGGAGAAGTATTCGCGGGCGTCGTATGGAGCCCTTCGTGTCCAGTATTCAGAAAACGCGTTCAGAAAACTGATGGGGTTGCCTTGGCGTTGTAGTGCGTCAGGGATGTTTGCGGCGGCGCGTGTGAATTGTTTTAACGCGATAATGCCCAAGCGCGCAACATCAATGATGGCCCGGGTTATGGAGTGTTATGTAGGTTTGTTCCTATGTGGCGTTCTAGAGACCAAACGCGTTGGCCGATTTTGATGATTCGATCGATCGAATCAATCGATTCGTCTTAATCCTGCGAGTGTCACTGGCTACATAAAAATTGGGAAAAAAAAATGGCGGATTTTGGGCGCCATTTTATCGGGGAAAATATATAACACTTACAAGTTTAAATGTACCTAATTTTAAAAAAATAACTAAAAAATTGTAAATAAAAAAAAACCCGGCTGCTTAAAAAAGCGAACTAAAAAGACGTAAACAAGAATAAAATCATGCTGTGCAGTCGGAGGATACATCTGGTTTTGGTCAGCCAGCTCGCGAATATGTATCCTCTGACTGCACAGCATGATTTTCTTCTTGTTTACGTCTTTTTAATGCGCTTTTTAAGCAGTCGGGCTTTTTTATTTTTATTTTTTGTTTAAGTACACTGAATTGAGCAATTTTTATAGTATGGTACCTGAAGAATTGACAAAATACCCATAATAACTCAATTTACACATTCGCGCTGTTTGTGGCTTAAGAGTTCGGTTTATGCTCCATATCTTTATAACTGCTGGACCGATTTTGATGAAACTTGCACTATTCGTTAAATTGAGAGATACTCAAACCAACACCAAAAGAATGATCACGATCCGATAGTCGTTTCGGAGAAATGCGTGGACAAACATACGTACATACAAACAAACATACATACATATGAAATTTATCACACGTGTTTAGAAGCCCACATAGAATAACATATGTGAATATTGTGCAGTTCCAACAATATTACAAACATACGTGTCAAATTGATTACCAATTTTTTTGAATCGTTAAAAATATTGCAAATTGTAAATGACATGTCATAACTATTATACTTTCTCACCATCTCTATATCTTTCTCTCCATTGACATCATAGAAAGTGTATATAAATGCAATTCGCAAAATAATGTTCAATTACCTGTCAGCGACAAGGCCGTAACAGTTATTTATCATTACCAATAATAAAATATCCATTAGAACAAAGTTTCATAAAAACACACACTTTTTAATAACATTTTTAATAAAAGCATACTCTAAACTCTAACTCAACATGTTGACCATTAAAAATAATAACCTTAATAAATAAAATATGAACTTTTTCATTAAAAGTTCAATTTGGAAACTAGTCCTTCATAATGAACCATTACCAAGAGCTATGATTTCTGAGGGTTTTAATAATTTAGCGACTAAAGCGGTCGGACTCGAGAGGTCATAGCTCGAACCTTAAATATGTTCTGACTAAAACTAGATGTAAGATGTTGTTAAAAAAACAAAGAACATGACCCTCGTTTTAGTGAGATTGTTCTTATTGTCTCCAGCGGGAGTACTGCCAACTAGTTTGATTTGTGACAAGAAAATAATGAGCTTGTAAGCTTATATCTTGGGATTACCTAGTTCTCCTAACAGAACCCGGGATATTGCAACGGTTTTTTTTCTTTTTTCAGTAAAATTATCCTACTTTCTATCCTGCAGAAAGCAGTGACGACCCTGACTTACGAGTCGTGGGTTTGAACTCAAGTAGGCGCATTAGGGATCTTTTTGATGGCGTCACGTAATTTGAATTTCGTCGATAGGAGATATCGCGGACGTATTTTCTAAGAAAATTTCAAACGCACATCACGTCGCTTACTTTGTGTAATTTATTTCTTCACCACTGCTCTCAAAACGGAAGAAGAAAACACCATGAGAAACAGTAACAGTACTATAGAACTGAAAATTCGAAAAATGTGACATCTACCAACATACATATTTTAACCACATTCCTAATTCCATAAAAGAGGAATCAGTAACAACTTCCAAAAAGAAACTAACTATACTTCTATTAAATAAATGTTACTATTCCGTGTTGGATTTTCTAGCTGATAAATTTTAGTTGTGTTGTGTATCAATGTTTGATGATAAATTGCATCAATGTTTGCATGTCAAAATGGTAGAATGTACAAGGATTCTTAATGTTATTGTAAGTATCTACATTCTAAGCAAATAATTAATATTCTATTATATTCACACTGTGTCCGCGTGGTGGATTACAGCCCACTCACTCCCACAGAGACTAGGCCTATGCCCAGCAGTGGGAACATCATAAACTGATAATGCAAATTAGCTATCCTACGAATATTATTAAAATTTGTTCATTGTTTGTTTAATAATTATAAATTAATTAACATAGTATGTACCTCTGTCTTTGTGATTTATTCAACTCGCGAGAATTTCGAGGGTGGTAAAATCAATTATACAGTAAAATATTCTCTACTGGATCCCAACATCTTATTTTGTGTACCTGCATTCTAGCAAATAAATGATTTGATTTTGGAATCTTTGTTTCCTGATAGCTTTGCCCTGGCGGTTTTTTAGTCCCTTTCTCTTTAAGTCAAGAGTGTTTAGGTTGCTTCTAGGCAAGCGTGCTTTATGGTCGACCACACCTTCGCTTACCATCAGATTGTCGTCAAACGAAACCCTATCAAAAATTAAAAAAATGGGAAGTAAATCATTCCTCAACGGTTGATCTGGTTTGGATGTAATTGAACATGGTTAGACCATGGCCTGAGCTGAAACAAGAAACTTGACTATTATTATCCCGAGATTTTAGACAGTGTCATTATTGTCAGCGATGGCAATGTGTGGAAATGGCAAAATATTAGGGATTGATCAGAGGCCCCAGACAAGTGACAATGAATTAATAATACAATTAATAATTAAGTAATAATTAATTATTAAATAATAAGTAATTATTAAAATAATAATTGATTAATTACAATCAACGGAAGAGTGTAGTTGGCGATTGTAAAAATGACAAAAATGTATAGAAATGTCAAACGCTATTCACAAGTCACGTTATCATTTTGGCATTTCGACCATCGCCATCGCTGACTGTAATGACACTGTCTAGAATCTCGGGATTATTATCCCGAGATTCTAGACAGTCAAGTTTCTTGTCCTAATTCAGGTTTAGGTCATGGTCTACCCGTCTTATGTTCCTAGACATTCCTAGAGGATATCGCTTGGCCACAGATAATATAATAATAATAATATAATATGTATATTTGTATAGGTATATATTATATTCAATATATATGTACGTGTATTTCACCTATTTTAGTAAGTCCGCCTTTGTACCTTTGTGCATGAAGTCTAAATAAATAATACTAGCATACAGATGCCTCATTCCATACAAAGAAACCGTGCCGACGTAACTAGCGTGTTTCGTCTGATTAAACTGATTATTTTTTGTACATCAATCTCGTTCGGTTCCATTCCACGGCGATAGATAGATGGTGTTAGCAGCGAATTGCAAGTAAAAGGGTTTTACTCGGTTCGTAAATATTTTTTTCTTTAAATACAATGACAATTTTATAGTATGTTTTTGCACGTTGTTACAGTTTCATTGCACCAAAATGTGTTAATAGACTATTGTGATACAAGGGTGGAAAGTAGGTTATTGCAAACGAGCTGTCATTAACAAGCCCGAGCCGAAGGCGAGGGTTTTTAATGACACGAGTTTACAATAACCTACACACCCGCGTATCACACGACGTTTTTCAATACAGTTGTGGGAAATAGTAAAAAAAAGTCAAAGAATCAAATTTTGTTTTTCCACAAAATAAAATTATCGTAAGTCGCCATATATTTTTCTCGAGATTTTGGAGGCAAAATTTCATCTTGCGCAGTTTCCGCCTCAGATAAAATATTGGGTGGAGTTAATTACATTTAATAAATTTAAATAATCAATTTATCTCACAAAAAAAAATAATTTCCACAAAATGGCACGTTTTTGTAAATGGACATTTTTTTTTTTTAAATATGTATAGTAAGTCACGATATGTAAGTCACGACCGCGTGAAAGAAAGATGCCTGTGCAAAAGATTAAATTTTCGAATCATAATTATAGCCTCTGAAAGTACGCCATGTTTAACAACTGTATTAAAAAATACAAATCTAAACAATCGAGTGGCATGCCTCAGAAATTTAAAACAGCGCCATCTATTAGCATCAATTTTAAATGTTCCGTTCAAATATTCTTTGAAATGTGAATTAAGAGCCCAATAATCCATAATTTTGTGCTTAGAAGAGTTGATTAAACAAGAACATACAATTTTTATGTTCAATGCCAGAAAATGTAAATTTTACACGCAATTCGATAACAAATCGGTGCATATCGCGCCATCTAGTGATATTTATTTGAACTAACTTTTTTAACGCTGGGAACTCGGCTATCCTATAGAAACATTTATAACACGTGATCAAACCTGGCGGTCGCCATCGCTGGTAGACTGGTGACAGTTTGTGTAGTCTTAGGTGTTACATTCCCGTAGAATAATATTCGGCTGACACGCGTTTATGATTTCATCTTTATCATCATAATTTTAGCCAAAAGATGTCCACTGCTGGCCATAGGACTCCCCCAAGTGTCGCCACATTGACCGGTCCCGTGCGTCTAGCTGCCAGCGGATCCCCGCAACCTTCACAAAATTAATTAATCATTTATGATTTACCTACACAAAAAGTGGAAAGCTTTTTTTCTTTGTCAGTCTGTCACCAACTGGGCGTCGATGGTCAAATCAGGAATTATAAGGAATAGCGAAAAATAAGAAAACGAGTCACGGAGCCGATTTTGATGAAAACTAACAGTGCATGATTGGATTTTTGGAAAATCAATATTCCTAACTAGGGATCGATACCATTGATTGTAAAAAAATAACGCTGTTTTATTACTATTACTGGTAGTGTAGCCAATAATGATCAAATTGTGGGCAGTAAATGAGTGAGAATTTAATTGGTTTATCTGTCGCATTTATTTCAGCCTGCTGTTCCAGAGCGTAAAAGTTCACGAAATTAAATGTAATAAAGGATCCTGTTCTTCTAGTATCTAAGCTAAAAGTTCTTCACTGCTGAATTTAATCAAAATTCTCTAAATCCAAGTGACGAAATTGACCCAAACGTTGTATTATTTAATAATAAAGGCATAATTTAAGGGTCTTTCAACTAAAGCTATATCTTTTATTATATATATATTCTTTTGTGCCTTAGAATATTTTAGATGTTAAACAAAGTAAATCTATCTGCCTTCCGCTATATTTTACAAGCTTTTATTTGACTTGCAATGTATGTATGTATGAATTTATCTATGTATGTATATATGTAGGTATGTATGTGTGTAAGTATGTTCGGGTCAAATCTTAAAACTGAATTTTAAAGCAGTTATCCTCCACCGATTAAGATGAAAATTTGCATACACGTTTAGTTTGGATGACAATGCATGGTTAGTTGAGTGACGTCATTCTAAATCAAATATGGCGGACGGCCCAAGATGGCGGACTAGTTATTTTTTGTGCACTGCCATGATATGGATATCAAATGAAAGGGTTTGCTGAGAAGAATACAAAAAAGCTTGTTTTAGAAAATATTTTTTATTTCCATATAAATCAATCTGCCTGCCTTTCCCCAACTATTTTAGGGTTAGCTTCCATGGAGTGGCTGCCTTTCTGACCTCCGCAACCCAGTTACTGGGTAACAAGCATGATACGCCTTGGCAAGACTGGCGACAGATTTCTTGGATTCTTGCTACCCGTACCAACTATCAAAGATCTGCAAATGGCAGCCGACGCACCGAAGTAATGCTTAAGGTGTTAAAAAAAAATATGCACAGGTTTAAATTACATGCTATCTCATCCGTCAACACGTGCGAAAGAGATGCTGTGATGAACAGTAAGAACCTAGTTCTCGTTCGAATACAAATAGCAAATTTGTAGCGAAATGGATGATGATTTAGGACGAAAACGAGCGCGCGAAATTTTATAAACAGACCTTTGGGAATATGGATATCATGAAAAAACTACTAAATGTATCTGTACAAAATATATTTTTTTTTGCATTTTTGAACTACGAATCTATCCTTCTATGGTGAGTGTCTTCCAATTTTACTTCTTCTTATGGTATTTATTTGCGCCCAAAGATGCTTTAAAATTAGTGTTGGAATATGGAACTTTCAACGCCCATAACTTTCAACATTATGTTTTTTCTTTTTTGTTTCCATACAGGATTAGATAATTAAAATTTCTTTATTCAGGTAACTTTCAAAACCCATTTTACATTAAATAAAAACATCAGAATAATAAAAATAATAACAGATAAATAACGTTCAAAACAAAAAGTAATGTCAAATCAAGTCACAAGTAAAATAAAGTAAAGTAATGCCAAGTCAAAACAGAATAAATTACATTCGTTACAAAAATAAAATGAAAATTAAATAATTTAAAAAGTATTAGTACCTTCTCTCCGGCATTGGCACAGTGACATGTCTGTCAGAACAATGCCGGAGGAAAGGGCAATCCAACCTATCCGCGATCATCGCCAGGACGGTATTGGAACTGGCCCGTACCCTGCACACCATAGAAGCAGCGCGCTTGCGTATAACCGCGTGAAAACCATCGGTGTGTGCCTCTGCGAACATACCTGAGGCGCTATAATATCGGGGCAGCCCCATCACCGCCCTAAACGCATTATTATATTGCACCCGTATGGCATTTAAGCTTCTTTTGGTGTAGTGAGCCCAAAGACTACACGAATACAGTGATGTGCAAAAGGCTCTAAATAGCGTAACCTTTACTTCGTTCGAGCATCGGGCGAATCTGCGAGCAACCATATTGGCTCTCACAGATAACGCCCTTCGCTCCCGTTCCATATCTGCATCGTCCTTGAGGTCGCCAGTCAATATATGGCCAAGATATTTGAACTGCTCAACTCTTTCCAGAGTTCTCGAGAAGTGAAAAGAGTTCTCCCGAGAACTTACCTCCAGTTAAATTGAATGGTGCTCCCATTCAATTTAACTGGAGGTAAGTTCTCGGGATATTTTGCACTGGCGGTCCCAAAGACCATCCATTGGCTCTTTTTTACATTATATAATAATCCGTGGCCACAGGCATAGTCCTCGCAAGTTCGCAACAATTTCCTCAGATCACAGACCGACGCACTCAACAGCACCATATCGTCAGCATAACTCAAATTGTTGACGCACACACCGTCAATGTGGCAGCCGACATGCCGACTGCTGAGCGCCGCGATCAGACCGTTCAAATATAGATTAAACAAGGTAAGGGATGTTAAGCCACCCTGTCTTACTCCACACTCGAGCTGATACGGATCCGACATTGCCCCCGCCAACCTGACACTATTGGACTGGTGCGCATACCAGTATTGGAACACACTAATTATCTCCTGTGGCAAGTCTATACTTTTCAACTTGTCCCACAGCTGGGCATGTACCACAAGGTCAAAAGCCTTGGACAAGTCGAGGAAACACGCATACACAGGCGTCTTACGATCCAAGTAATATTTGACGGTATGCTTCAAACACAGTATCGCGCTTTCGGTGGACAGCCGGGGACGAAACCCGAACTGGTTATCGTGTAACGTTACGTATTTATTTAACTGTGCATTAAGCATACCGTCAAACAGTTTAGCAATTACAGTGGCAAGAGAAATAGGCCTGTAGTTATTTTTATCAGTAAGAGCACCCGTTTTATTATTCACTATAGGCACTACCACCGTCTTCATGAAGTCGGCTGGCAAATAGGAATGGCTCACACACAACGAGTAAAACATAGCCAAGACCCCAGCAACGTGTGATAATGATGAGACAATTTGATATCATTTTTTTCTTTGAACGTAACAAACAGTAGAGTAATCGCCAGACTACGTTTGTATGGAAGAATTATCGATTAGGCCAAACTTACGAGCGACCAACCCGTCATACTTTCATACAAAAGCTCGTACGTGATTATGCCGTTGTAACACATAAAGCTTTGATATTTTTGAACTAAATATAGGTTCTTGTGCACTATATTAGGTTACTATGAAGGCAAAGAATAAATTTTGGAGAAACCAATTCAGTATAAGCCTCAAAAATCTCTCATAAATTGTAAAAGTAAAGAAAACATCTTAGATAGAAATCTTGCACATGTAATGAATATCCTAATAGACAAATATTTATTGCACAAACTTGTAAGGTTTATACAAAAACACGTATGTCCTGGAACAAGTTTTATGAAATTATCGATTTTTCGTTCAATGTTATTACTTTTTCACTTGCTCACATTGCTTGTTCGATAAAACAGAAACCTTTTAAACTATGCTAAATACTACATGCCTAAAGTACTTGCTTAGGCACGTATGAATCTCAGTTTGTTATATACACCCAGTCACGGACCGACCTTGGCAACCGTTGCTTAACCTAGATTTTAATAACCCTTTCTAGCCAGTTTTTTTTTACACTATCCATTGTTCTACCCTCCTCAAATTTTTTTGTGCTTTTGAGTTTGTGCCTAATAAAGTTTTTTTCTTTATAGCCTCTATCATGACCAAAAAACAGTTTGGCGGTACGAAACCCGTAATCCGTGAGTCTGTCTCATACTTGGCTGGGCTTTTCTTCAGTTTGAGCGTTTCCCTATTTCTGTTTACTTTATTGAGTGTATGTGAATACAATTTGATACACCAGTGCCACTTGAAACCAATATGAAATCCGATTGGTAACATCAATTTTGTTATATTATTGTACAGAGACGATAGAAGAAATTCTTATACGATGTATTTTTTAATAAAAGTAGGTGTATACAGACGTTAAATATTACGTCTGTACATACTCGTACGTACTTTTATAAAAATCAATATATATACATAAAATAAATCTGTACAAAAGTAGTTTTTGTACATTGAAAATATTTCCAAAAGAAACAGTCAGCGTTTTAAAGGATAACCAACAGAACCTATTACCAGCATTTTATGACTTTTTGTCTGTTTGTCATATTATCTGTTTATTTGTGCACGCATCACGTAAAATGTACGAAAACAATGTAGATAACTTTTATACATAGAAATTGTGCGTAACTTAAATTATTACTTAGTTTTTGTTTTAGATACTCGGACAGTTGAACTCAATATTCGATAGATGGTTTTGCATTTTAAGTCTGATTGGCGGTGTTAA
Organism: Orthosia cruda; assembly: GCA_964057195.1. Classification (NCBI taxonomy): domain Eukaryota; kingdom Metazoa; phylum Arthropoda; class Insecta; order Lepidoptera; family Noctuidae; genus Orthosia; species Orthosia cruda. The sequence continues at coordinate 37,611,053 of OZ059834.1, read as the reverse complement.
GATTCTCCGCGAAAGAATGACCCTAGACAAAATTTTGTATGTGTGGGTAGGCAGGAAGGTAAGTAGGGTAGGGTAGACAGTCAATTGACGGGAGCGAAGCCATGGGCACACCTAGTGTAGTAATATAATATGAAAAAATAAAGGAATTCCAATTTTATACGCAACATTGAAATTGTTTTATGTAATGCAAGAAATGTTCAGAGTAAAAAAAGTCAGACTTCTTTAGCCACAAAACTTATGGGTTCCCGTCACCGAGACACCGACATGCTAATGAGACTGCGTCACCAACATGCTAATGTGACGTGTTGCAGCAGACTGGCGACTAGCAGAGCGGCCAGTTATTCAGGAATGCCCGGTTAAGCAGTAGACAACCTTAGGTTGAACTGCGACACGCAACTCACAAAAAAAAACAACTTTCGGCAGTCCCCATGACTATTTTTTTATTCCTTGGGTACGTACACCTCTTCTTAAATATTTTTCTTATAAAATTAGAGCGCTTAATCCTGGGGCAAAAAGTAGGTATAAGCGTTAGCATATCTTTTCTATCTTCTAATTTTAGTATTATAGCACTTTTGTGTTTAGATTAATTGCTGTCCAAATAAAAGGGAGTCTCTTGGCATAATTTTTTTAGGCATAATGTTGTTTGGCATATCCTTATCGCATAACTTTTATCAGCATAATAATACTGCGGCATAATAATACTTTGGCATAATGCAACTGTCATTTGGTCTCATTTCTTTTGCCATAATTTGGTGTTGCATAAATATTAAGGGCATAATATTTATTCGTCATAATAATTTTATAGGTACATATTTGAACGTCGAAAATTAAAATACCTACGGGTAGAAAGTAAATTTTCAAAATATCGAAAAATTTAACATCGATTTGAATCGATTGAAAATTGTTATGCCTAAGCTTAAAATGTCTAATTACATATATTTCATATAAGGAATCAAATTAATTAGGTTAAGGTGTGGCGGGGTGGCCCATGGGCCACGCTTGAGCCGCGAACATGTTTGTTTTATTCCACAGAACTTTATGTGTAAATATCATTATGCTTTATAAGATTATGCACCATTATTATTATGCCAACAGTATTTAGGGCAATATACATTATGGCAAAGCATTTATGCCTAATAGCATTACGCGTAATGATCATTATGCTGAATTTCGTTATGCCAATGTAATTTATTGGAATATATTTTATGCTTATCATTAATAAACTCAAATAAAATAAAGGCACTGTGTTAAAGCTCCACGAGCAAACAAGAGTAAAAAATATAGATCTTAGTTTTAAACTAAGATTAAGCAACAATAGAGGATTAACTTAACTTATCTTTGTTTTCTCGCTAAATACTAACAGTGATCAAAGAAGATAACATCATTAAAGTTGAAGAGCTTTAAAGTTCATAAAGATTAATTATGTGGATTAATTGCAGTTAAGTTTAATACGAATTTGTATAAGTAAGTAAATCTTTGTAAATGATCTTTCGAAACTATTCTTAAGATAATAGTTATGACGAATTATTTTTAAAGTCCTTACGGAAAAATCAACAATATTGGTTATTCTGAAATCTTTATTAATAAATGATTTTATTTCTGTAAGTTGGTTTGTACAAACACTTTTAAATATCGATATTTTTTTTTAAACGATGGGTTCTGCGTTTCCTATCTGACTACTCTGAGGAGAAAGGCCGAAACAAACTCAGAGGTCACAATCTCTTAAAGTCCAGACAAACTCTTGGTTAGATCACGTAGATTGATGTCTGAAATGGTCTTTTGAGGAAAGAACCAGCCAGATTGAGTGGACTTGTCCAGTCAGTGCTCGCATTTGTTAATAACCGTGCAGCTCAACTCAGAATTTAAGGAGCTCAACGATTCGACGAAAAATATAAAAGAAAGGACATTCGGGTAGGCCGCATAAATTATTCAAACAATGATACTTTAAAAAGTAAATATTCTTGTCATTGCAAGAAAAATAAAAATAATAAAATTCAGAAAGCAAAAAATAAAATTAATTGGAGCAACTCAATCCTAAGCCTTATTGTCCTCAACGTACAAAACGCTTTCTGGTACAACTATTACATTCTTTATGCACTTATAGACGGTAAGTTTCAATAAAAAGAAATAATTAGACCAAACCCTGTTGGGCACAGATTATTTTAAAAATAGCAGCAGAGAGGGCTTCAATAAATTTTCTTAGTACTAAAGTATAAATATTTAATAATAGATTCGGGCTATAAAATTCGTTTTGAAGTGATGCACATGGTGGGATGATCCCATTTCATTGTTAAAAGATTTACGTCGTCCTAATGTGTACTAAGAAAATGTAAAATAAACTACACTTACCAAAAAGCAGCAACAGCAGATCACTCAACGCCAAGCTGAACAGATAGTAATTCGTTGCAGTATGCATAGCGGGGTGCTTCACGATCACCACGCAAACAGCCACATTGCCCACCACTCCAGTCAAAAAGATCACCAGAAGGAGCACAGATATAGGTACGATCTTCTGTAGAGGTAAGGTCCTGGGACCCATCATCAGAAACAACATCTCTTCCTCTGAACAGTCGAAGCTGGAGAAGTTGGTGCATCGCTGCATGAACCTGCTGGTCGTTTCATTGGCGCGAAAATAGTCTTCCATCTTGTTTTTTTTGTATTTATAATTGGCAAATGGCCAGTATTTTTTTGTTGGATTGTCTTTTTTAGTTTTGAAGTGTTCACTGTTTTATTTTATGATTGAATTAAAATACTTTACTTATTTTTTGTTCATACTTGTGAAGTGTCGTTGAATAGTTAAACACACCTGCACTAATCCTTCGGAGAAAAAAGGGATAGTGTTATCTATATTTAAAAACTGCGAACTTTTTTACAAATGATATATTTTTTATGTCACAATTATTATACGACAATTTTTAATCAATGCGGACTTTTTCAATTAGTATAATATTTTTTACAATGTCACACTTAACTAATACCTTACTAAGTTAACTGCCCAATAATAAATTAACACTATCATACCCTCAAAATAACTTAACACTGAACTCCACTACAGCAGAAATAACTTCGAAATAGTTGGCTACGCGATCGTAGCGCTACGGTGCTACGCGGCTACGTCCGTAGCGCGCGGCGACATGCACGGTACTGGTCGGTGCAACTCTGAGAAGCTTGCCCCTGATTTCTGAATCAAGCATTTCAAGTTGAGTATTTGCCAAATACTATTTTAGCCATACAACATGTCATATTTTGATAATAACAAGCTTTTATATGGAAAAAAGCCCAAGCTTTTATACTAAAAATAGCATCGTCTTGTAACATCGTCAATACTAGAAATATTCGTGTGTGAACATTCCAGCTCAATCGAACTTCGGAAAGTGGGTCAAATATAACTTACAAGATTTGATTACAGACACCGGACCCGTAAAAATGGGGTTCGGGACGTTCTTATCTCAAAATACTCAATTCAGAAATAGGCCCTTTCTGAATATCTTAAAAGCTTGTTTGTATGAACTTTTGTTAACTACTGAGCTCTTTGGGAAAGATGAAAGAGTTTGTTTTATGGGTTGGTAATATAATATTGGCATTAATGAAAAGGAGTAATGTTTTCTTTTTTAATAAAACTTTGCCTCATATAAGGCGTTTCTCCTGTATCGTGCGTTTACAAGCATATCAATTCACATACACAACCAACGGCGCCAACCGTGCCATCCATACAGCTGCAGCATATAACTTAAATGTGAATGCTAAGTTGATTTGTAGTTATTGATACAGTTCCTTAGGGAAATTATGTAATCCTACTCATCCGCTGTCCTTGTCTTATTAAAAGCTCCAGGACATATTATATACCGAGCTTTATTGACTCAATGTTTTTCTGGTTGCTACTGTTGATTCTGCCTTTCAGGAGTTGTTTTCTGTTTGAGAATACTGTGGGGGACTTGTTAAAGTTACCCACAGTATTCCTGCAAAAATCCATTCTTACCTAACGTTTACTATCTAAACTACCCATCTGTTAAATTTCGGCGTCATGAAGAGAAATTCTACATCTTATCTTTACAACCCCAACCCCCTACAAGGATTATTTCAAGAAACATCTAAATCGATTCAGCGTTTTAAGCCATAACAAGAAGTGTCATACAAAACTTACCCCCACCTCTAATTCTCCCCGTCGTCGTGTATGAAAAAAAAAGTAGTCTATGTCCTTCCCAGGTACTGAAACTATCTCCATACCAAATTTCATCTAAATCAGTTCAGCGGTATAAGCCATAGTAAGAAGTTGCATACAAAACTAACACCCCCTCCCCCGACTTCTCCCCCATCGTGAGGTATAATTATGTATCTCACGATGGGGGATGGCATTTTTTTTTATCGACTTTTTCTTACATTTAGTAGAACCTGCCATGTTTAATCTCAATAACACCCAAAGATCGACTGCTAGAAAATGCCTAAGGCATTAAGTCCGCTATATTCTTATGCATAAAGTTTTAATAAATACATCAGAGGCTCTAGATAGAATGTCAGTTGTCTAAGACCTCTAGCCTTTCTGAAGAACATCACGAATAAGATCCGTGTATGTAATCTAGGGCGTCCCGGCGTTTTTACTCCCGTCTGCCTTGTAAATACCCTCTGTCAGTCGCCTTTCACTCATTCTCTCAACGTGACCAAAAGGTCGCTCATTTCAATTTTTGACACAAAAATACTCCGTTTTGTTGTCTACAAAAAGATTGATAGCTTCTTCATAATTTCTTGGAGGACAATGAACTCACAGTTATAAGCATGTCCTTCATTTTCCTTTAAATAAAGACATTTTTTAAAAGAAAAAGGAGGTGGAACATCGTTCAAAGGAAATAATGGAAAAGAAAAGGTTATTTCAGAAAGCCATTAAATCTTCGTCGAGGGGCGAGCGCGGGTGTCCGATTAATTAATTAAATTAAGATTTTCATTGAAAGTCGCTTTAAACGGTAATAAATTCATTCATTAAAAGAATCGTGCGATTCCCACAATTTTGCCAATCTTTATTAGAATGAGATAATTATCTAACTTTAATTAGATTTATAATGATGATCCCAATGGCTGCTTCGTTAATTTAGAGGTCGTGACCGCTACTGCTAAGCATCAGGTCCTGGGTTCGAATCCCGGATCGAACAAAGATGAGTTTTCAAGGTTCTGGACTGGAGCGGGCTAGGCATCAACGTCAATGGCGAGTTCATCACTCACCCATGGTGGACCTCATTACAATGCTCGATGACCTCAGTAGAGCTTTTGAAAGAGTGAGTCCTAAAATGAACATGGACAAAATCAAGGGGATTTTGAATGCCCATGTTACACCCACTCCTATCAAGGTCGGAGACTTAACACTCGAAGTTGTGGACAATGTCTACCTGGGGAACCGGAAGACGATGCGTTGGAAGGCCTCATAAAACGGAGGCGCTATGATTCTATAAACTGCCCAGGAGCAGAGACCCAGCTCCTCAGTGACAGTCGGAGATACGCAAGTCCAGGTGGGTCGATACATTAAGTATCTTGGCATAACCGTCCAGCAGTCGGTGGGGCTTCGAATAGCACTTTGAGCGCCTGGTCCCCTGCGTTGAAAAGGCAGTGGGTGCTTTGCAGAGACTGCTGCCCAACCTCGGGGGACCACGGGAAGAAGTTCGCCGCCTCTACGCGGGGGTCGTGCGTTCGAAACCCCGCCTGCGTCACAAGCAGGAGGGACTCCGGGGTCGCGGGTGGTCAGATTGGGGACTCTGTCCACTGTAGCGTAACGTTAGCTCAGTCGAGCTAACGTTAGCCACGTTAGTAAGAGTAAAAGGGTAATATAAATTAAAACTATGAAAAAGGATAAAGATAATAAAAACTATGGTCCGGCTTCGCACGACGTGGGCAGTTAACCGGGCGACAGGTAGGGCAGGCCGACGAGACACGGTGTGATGAGACGGCTGATGATGCGCTACCAGCGAGCGCACCCAGGCGGCAGGACGGGCAGGATGACATCGTATGCCCGAGATAGGCAGATGAGCAGGCGATCGGGCAGGTAGGTGGATGAGTAGGCAGCAGGAATCTACGCGTGCTGAAACGGGGGCGCTGTGGCCGCGCGCGTCTCTGAATGCTTGTCTGCCACAGCTCATGCACCACGTGCGGTAGATAGGCAAGATGTGTACACTGAGAAAAATTTCCTCTGCCGCACTACGTAAAATAAGGACAAAAATCGACCACAATGACGTGTGTAACCCGGTCCATTACGTGTAAGTAGTCAGTCATACGTAGTCGGCATACTGACGCTCATCATGAAGCGGGTTACGTAATTTACTCGTGGTCGATTTTTGTACGTACGTACGTAGCCCGACATCCGGCTACGTAATACGTAGTGCGCCAGTCGCACTGAATACTCCTGAAACTACGAATGCAACACCTGTATACTATTGTTGCGGGCACAGTAGAACACGGTGAACCTTACTTGTGTACCATGGCGGCTTACGTACGATACTGTAGCGGGCATAGTAAATAATGATGAGCCATATGTGTGCACCGCGGTGGCATACGCACTATACTGTGGCGGACACAGTAAATCATGATGAGCCGTACGTGTGTACCACGGCGGCATACGTACGATACTGTGGCGGGCACAGTAAATCACGATGAGCCGTACGTGTGTACCACGGCGGCATACGTACGATACTGTGGCGGACACAGTAAATCACGATGAGCCGTACGTGTGTACCACGGCGGCATACGTACGATACTGTGGCGGACTCAGTAAATCACGATGAGCCGTACGTGTGTACCACGGCGGCATACGTACGATACTGTGGCAGACACAGTAAATCACGATGAGCCGTACGTGTGTACCACGGCGGCATACGTACGATACTGTGGCGGGCACAGTAAATCACGATGAGCCGTACGTATGTACCACGGCGGCATACGTACGATACTGTGGCGGACACAGTGAATCACGATGAGCCGTACGTGTGTACCACGGCGGCATACGTACGATACTGTGGCGGACACAGTAAATCACGATGAGCCGTACGTGTGTACTACGGCGGCATACGTACGATACTGTAGCGGGCTTAGTAAAGCACGGTGAGACATACTTGTACACCACGGCGGCATACTTACGATACTATGGCGGACACGGTGAATCATGGTGAGACATACGTTTACACCACGGCGGCATACTTACGATACTATGGCGGACACAGTGAATCATGGTGCGTCATACGTGTTCATCATGGCGGCATACGTAGTATACTGTGGCAGGCACAGTAAAGCATGATGTATCAGACGTATTAACTGTCGTAGTAGAGGTAAGGTACCGTTGCCGGTACAGTAAGGCATGATGAACCGTGCGTATGTACGACGGCAGTGGACGTACGATACTGGTGCGGGACCAGTAAAGCACGGTGAACCATACTTATGTACCACGCTAGCGTACGTACGATACTGCTGCGGGTATAGTAAGGCATGGTGCACTATACGTGTTACGTATGGCACACCATGCCTTACGATACTCGCACCTGTACTTTCCTTATGCTGGCGCATGGTACATACAAAGGTGTTCAGATACTTATTTTGAATATTGAACACTCAAAGTCAATGCAATTTAGAAATGTATAGTTTAAATACTGCAGGGAGTTTTGAATAAAAATATGAAAACCCCCTCCAATATTTAAACTATACATTTTTACGAAAATGTAATAAACCACAGACCTAGATATTAGTTTCTCGATCGTGTCTACAAAATTTCATTGACTTTCGAGTGTTTAATATTCAAAATAAGTATCTTAACACATTTGTATGTACCATGCGCCAGCATAAGGAAAATACAGGTGCGAGTATCGTAAGGCATGGTGTGCCATACGTAACACGTATAGTGCACCATGCCTTACTATACCCGCAGCAGTATCGTACGTACGCTAGCATGGTACATAAGTATGGTTCGATGGAACTCCTCAAATATTATAGGCAAACGGTTTGCGTGCTACATCGCCCGGTTCGTGAGCAGGCGGTCGAGCGATGCGGGGCAGAGGGGATGGGACGGGGCAAGGAAAGAACGCTCGCTGACTTGCCGAGCTTTAAATTCGCTGTTAATTACTTTTAACGACGATATCTCTAAAACTAATACATCTGATTGATATAGTGTAAAGGGCAATTTTAAGTAAATAGACATAAAAGATTCATATTATTTATTTTCAATCGTAAAATTGAGACATACAAAAAAAAACACAAGCTTAATTATTGTCAGTCACATAATTAATTGTCAGTCTCCGGGTAACAAGCTCCTATCAATTGAAATACTTTAAATGCACAGACTACAGCTGTTACTAATTTGTTGAAACTATACAATGTGTCATTTATTACCACATATGCTACTTTTACCTCAGTAACGGTAGGGCCAACAAAAATTACGTAGGGTTGAACTGTGCGGCCTAGCCTCTGCAGGTTCTCCTTTTTTTGAATGATCTTGTTGGTAACGTCGGCTTCAGAAGCAGCTTGCGATATATAGCCGTCGCATACCTCGGCTCTGGATGGCTTCCACGCTGGCTTTCCTTTCATTTTCCGTGCAGGTGAAATGTTGATGACATAAGCCAGCAACATCAAAGCAACATTGCTAGATGTCTCTGGTTCATCTTCTGTATTCAAAGAAAAAAAAGATTCGGTTAATTTTTGAGACTTAATTTTACGAAGGTTTAACCTTCAACTAAAATAAAAATAAAAAACACTATGGACGTCATTTTTTCAATACACTAACTGAGCGGCTCAGAGCTGAGGGGAAGGGGGAAGTCACAAATCTGTGCGATTTCTAGAATGGGCGGGGACTGAGACTCCACTCCATAGTTAAAGGTTAATAATAAGAACTAATATTAGAGCAAAACTTCTTACCGTCAGTCAGTGCAACTATATTTGCTGTTTTTGTTCTCGTGTCTTGGTCTCTAATTTTTCGTAATTTTAATGAAGCATATTTTATAATTTCTTCTTTTTTGAGGGTCATGGAAGAAAATAATTTGTTTTCCTTTCCCGGATACAGACGACTGAAATCGTTCATTATCTGAAAAAAAGAATGCAATAAATGTACGGTATGTTATTTCCACTGGTGAGAAAGGTCCGGATCGCTACCACAGAGGTTATTGGGTTGTTGAGCGAGAACTAGAATAGCTTTAGCTTGTCTCTTTTAGTGCCTGCACAATATCTCGTTCTGCTATGTCGGCAGCGCGCGAGTGTTGCAAGTGACTAGAGTCTGTGCGAAAAGAGAGGAATCGTGGCAGATACGGTAACAAACATTATGAATTTTACATGGCAATCGAAATTCAGATACTTGTCTTATAACCCATCGTTTTCACCAAGGTATAGTACATGTATTTTACAAATTGAATGCAATGTTTTCGTTTTTGCATGTATTAAATATGTTTTATACAAAACATGTTATGTAACTATATTACATGTATAAAACTTTTTGTAAGTATAAAAAACTTGTATGAAACTTATTGGTTGAAAACTTCTAGTCGCCTACATGTTTATGATCTCATGTACAGAAATTGCAATAAAATAAACAATAATTGTCTAAACCACGTTTGTATTTTGTAGGTGAGAACGCTGTCAATGTATCAGACGAGTTAATACATGTCACAGACTTCATTATAAACGCAAATGTGTTTTATACTTGTAAAAATACTTGTTGGCTACACAGTTGAACGAAGTAATGTTTGAGACAGTTTTGACAAGTATTCTACAAGTTTTTTATATTTGATTATGTAAAAAAAAACTTTTTGCAAAAAAATACTACCAACTTCCAAATACAAAACTACAAAGTGAAAAATAACTTAATTTTTTGAAGTCGGTGTTTTTCGTAGGTACCATTTTTTTTTGCGTTTTGGACACCGACTTCAAAAAATTAAGTTATTTTTCACTTTGTAGTTTTGTATTTGGAAGTCGGTAGTATTTTTTTGCAAAAAGTTTTTTATTTTTCACTTTTTTGTTGTACGTACCTAATAGGCAAGTTAGTAAGGGAACTATTTCGACAGAATAGATTTCATGAAACTTGAACATGACCGGTGAAATGAGAGATCTGCTTACCCCATAAGAGCGAACTGGCGTGATGTTATGTTATGAAATGTTATAAACAACAAACAGACATGCGATTGCAGCAATCCCAAGAGATTTGCCGTTATTTATTGAAGAGTTCTGTTGTATATCTCCGAAGTTCATCATCAGATCTTCACAAAATTAAAATGTGACCAATTTCGGAACATACTCTTTCAAACAAAAAAATAATTTTCAAAATCGGTTCACAATTCACGAAGATATCGATGAACACACACACAAAAAAAAAAAAAAAACAAACTTGAAGTCGAACATAGAACCTCCTCCTTTTTGGGAAGTCGGTTAAAAAATAAGCGGCTGCGGTATATGCTTACCAAGGTATAGCCTTGCGATTGTTTTAAGGCTCGGAAATCCTTGAAGTAATTCGCTATGTCACCTTTTCCACATTGGATGCGATTTAGGCGGTGATCTGCAGTTTCTGCCCACTTTTCTTCAACAGATTGTTGACAGGTGTTGTCTATGAAGAAACATTACTATGGCTGAAAATCAATTTTGATCCATGGACCATAGTAATGTTTCTTCATAGACAACACCTGTAATTTATGTGTATGGTGGGATGAGTCAACAAGAGGAAGGGCACCATAGTACAGTCGCCCGTGGTACATTTAAATCACGAAAAAGGTGACTAGCGATTATTTGCTTACCACTTTCCAGAAATTCCAGGCTATAAATGTCATCATCTGTGATAGTTGGCGTGGATCTGAGCGATGATCTGGACGACTTCGAGGATGAATGGCTAGTTCTCGGCAACTGTCCACTTTCTCGCACTTTCTTCTTCGAGCTATACAGCTCTCGTAGAGCTTTCCGCTAGCATTTTTTTTAGCTACTTTATTTGTAGCTGATAAATATGCAGAATAATACACCACAACGCGTTCCTTGTGGAATATTGCCACAATTTCGGTAGCTAGAATATAAAATTCTTCACTGGAAATTTTCTTCGCACAATTGTTTTCAAGTTGGTGGTGTATTAGCAGCTGGCTCAATTTCCTTCGGGAACCCTCCGTGAGTAAGCCTCCTTTTCCCTCTTTGAGTATTGCTCTGCCGTCTAAACTTTCCTGTATGTAAAACACAAACACAATAAGTTGTTGAACAAATTGATAAATGAATGAGTAAATGGTCCAGTTGGAGTATAGCCTTCGGGGCTCTATGAGCAGTCAATAAAACAAAAAAAAATAGAATTGTGTAAGGTAAATGTATCAAACTTATTACGACACTCATCTGCCGTGTGACCAAACTTTTTGCAAAAAGTGCATCGAGGTCGAGTTCGCTTTAGTTTTGTATTTTCATACGAAATAGGGTCAGATGTAGCACATGAAGGGTTAATATTGGATACTGTCGCAGCTGAAGGGTTAAACATGGAACTACTATTTTTAAAACTTTGTGTTGTTATTTTGTGATTATTAGCATGACTTTTATTATTATCGAATGGACAATCGGATCGCGTTGCAGGTTTAGTTATAGGTAAACAAACACTTACCTCCGCCAGGGACTCTTCTACAAACCTTACTTTCTCGATCAATTTTTCTCTCTATATCTATCTCATTGCGGGCGGCGCCGTCGAAGCGTGCCGTACACTTCGCGAAGTTGCCGGGGCGTGGCTGGGGCATCTCGAACGGGTTAGGTGTCGAGCTACTTGCGCTGGCGTCTGGTATGTTGGAGTGGTTGGATGGACGTCACGAGGTGGTTCACCTGCTGGTCGGTGAAAGTCATACCCGTTGGCGGCGATTCGTCTTCCGCACTGCATTCGTCTTCGTCGTTTTTTCTTGCTCGTGTTTTCCTCGGCGACGGCATCATGTCGGGCCGGCGGCAAAAGGACGGCAAACTACTTCAGCACGGGGTTCACACGCACACTGGATAGGTATTTCGCGCGTACGCGTATCTCGTTTTTGTATCGTTTTATATGTCACCCACTGAGTTTAATAGTTAGTTATCTATTGTACACGAAGTTGGCTCCACGAGTTGGGCGTCACTGTAAGGGCTTTTTCTTCGGGGCACGAGATAAATAAGGTGAAAACTTTAGTTCAAGCCAAACTTCGTATATTAAAAAACATTATCGTCACATACACTGATGACAAACACGAACATTGGTTGGAAAGGTATATATAATAGTTTAACAGTGGGGAAAAGATACGCGACTGAGCGAGTTCGTGCCGGTGGCGCGGAGGCGCATTAGACGTGTGTCGCGGTGCGCAGCGTGCGAGTCACTCTCTGTTTCAATCGCGAGCGGCGCGCGGGCCTTTTGGTGTTGTAGAATGAGGAATGATGTCCACATTGCGAATTTAGGTGTTGTAGTATGACGAGCCGATGTCCAATGTCCATAATATTATTTTAAGAAGATTTTTTTTTTTTTATTAAAAATTTATGAAAGCAGAAGTTCGCGTGCTACAATTGTAAAATTATTTTTTTTCGATTACCGATGATCCCTCCTTTTTTGCTCTTATTTAATTAAGGATACCCGTAAAAACAATTTAGGCTTTGTACACTTTTTTCGTAAAATGCATATTTTTCAAGTAAGTAATTTAACTTTGAAGATTTTTTTACTTTTTTTTAATAATTAAATATATCGTGATAATAATTAAATAACTGTGAGTAGGGGACACATCATGCCCATGACATAAATTAATGGGGACAATGATCGAAAAACGATCAATATGTATTTAACGAAAAAAGAATTATAAGTTTAAACATGTTCCTATATGTGCCTTAAATCGAATAAGAGGACAAAAGTCATCGGTAACCGATTTTTTTTTTTAATTTAAAATGTTTTTAAGTCTTTTTTCCCATAGCATCCTACAGGCAACACTCCAACTGATTCCGACGAATTGAGAACTTCCTCCTTTTTAGAGTCGGTTAAATGCCGCGCAGTTATCGATGCCATACACGTTCGATTCGATCGTTCAATTGGCATGATACTGCTGATTGGATCCAATCTTGCAGTTCGTCCATATACCTACACCATACACGATTAATTCTAACTGTCCAATCGGACAAATAAAGAAAAATGGGATCGCCTACTACGATTGTCTACGATGGTGCGGAACCCTTCATGCACGAGTCCGACTCGCACTTGGCCGGTTTTTCAAGCCAAGCCACAACGCTGGCGAGAATAGAGCGCCCGTCTATTTTTCAAGCCAGTGAGACTGGCAGTATCGCTAGCCAGCGATGGTCCATATCACAAACATAAAGTACCTACCAAATTAAGCTACAAAATGAAAAATTAAGTGAGCACCAAAAAAGGGTAGGGCCGCCTGTCAGTATTGTATTACAATTACTGTAAACTATGCAAAAATGGACTTAGCAGGTTAACGAATTAGGCCGACGAAATACGTTTTGTTATCAAGCTGAGTAATGTTATGATTATGAGTAACTCACAGTGTTATTATCTGCAATAGTACAATCTGTAGAGATTTTTGCATTATCACTGACATCAGTGTCCCGTACAGCGTTTTGAGTTGAGTCGTTTAGCTCAGCATTCTTAATTTCAAGGTTCTAGAAAAATAATTTAAAAGCTTTATTACAATGTATTACAAAAGTATGTGGCATTGCATCGGTCCAAGAGAAAAAAACCAAGAAAACATTTTTATTTGCTAAAATACAAGTAAACAAGTAGGTACGTACATTGACACCGGTCGCTTTTTGATGTTGTAGTAGCCAATTTTTAAATTTTATTCTGAGGCCAATCTTTGGAATCAGTTCTTTCAAATCTTCATCGTTTAACAGAATGGCAGTTTCAAGCGTTGTTATACGATTGTCTGAAAAATACAAATACAAACATGTACAAAACTTGTTATATAGGTTGGTACTACATGTAATTGCCTACATGTTCAGTCGGAGAGTCAGGTTCAACAAAAACAAAACCTTTTTAACAAAAAATTGAACCGACGAAAAAGTAACAAAAAAGCAAAAAATGAAAAATTAACTTTTTAGTCCAGCTAAGCTCCACATGTATTTCGAGTTGGCGCCAAAGTTTGTATGGCGCCGCCTGTACACTGTTGAGGACCTCTTGGAACTGACTTCACTACAACATAAGGGATCTGGAGTTGATCTAATGATAGAGACTCCATCATCGGATCCGTGAGTTGTGGTGTCATCATACATCATAAATGTTTGGTTAATTTCAACAGAATCGGTTCACAATTGAAAATTTAGTAGGAAAATTATCAATAATCAATAAAAACAAAACCTACTAAAACTAAAACAATAAAAGTACCTACCTACTTGTCAAAAATACGTCTGTCTGTTGTTTGTGGGTGAAAAAGCTATCAAACAAGTTCAAACATGCCACACCAGAGAAAAAAAATCTTGACTAAATAAAACCGAGAAACTGGCTTACCTACCTTCAAGGAATGGTATTATTTCATCTAAACCGGCGTTTAATATCTCTTCCATAAATTCCATGATGCTCCGACGCGTTTTAGCACAAAATCACTCCGATTTTGAAAACATTGTGAAATAATGGTATCTTTTTTTATTTGTGTACACAAACCTGAGAAAATTTCCCTTACACTGACTTTACACAATATTTACAAATAAATTACAAGGTAAAACTGGGTAAATCTCTATGAAATCTGATAGCTTTTTTCATAACAATTCTAACAACATAACATTCATACATGGTTCCCATACAAAAGTTCCGATAAATCGGCGTTTTTCTGAGAGCGGGGCGATCGCGAAAAATGGCGCCGGGGGGCTTCGAGGGAGGTGTCGGCGAGGCATCTGGGGCCCCCCGGGTTGGACCATTACCTAGTGAGACGGATTCAGTACAATGATTTGGCAAGCAGTTACTGTTTTAAAGAGCCTGGATACTGAAATAAGGCGGCTGTATAACGTCGTACGTATAGCGCATACATATTTTATGTTACGGGTTAAGTAAATTACGTATGCTGCTCTGTGCGGAATCAATGAATCGCATACGTAAATTTTAAGAGTGCGCCACAGTAATTTCATGATGCGGCTGACGTCATAAAGATTATACGCACCGAACACAGTCAGTAAGTAAACGGAGTTCGTGAAATGAGCCAGGATACGTAATAGCTGATGATGTAGGCGGAGACATTATTAATTATCCAGTGTGCGTAAAATGTATCGGCATATCCCCTACTCTGCTTGTACATTATGAGTACGTAACCGGGACCATTACCTAGTGAGACGGATTCAGTACAATGATTTGGCAAGCAGTTACTGTTTTAAAGAGCCTGGATACTGAAATAAGGCGGCTGTATAACGTCGTACGTATAGCGCATACATATTTTATGTTACGGGTTAAGTAAATTACGTATGCTGCTCTGTGCGGAATCAATGAATCGCATACGTAAATGTTAAGAGTGCGCCACAGTAATTTCATGATGCGGCTGACGTCATAAAGATTATACGCACCGAACACAGTCAGTAAGTAAACGGAGTTCGTGAAATGAGCCAGGATACGTAATAACTGATGATGTAGGCGGAGACATTATTAATTATCCAGTGTGCGTAAAATGTATCGGCATATCCCCTACTCTGCTTGTACATTATGAGTACGTAACCGGGACCATTACCTAGTGAGACGGATTCAGTACAATGATTTGGCAAGCAGTTACTGTTTTAAAGAGCCTGGATACTGAAATAAGGCGGCTGTATAACGTCGTACGTATAGCGCATACATATTTTATGTTACGGGTTAAGTAAATTACGTATGCTGCTCTGTGCGGAATCATAAAACCGCATACGTAAATGGTAAGAGTGCGCCACAGTAATTTCATGATGCGGCTGACGTCGTAAAGATTATACGCACCGAACACAGTCAGTAAGTAAACGGAGTTCGTAAAATGAGCCAGGATACGTAAATGATTATGTAGGCGGAGACATTATTAATTATCTAGTGTGCGTAAAATGTATCGGCATATCCCCGACGCATGCTCGTACATTATGTACGTAACCGGGACCATTACTTAATGAGTCGGAGTCAGTACAATGATTTAGCAACCAGTTACTGTTTTAAAGAGCCTACATACTGAAATAATGCGGCTGTATAACTTCGTTCGTATGGCGCATACATTTTTCCTGTTTCCGGGTACGTAAATTACGTATGCTGCTCTGTTAATACATATGCGGCATCATTAAACCTCATACGTAAACGTTAATAATGCGGGCACAGTAATTTCATGATGCGGCCTCATTACAAGTAACTTGTTTACATTGTCTTTACAGAGCATTATGCCGCATACTTACTTAACATGGTGTCGTTTCATTATAAGTATGGCTCTTATAATTTTCATGTGAAAAGTACATTATACGTATCTGGCTGCCAGTACATTACAAATTTGCCAATTTTAAGTAGCCCGTTTTTCTCAGTGTAGGGGAATCTTGCTGTGGCGTTATACGCCGTAGATACGCAGGTACACCGGAAAGCAATTTATACTCAGTAATACACTTTATATTTATATATTCAACTTCGGCACATGAGTTATTATTACACAAGCCGTATATAATAATTTAAAGAGTTTTCAAATACGATCGTACACTTGGTAGTTTTAAGAAAATCAATCGTCTTTCGGCGTTCAGTCTAGATCCAAAAACTCAAACATGACGCCCGTTTTTCATCGTTCTGTGTCATATATCTACATTACAAATTCAAATTTCAATTAAGAAATAAAGACCAGAACGAATAAAAACGGTTCACAAAGGGGTCAGTCTACGCTACCCTTATAATAGTGTATACCTAGCTTAAAGGAGGTCTAGTCCATGGTACCTATGTGACAGTCTATCGTATAAGAAAAATAAAATAGACAGACAGATGTCATGTCAGATGAAAATATCACGGTAGAAAAATATTGCAAGAATTACCAATTATCAATATAAATTAAGTTTCAGATATTAAAACAATCTGATATAACTAAAAGTATGCTTTTCAGATGATAACAATAGAAAGAACCATAAAAATGAATTACAAAAGTTGATAAAATATCAAAAGATATGAAGGTATGGCTTGTATAGTGTTATGAATTGTAAATAGAGTAAAAAAATGTGGATCTGTAAATCAGAACACCACACCACCCACAGAGTGACTTCAGGAAGGACGGCAGCACAATGATCACGTGCTGCCGTGCACAGCGTAGCTCAGAGGAGGCGATTCTTTCAGCGTCCCCAGGGATGTGCCCTAACAGGTATTGCACAGAGGGGGTTCCGGGGTGGTCTTTTAAGAGGTGACGGGGACCAGGTTCCAGGTGCTGATGGTGGTCACCGGGGTGGTATTAGTGAGGTAAAAATCCCACACTTCCTGGTATTTGCTCCTAAAGTCCAGGCACCTTTTGAAGGTTTCAACCAGAAAAAAATAAAGGTACATTTTTTCTTTAACCTTCAGGGATAACAAGCGTAATGTTACATTATGTAGATTTAAAAGATCTTAGTTTAGAATCCTAAGGAGTTCAAATCCTAAGGAGCTTCTGGCTAAATAATAACAGCCGCACGGGTCGATCTTCAAGGTTAAGCAACGCTTGACGAAGTTGGTCCGTGGATGGGTGACCATTTCAACATACCGAGTTTCCTCCTTGCCTCAGAAAGCACGCTAAGCCGTTGGTCCTGGCTGTCATTTGAATATCTTTGACAGTCGTAACGAGTAGTCATAATTTTGAGGTCTGACACCAGTCTAGCCAAGGGGGGTTACCCAGTCACTGGGTTGTGTAGGTCAGATAGGCAGTCGCTCGCTTGGGAAAAGGCTAGGCAGATTGTAGTTCGAACCCTACTTTAATAATTATACCACAAACCTACTCAAAGACATATTTTTGTATTTATTTAGTTCCTGAAAAGTATTTTTGAATAAAACAACAGATAAGGTTCGTTTTTATTTCGTTCTTTTATCCTGAAAAATTGTCATGTGCCTTCGCATTGTGCTTAAAAAAAGTTTTTTCTTTCTTTGCTATTATTTTGTGTACAAGCTCAGTTGTAATTTTCATATAACTGACTTTTCGGCTTTCCAGTTTTTAGCATTGAATTCCCAGAATCTGAGAATATCAAATATAATTCTGAAAATATTAATGCATATTTTTACACTTCTTTCAAAATCTATTTTCTAAAATCTTTATTTTCTGTGAAATTCACCACATTTTCTTTTTAAATAATCTTCTGACGTACTATCTAACTTCATTCATTTGTTTTCATTTATTTGCTGTGTAATGAAGCCTATTCTATTTATCTTGCGGACAATGATAGATATTAATATCTCAGGAGTTCTTATTGATACTGTCAGAGGAGTCCAATAAAATAATATTGGGCTCTCACAAATAAAGTGGTAGGTAATTCTGAAAGACTCATAAAGAAAAATACTCGAGTTGGACTCGCGCACCAAGTTTTTCGTACTAACAGTTACGAGTACATTCACCAAAATATGGAAAAATTACTGAAGGTACTTTGTGTAAATTATTTCATCACCACTGCTCTAAAAACGGTGAAGGAAAACATCGTGAGGAAACTGGCATGTCCTAGAACCAAAAATTCGAAGACTGTGACATCCACCAACCCGCACTGGGCCCGCGTGGTGGATTAAGGCCCATTCCTTCTCTCACAGAGAGGAGGTATGTGTCCCAGCAGTGGGAACATACTGATGATGATGACTGAAGCTCATAAACTATGAAAGCACCAAACATTGCTTTAACGAAAAGATAAACCGCATTGAGGGACAAAATTAACTTTTGCAAAACTGTTGTCCCCATACATCGATCTAGGTCGCAATTGCAAAAATGTTTTTATTCGTTCAGAACAAAAACAAAATAATTGTAAAATATCACACGTTCCTGATAAGAAAAAGTCTTGAAAGACCATGTGAGACTTACAAGACTTTTTTTTCTTTAGTGGTACGGAATCCTAAAAATGTATCTTTTCTCAGTGAAATATGATTAGTTTGAAGACACGTTCATAGACAGCTTTTTTTGTAATTTCGCAGCTGAAATGTGTCAGAATAAGACCTAAGCGTCTCATCTGGACAATTACAAAGGGCTGTGTTCAAATACAGACGATTTATATTATATTTACTTAACCTGCTCTTTACAAACTCTTTTTAATTTCACGTAATAATTGCTAGATTTAGCTAGTGGCTGCGCCCGCGTGATATAGTCAAAATTCGTCCCAGGGGAACATACTAACGGGATAGAAATTGTTCCATTTTAAACTTCATGCACAAAGATACTTTGACTGGTTTTAATACCTTAGACATTCTCTATCAGTTAACCAAGGATGTTGAAAACATAACATAGCTTATTCACATCATGGTCTACCTGTGTACCAAATTTAATTCAAATTCGTTTAGGCGTGTTAGGCGTAATTGACTAACATCCATCTAAAGATCAACAAAACCTTCACATTTATAGTAACAGTAGAATAGGAAACGGTGTAGAAAACTTTGATTGTCATGTGAGGTAAGGCATCTTGTCATTCCAGACTCAAAAGCATTCATTGTGCAAATTGTGTGTCTCATTGGTTTTGGTGGTAGTGGTCTTGGAGACTACTCTTATAATTATGCAAATATCAAGGAGCGTGAAATCAATTTGATTAATAAAGCAATCTGTTGTTTGTAAAAAAATACAATATCATAATGGTAATTTCTGAGTCACTAACATTTAAGTGTAGTATGTAGTGTGTATATTCAATGGTTACGAGGAACTTTGACTCCTGATATACAAGTATATTTTTACTTAGTTTAGGAGCCAGCTGTTCAACCTGATTCTGACCACCATTTGTACTAATGTTTAGTGTATAATCAAACTTGTGTTACTGTTTTGTTCCATAAACTTATTTTTGTTTTTTTTTTATTATTTACCACCTTTGAAAAAAATGCCCATTATTCTAGCATAATTTAATAATCAGCTTATAATGTTCACATTGTGAGGAGACAGGTCTCCCATATATTCCACAACAAAAGAAAATACTTTTAGTTCCCTCACGATATTTTTCTTTAGATTACCTATAGAGGTTGGAAACTACTTATCCAAAATCGACCAAAGCTTTTTCATACACAACCCAAAAAAGGCCCATTCACAAAAAAGAATCAGAGCATAAACACATCCCTGTAAAATGTCCAATTTTTGCCGAGACAATTACATAGACTTAACCCTTCACATTTCCCACACAATGACAACCTAAATGTGTGTTAGACATGTGTCTGGTGTGAGACGGACACTGTATGAACATTAATGGAGATCTGAGCTTTGAAGATGAGTGACATTCGATTAGAATGGCTAGTAGGGTCTGACCGAAGGTGGAATCTGGCCGAAACCGAAATCGATTAAATCGGTTATCGCCACTACCTTCGTTAGAAACCGAAGCCGAAAGTTGAATCATCACCATCATCATTATTCAGCTGAAAGACGTCCACTGCTGGACAAGGCCTCCCCAAAGTATTGCCGACTGATCAGTACTGTGCGTCTCGCATCCACCGGATATCCGTAGCCTTAACCAGATCATAGGACTACCTTCTTTTCGTTTTTTATACAGCGAAGAAAATGCCCAACGAGAGAGACGACGTGGTTATGTGAGGCTTGCATCCACTAAAAGTCCGCCTGTGCACCTACTTTCGCCTTGATGGGTGGGCCGCAAGACTGCTACGCATGACATTCGCGACCCATCCAGCGTGGCCCACTTCTGGGCTCCCTCTTTTTTGCCCGCCACCAGGCTCCCTCCTCCTTCAGCGATATCCGGGTGCACTGGGACATCACCACAACTCCAGGAACCGTGCAGCGTGAACAATAGAATCTAGGGATCTATCGTCTGCTGAACCCTTTGTTGTTTTGGCGGCATCATGTCGGCGTTTCGCCGCCTGCCCCGGAGTCTGTCTCCCTGGCTGGCACCGCCGCTGCTTTCTGCGAGATCATGTCCTCACAGAAAGACGCAACCGCCTCCCATGCCCTTCTACTGCCAACCATAATCCTAACAACGGCCGGCAGTGACAAGTCTTCCCCAATTTCTGGCGCCAGAACACGGCACTGCGCCTCCCATGCAGGGCACTGCTCGACAGTGTGCAGGGCCTTGTCCTGGTTGGGGGTCACCTCCCGTCTTCCCACTGTGTGCAGGTATTTGCCAAAACTGTCATGCCCCAAAAATACCTGCACTAAACGGAAAGACAACATCCCATGTCACCTCTGTACCCACACCTCTAGGATTCTCTAGGATTGCCCTAACAGTCCAGTAACCGGCGCTGGGAGTCTCCAGCTTCTCCGCCCATTGCGCCATGATGGCAGTCTGCGCCTCATCACTACTTCAGGCAGCGGGTCACTACCGCTTTCCGTCCGAACTTACGCACTTCGTTCGTTAACTTTTGCCAGCAGTCGCGCCTGCAAATCCCACGGGGGTGTTCCTGCCAATGCGAACTCTGCTTCAGCTTTAGCTGAAATATTGGGATATTGTGGCCTACCTAGAGGAAGGGGCCTTCCAACGCTGGTTGAATGACCCTAAGAAATTCAGTTCAAGATTGGTAAGTTGTTTTTGTTGTGTGTGTGTGGCTGTTTTGGTGACGGCGACTGCCCGGCGCAACGGAGTATGACTTGACTTAAAGACCCCTAGATTGTAGCTATTGTAGTTCGTTCAATTTGCATATTGTATACTATGCTTGTATCATATTCCTTGTATTATTAGAATAAACAGTGTAATAATTGTAGATCATAGGCCAATAAATAAATAAATACATTTCTTCGGCCCATTTTGGCCGAACCCGATGGTTTGACCGAAGGCAGTATTTAAGGCCGAAGCCGAAGCTTTGGTCGAACACTAATGCCTAGTAAGGCAGAGGATAATAATTCTGGGTCATCGGTGTACATGTACTCTTGAGGTATGAAAGGGTTGGGCTATATTGAAATGTGTGAATTCTCGGCCTACGTCAATGTTAGATTACAGGTCGTCTATTTTTTTCATTTCTAAATGCCTTTATGCCTGGCTAGACGTAGTTGGTATGTACAGTTATTTATTGAATTCATAATTTCTAATCAGATTGATTTCAGTGAGCTAGCAAAACGAGGTATAACTATTATATTATTTTTTACATATCTTTTAACTTTGTATTTTGAAGAAGGGTATTATTAATTTGATGCCCCAATGAAATATTGTTTTTATTATTTAAAACAGATTGCAACAAAAAAAATATGAACAAACTAATAACTTTAATACAACCAATTATTTTTTAACTTGCTTCGTTTGTACTCGTATGTACTACTCTGTCAAGAAAAGATTTATTTTATCACCTTCTAATTATGCTCCTTTAGAAACGATACACTTACGCCAACGAATAATCATCATCATTTCGTCAGTTAAGAATCTACAAAACATTTTTTTAACGCTTTCTCATGAATCGAGTTCAGTTCTCGCCGCCAACTCTCCTTTATGTCTTCTACCGAATGAAAACGGGTGCCACGAAGTGGTAATTTGAGTTTAGGAAAAATAAAGAAGTTAGCTGGAGCCATATCTGGTGAATAAGGTATAAATAATATGCTCGATGGTATTTGTTGTTTTTGGTCAAAAATTCGTTCACAATGATGGCCTTGTGCGGAGGCGCATTATCGCGGTGCAAATTCCAAGAATTTTGTTTTCACAAATCTGGCCCTTTTCGTCTTATTTGCTCTCTTGAACGCCGCATAACGCTCAAATAGTATTCTTTATTTACCGTTTGACATGCCGGCAAGAATTTCGAGTGCATAACACCGCGATAGTCAAAGAAAACAGTCAACATGACTTTGTCTTTTGATCGACTTTGGCGTGTTTTTTCTGGTTTCGGTTCAGTTGGAAGGCGCCACTCCGAAGATTGTTGACTAGTTTGCATGTCAAACTCGTAAACCCAAGTCTCATCACCAGTTACAATTCGTTTCATGAATGTTGGGTCGGAATTAACTCGTTCTAGCATATCCTCAGCGACTTTTATGTGATTGAGTTTTTGAAGAAAATTCAGGTCTTTTGGGACTAGCCGAGCGGCAACATGTTTCATACCCAAGGTACGGACAGACTCGTGAGACACAGAAAGTTTGGCGGCTATCTCTCTCAAATTTGAATGAGGATTTTCATCAGTCACTATTTCCTTCAGTTTTGCGATGTTAACTTCAGATGCAGATCATGCAGACGTTGATGGCCTATCAGACGGGCGAGTACGGCCTACTGTGACAGGCTTGAGTCACACATTTTTATCACAGTTTGGGAGCAAAAACCGTAATAAAATGCGTGACACGAGCCTATCACAGAGACCGTGTTCGCCCGGCAGAGCGACGCAAATCTTCCAACACAACTCGACCGCTTTTGAACGCTTTGTATCACTCATAATCACGTGTTTTTGATAAAGTCGATTCACCGTAAGCCTTCTGTAACATTTTCAGTGACTCCGAACACGAAATTCCATTGGGGATTTAAGACAAACTCTTTATTCGTCTTTTTTTGTCCATTATGAAATTCGTAATGCGCACTAGATATGTATGATATAACTAAAAACAGCACTGTATTTAATCTTATAGGGAACATTACTGCCAATTGCTCCCGCCAGATGGCGCTTGACGGAGTGGAGTAAAAATAACAACATGGGGACTACTACTGTTTGTGGTTACCGAACTTTATTAACTGTTTTTAAGAATAATTAGCGTTCAAATACCATATTATAATATTGCTAGCTGTTGGTCAAGAATGCAGCAGTGTTGTGTTTTTGGATGCAGAAATAAAACCGGTCATATGATCATAAAAACGCCAACAATCGCAAGTAATGGGAAACTACTGTTCGTCCCCGGAATTTTACAAAAAAATCAAGGCTGTGTCGTGACCGTTTTAAAGCAGAAGATTTAAAAAAGAAGGATTTTCACAGGTCAGTTTATAATCCAAAGGAAACCTTTATTCACATAAACACAGTAATTATTATGTTTAATGCTAAATATAATATATTTAAAAGTACATAACATTGTGTTCTAATTAAATACCACTACAAAATTATGTTTTTGAGTTCTACTAATCATATAACTACGCATGTTTAACCATACGGTGTTAATAAAACCTAATTTATACTTACAGGACTGAAACAAGAAAGAAAAATAAATAAATATGGGGGCTATAGGTACCTACCATTGTTTGGAGCAAACCAGAGTTGATGAAAGATGAACAGAGAAGGAATTTTTGATTATTTGATCAAATTGAGGAGAAAACATCAGGACTCTAAATCGCCAGTGCTTTTTTAATAAGTGTCACAACAATGTCATAAAAATTGTGCTTCAAAAAGCTAAATTCCTTTTGTGGTAAAACAATAAGTAAATCACCTTTTGTAAGTAGAATTAGTTGGGCCCCCATAAATATAACTTTGATATTATGGGTATACCCAGGCCCAAAATTTTATGACAATAGCCTTTCTAAAAATCTTGTTAATTGAATGTCAAATAATGTAAAAAAAGATAATTAAGAAATGTTTAACTAAATTTGATATTTGCACAATAATAATATAGATTCAGTACTCTCAGAAATAATAAGTTTACCGGTTACAACCCGGTTGCTTTTACAGTTGGTCTATCTTTAATGGTTTTAACACATTACTCAGTTTGACCAGTCTTTCTCTGATTATATTGGCAGACAATATTGTATATGAATTGTATTAGTAATCCTAAGGAAAATAAATAACATAGAAGAAGTACAAAATATTTTCATTTATTTCTTGAGTGTCATTCTGAATTTCGACAGTTAATTATTTCGACACAGTCATATCTCGTTTGCAAAAAAAATAGAATGTTAAAATGTTTTAATGTGTAAAAAATCGATTTTTTGACTTTTGACCTTGCAATATCTGTAGACGCGGACACCCTACGACAAGTAGGTTTTGAGACAAGTGTTAGTGTGTCAAAATAAAGGTTTATACAAGTTTATAGCCGACTATGGCCGGTTTCTGAAGTAACTAAGTATGTGCTTATCTCGATTTAAGCATCTGTCACCCTTGATCATCTGCCACTTTAAGTTTTCTGCGATGCTGAGCAAGGTTTGAGTATACGTCGTCAAGTCATGCCAAAGTATACCTTATGTCATACAAAAAACCTTCATTGACGTTCAATTGGGTTTCACAACTGAGAAAAACACATTTGATCATTCTCAAATTCTCAAACCGTTGTCAACGTTACATAATCAGTGTGGCCAGATTGGGCGACTTTTCGCCATTTAGGCTTAGACTCTGAAGGGTGGCCGAGGCGACCAATTTTTACGATCGGCGACTGATCGCCAATTAGGCTACCCTAAAAAAACTGACCAAGTGCGAGTCGGACTCACGCACGAAGGGTTCCGTACCATTACTTAAAAAACGGCAAAAAAATCACGTTTGTTGTATGGGAGCCTCACTTAAATATTTATTTTATTCTGTTTTTAGTATTTGTTGTTATAGCGGCAACAGAAATACATCATCTGTGAAAATTTCAACTGTTTAGATATAACGGTTCATGAGATACAGATTGGTGATAGACGGACAGACAGACGGATCGTGGATTCTTAGTAATAGGGTCCCGTTTTCCCTTTGGGTACGGAACCCTAAAAACATGGGACTATTTTAGGCGATTTCGAAATAAGAATGTCTAATCCTCTGGAATGATGAAAATAACTGGAAATCAAAATGCTTTTTACAGTTCATCTCTTTTTTCATTATACTTCAGTCGTGACAACACAGGGAAAATAAAGAAATGCTTAAAAATGTTTTATGCGGAACCAATAATGATTATTGTGTCAAACGCATTAAAGTTGATATTAGATTCTAGGGTGTTCAAGGCAACAATGGAAATTTACGTTTCGTAAAATGTTTCGTGGTTTTAATGAATAGTGGTCGTCTTGAGTTTTTTATAAATGGAAAACGAAATTTTCGGCGACTTGGGACTCGTCAAATCTGGCTACACTGGTTACATTTGGCAGTTGATAGTTGACAACCCCTTGCTTAAACTTTAATCAAGAGAAATAAATACAAAATAATATATAAAACTTATAAAACGAGTGATGAAGATACATCCTTGTCTTCCTTAGAGATGCCTCAACGAAGACCGATGCGTGGCAGAAGAGTGTTCGACCTGAATTATCGAAAACATTAGATTGGATGCAAATATTTCACGCCTGATAGATCTCAGTTGCTCGAAGAACGGGTGGTCGATGGGGCTGAAAAGCCTCCCTCTACAGACCGATAACCAGGTTGAGGTCGTGGGCATACAATGTATAAAAGACGCACAGCACCGGTTGATGTGGTGACGCTGAATGCTGAGTGTCGGGAAGGCCTGTATCCAGCAGTCTTTCGGCAGAAATGATTATTATGATGAGTGAGATCCTCAACAAAAATATTTGAAAGTGCCAGTTTTTGTGTTTGTGGTTGCCAGTGGCTTTACCTGCGCGAAAACCGAGAGTTATCCTACAGGAACTATGTGAAAAGTGAAGATGGATCGGTCAAATGATTCGCGATAACCAAAGGAAATGGAGAAAAGTACCAAGATGAAGGCACAAAGTGTAAGCGATGGCGCGCTGTGGTATTGGCGAGTAGTTCATGAGAGACCCCAGTGGAAACTGTTAGTGGAGGCCTATGCCAAGAGGCTCTTAGATTAGGAACTTTTTATAAACTATAAAGATGTATTGTATAGACTACAGTTTTATATCTCTGATTTCAGAATAAAAGGCTTTGTTATTCCGTTTATTTATTATTATATCTATTTTTTATTATTAAATCATTTTATTATTAGTCATTGGGTAATTGTATTCCAAATGATATATTATCAAAAACGTTCAACCATTGAGGTGTGATTAACCAATATCTAAACATACAGACTTTCATACCTATATAGAATATTAGTAGGATCCTTACGATAAGAAAAGGTTACAGCGATGAAAATGTGTACAGAATTTGGCTTTTGTATAATACGATTTTGGTATCAGTACCTACAATAAAGATGATAAAAACAGCATGATAAGTCTCATTTATTTATTATTTTACAAAATAAGTAGGCAAATAATCAATTGTTCGTTAACATATATTAAAACACAGTCCTCCTTCATCGGCACATATCTAATGGCACCGACCCTGGCTAATATTGTTTTCCTTCGGAGGCTCTTCAATGGCTAGAAAAGCCTTTGGTCTTGAATTGAAAACCCAGGTCACTCATTACAAATTTTATCACAAAAGTCCATATTTGTTGGTAAATCACAATTGCAATCAGATTCCAATGCAGATGCACGAATTCTGTGTGTGTGTCGGTTCTCTTCCCACTTGAGAGATCTTATGAAATTCTGAGTAAAATATTCTGTAGTTCTATGAGGTATCACAAGAACCAGCAACTGCTCGCTCGGAACACATTCACTTTTAGTAATCATAAGCTTAAATTCTTGATTTTGGCAATAACAAACTATATTAGATATTATTTTCTTTCGATAAGACATCTTTGACAAAATAAATACGGTTGCTATGACAATCTTGAAGTAATTGACTAGTGCCTACGATCCATTTCATAGTTTCATAATAAGGTTGTATACATTTCAAATAGGTATCTATTAAATTGATAAATTATGAAAAATCAAGTAATTAAAGATTATAACACATTTAATAACTTGTTTTTTTTAATCTTGAATGAAGTAATATAATACTAACGTACTGTTTATAGCTGTATAATATTTATATTATTAAATTTTATGTAATCTTGTGATGTCTCGGATTTCTATTGTAAAATGGAACGTAAGGGTGAAAGAGAAAGTGAACGGATCTTTGACAGGTCCATACTTATGTAGGTACTTAGGTACTTACTTAACTGAGCTAGGTAGATACTCAATTGTGAAACGTAAAAAACTCAAACGGTTCCTAAATTATTTGACACTGATTTGACAATACTCAACTGATTATTGCTGCTTTACTCAAATCAGAAACCAGCCATATATCTCATTCCGAGGTGAAACCCCTAATTTTCCTGGACTATTATGGATTTGTATTTGGACTTTGTCTGCGATTTCAAAAGCTAATCATATTTTATAAATAAAGACAAGACAGAAGAGTATTTAATTTCATCAAAACATATACAGATAAATCATTCAAATAATTAGTCGCATTAAGCTTCTTTCGATGCCCAGCGTGCATCGCAAATTCCTTCTAGCTTGGATCGTATTCATTTGCACGAGATGAAAAGAAAACATTGGTTAATAAAGCACAAAACATAAGTCACATCAACAATCATAAATTTGTTTGCATAATAAATTATTTACAACACTTTATACCTTATCTTATTTCTATAAAACTGCCAAAACTTGCATTTTACGAGATCAAATTGTTTGATGTGATCAGAATGCAAATATCCTTGTACAATAATAACCTAACGCAAATATGAAAGATAATATCTTCTTCGCCACAATTCTAGTAATCTTCTTTATACCAAACTTAGCACTCTAAGAAGTTTTATTACCAATTCTTTTATATTTAATTCGGATTATAACCTTTTGATTGATCACCATTCTTTGAATTTTTGTTGATGCAATAAGAAATCTTACTAAAGACTCTTTTAAATTTCTTACGGATCTCTTTCGGTTTATTTTGAAAAAAACTTTTCTTAAAGGCTGTCAAATTCTTTCTTTTCAAAATGACTTTTGTAAAATTTCGTGATAAGTTAGATTGAATAATTTCAATTTTATTTTCAATACTAGCTTCTGCCAGCGGCTTCGCCCGCGTGTAGTATACATATAAACCTTCCTCTTGAATTACTCTATCTATTAAAAAAAAAACCGTTGTGTAGTTTTAAAGATCTAAGCATACATCATTGAAGAAATAATGTACTACGCACTAGAGAAGTCTCCACCCTTAACTACTGTGTTCCATTCATGAGCGGTCTGCCAGCCGCACTTCATTCAGTTGCTTGCTAGATCTTGAGCGCCTATGTCATTTTTTGTTTTTAAACGAAAAAACGTTCAGATGCATTAAATATGCCGTGGTGGGTTTCAAGATATTGCACTAATAATTCAACTAATACGGCGAAACGCAAAGGAATAACTTTTCATCGATGAGTAACTAGATAATCATTTTAAAATTGAATTCAAACAAAATATTTGGTGGACGCTGTTAAGTTATATGTTACGACCTATAGTTGAAGTCTGCACGTTTACATTGTATATCTGTGTATGGCAACACTGCTTACTTTTGTATGTCTCGCTAATAAAGATGGTTGATTAAAGTGCACGTTTATTTTCCATTGAGTGAAACCTAAAACGCTTCCACTGCGCCGTAATCATATTAAGAAGACGTGTTTTGGTGTAAAAAGTGTACATCAAGAAGGAAAATGGCACATTCAGCGCAGGAATTGCCCAAACTTACCGAAAAGGTGAATTTCGGACATTGGCAATTTCGCTTGAAGCTAATTCTAGAAGAAAAAGGCGTGATCGGCGTCTTTACGACAAAGCTTGCAGATTCATCCGACGCAAAGGAGAAAAAAGAATATAAAACAAACGATGCGAAAGCAATATCGATAATTCTTCAATGTCTGGCGGACAAATATATATAAATTGTGCAAGCGTGCTCAACCGCAGCCGAAATGATAAAATGCATGCAAGACATTTTTGAAAGAAAAAATGTATTTAACAAATTAAGATTACAGAAGCAGCTAATTATGTTAAAATGCAGTACAAATGAAAAGTTACAAGATTTCTTTTTTAAGTTCAACTCACTGAATTGGAAGTCCAGTGGAACAAATAGATGAAATTTGTTATTTACTGTCATCAATGTCTATAACATATGACAACGTTATCACTTCAATTGAAACTATGAGTACAGAAAAAATGTTAAGTACAGACTTTGTGCAGGCGAGGTTACTAGATGCAGAAATCAAGAAAAGCGAACAGGCTCCAAACATAAATAGAGAAAAGGCCGCATTTATTGTGTGTTATTCTTGTAGCAAGCATGGGCACATTGCTCGACACTGCAATGCTGCACGTTCCAGTCGTGGAAGATCCAGCCGAAGAGGTGGACGTCAATTCGGCATAAGAGGTCAGTCTAGAGGGACATCGTAGCATGCTGGTATCAGCGCGGAGCAAGTGCAAAGGTCAAATGAATTAGGTTTTACAATCTACAGTGAATTTGGTATGAGTAGTGTAAATAAGAGTTAAGACTCGACAGAAAATCTAATAATGGAGCGCAATGAAAAAGATATGTTAAACATTCAAATACTAGAAAAACCAGTGAAGATATATGTTGCTAACGGACAATATTTAACAGCTTCTAAGAAAGGAGATCTAAAGATAACTTATAAAATATTAAAATAAATATAAATGCTTTAGTATTAGAAGGTTTGACACATAATTTGTTATCTGTACAAAATATGCTAGAAAAAGGTCATATTGTAAGTTTTAATTCTGATTCTGTCAGTATTTATGGTAATAATAAAAAAGTATATGGTCAGATGTGTGGACAGCATTATATTGTAGAGTTTGTGAAGCAATTTTATGAGACTGATAAGTGACTTTCAGTATCAGATGTATGGCACAGGAGGTTAGGTCATGCAAACAGGAAACATTTAGGTATTATGAGACTGCCATCTTCTAACATCCCATGTGGCCCGTGTATGGAGGGCAAGTCCACAAGACTACCGTTCCAGCATTTACCAAGACCAAGATCAAGACAAATTGGAGAGCTACTTCACACTGACATACTCGTAGCAAGTCCAGTAAGTACCCCTATCTCAAATGTTGAAATTTATTCTTTATTCACATTTTAGTGTTGTATATCTACTAAAAGGAAAGTATTAAGCAACAGATAGATTTGAATATATACAGCAGTTAGAGAGGCAGACAACAAATAAAGAGAAGAAAATAAGGTGTGACAATGGTGGTGAATTTAAGAACAAAAAGATTGATACATTTAGTAAAGAAAAAGGTATTATTATGCAGTACACACAGCCTTATAGTCCTCAGTCCAATGTAGTCGCTGAATGCATGAATAGGACAATATACAACAAAGCAAGAATACAGATGCAAGAAACATAACTGCCAAAACATTTATGGGGAGAAGCAATCAGGTGTGCAATTTTCCAGATAAACAGATGTCCTTCATCAGCGATTAAAAATAGAATACCAGCAGAAATTATACTTGGGAATGCGGAACTTTCAAGACTAAGAGTATTTGGATCTAAAGCTTGGGTGACAACAATACCAAGAGGAGGAAAATTTTTAAAAAGAGCCAAAGAGATGAGAATGGGTAGTTATTCACTAAATGGATATAGATTATGGAATCCAGAAACTAACGAAATAGTTATTTCATTTTGTGCGCTTTGACAAAAATCAGTTTAAATACAAGGAAGATATGAATAATGAAGCTACCAGAGATTATTATGAAGAAAATGATGAAAAAGAAGATATAAAGAAGTACACAGAAGATAAAAGAAATGAAGAGGAATGGATAGAAAATGAAAGAGCAGGTAAATCTGAGAAAAAAATACAAGAAAAACAGCAAAGAAGGAGACAGAAGGAAACAGAAGATTGTAGAGAAAACTTTGAAAAAGGGATAGAAAGTGATAATGAAGAAGCTAGTGAAGATTTGGAACCACAAAGAACGAGATCTGGAAGAATAACACAGAAACCAAGACATTTAGAAGAATATGATACATACATTGCATATTGTGTATTATCTGGAGATCCGCAGAATTATGAGCAAGCTGTAAATGCTGATGAGTGGCAACAAGCAATAAAGAAAGAACTACAAGCTCAAGAAAATCTAGGAACATGGAAGGAAACAACATTACCACAAGGAAAAAAGGGAATGATACTAAATGGTTGTACAAAACAAAGCAAGACGGCACAAAGAAGGCAAGATTAGTAGCCAGAGGGTTTCAACAAGAAGAAACATATGATACATACTCACCTGTGGCGCGACTACCTACTATAAGATTAATGCTTAACCACGCAGTACAAGAAAACTTGAAGATAAAACAACTCGATGTACCAACAGCTTTTCTTAATGGAAGTCTCGATACTGAAGTTTACATTAAATGCCCTAAAGGTAAAATCATTGATTATGGAAAAGTTCTCAAATTGGAAAAGGCTAAGTATGGACTCAGACAAGCCCCAAAATGTTGGAATAAACGATTTCATGACTTCATAATTAAAACAAATTTGATCAATCAAAAAATGATGTTTGTTAATACACCAAGGATAAAACATGGCTTTAAATTTTTGTCGATGACATTCTTATGCTTTGAGATTACAAGGAAATTACAGAAAAGTTAAAATATGAGTTCAAGGTAAAGGATTTTGGTGAAGTAAAAGATTATTTAGGACTAGAGATATCAACGGAAAAAGATTAAATTATAATAAAACAATCAAAGATGATAAATAAATTATTAATACATGCAGGAGTGTAAAAGTGTCCAGAGATCAATGGATACAAACTTTAATGTCAGTAATACAGATGCAATAATATATGTACCATATAAAGAGTTAATTGGTTCACTCTTGTATATCTCAACCAACACAACAACCAGACATGACATATGCATTATCATGTTTGAGTAGATTTTTGGACAAGCCTACGAGAGAGATATGGAAAGCAGGCAAGAGGATATTACACTACTTAAAAGGGACATCAGAGAAAGGTGTAATATATGTTAAATACAGGTCTGCGGATCCCAAGCCAGAAGCTCATCACTGGGGCCCATTAGCAGCGTGCCACTCCTGGATCCAATCAGAACCGTATCCCACGAAACTGCCGTAACGCAACAGTGGAAAGCTAGGGATTTGCTCCCTATTGGGAGAGATACCGGTACCTATCTTACAGGTGGCACAAAGGTTGGCCGGTGATACTATTCGTACTTACCTTAGATTTCTGCGGTAGACTCCTGGGCGTCGATCAATCTCGTGCCGTGAGGTTAGGGATAGGAGAATATATATAATAAAGGAAAATAAGGGATAGACTGACGGCTGTCTGGACCGAAGAATCCGGCCGGCGTCCACCAGGCAGCACGTTTCCCGCAAAAGCACTTCGATGCGTGTGAAATATATACGAAACCCACTTTAGGGGCGGCCCACAACGCCGATTGCGAACGGCGGGCGCGATTAACAAATACAATGGGTGAAACACATCTCGATTCGATATGTTTCGACCAAGACCCGACTTCCGCGTGTTCACGTTTTAAACTTTCTCTTTCGACTGTTAAGTGTCAGCTGTCAAAATCGTTGACAGCCCACTGACACGGTGTTGCAAGTAAATACCAATGATCGGGACGGAACATCCCCCCGTCTCGGACATCAGGAGTTATGTCCGCTAATAAATGGGCAAGCGTGCTAAATTGCCACTGCTCGCTTCAAAACCGAATCTCCGACCATGACCTTTGCAACTCTGGGATCTCCGTCAGACCCATAAATCAAATCTACAATGCGTCCACGACGCCAATACAAAGGTAACAAGTTAGGTTCTTTAACAAATACAAGGTCTCCGACTTTGGGAGGGACAGTTTTGTCAGACCACTCAACGCGCCGCTGCAAAATATGCAAATATTCCAAAGATCAGTCAATTGCGAAGATTCAATTTCCCTGAAGGGGTATTCCGGCAGGGCGTTGAGAGGCCGACCAATCAAAAAATGACCAGGGGTCATGACTTCCAGGTCATTTGGGTCTGAGGAGATCGGACAGAGAGGTCGCAAATTGAGGACGGCCTCAACTTTACAAAACACCGTAACAAGTACCTCAAATGTGAAAATAGTATCACCAACAACACGGCGGAGAAGCGGTTCTGCTACTATACAAATTTATTTACAAAAATGCCAATTAATTTCCATTTGCGCCATGGCAAATCTCAAATTCTGTTTATCCTTATTTAGATAATTACAAATATCATTTAAATATCTATCAGCGCCCTTATAATTAGTACCGTTATCAGAACGGATCAAAGATGGTAGTCCTCGGCGGGAAACAAATCTACCTAGCGCTGCAACAAACGCATCTGTGCTGAGGGCAGTTACAAGTTCCAAGTGAACCGCCTTGGAGGCCAGATAAACGAACACACACAAGTAGGCCTTGACAGCCTTGGCGTTCCGAAGTTGAGAAGTCTTCACCAAGAAGGGACCAGCGAAATCGGTTCCGACCGAAGCAAATGGTCTGCTCTCCGTCACTCGGTCGGATGGCAAATCACCCATTATGGGTCGAGTGGGAGCAGTCTTCAACTTATAGCACTGCATACATTTAAAGATGATGCCACGAATAGTGCGTCTGGCCGACAAAATCCAAAATTCACGCTACAAAATGGCTACGAGGGCGTTGCAACCGACGTGCATTATTAATGTGTCGATCGGACACCAACAACTTCACCAACGCCCCTCTTACAGGAAGCAACAAAGGATGGCGAGCGCCATAAGGCAAGTTCGAATTCCACAGTCGTCCTCCAACTCGGAGCAAACCAGATTGGTCTAGGAATGGATTAAGACGTGCGATTGAGCCTTTCAAAGCTGAGCATTTCTTCAGGGCTTCAATAGTCTGGTCAAAGTGCTCGGCTTGTACAGCACGAACCAACAACATCAGGGCCTCTCGGCGTTCATGAGGCGACAAAACTGAGGATAACAATTTATTATTAAGGTTCCGTCCGTTACGTATGAAACGCCGGACCCAAGCGGTAACTCCTAACAATTTCGACAAAGAACTGTATCTGTCCAAAAGATAATCCAAATTATACAAAGGTTGCGTTTCAACAATTCCAATACGCAAGCCTGGCAGAATCTCTGGAAAGGAGAACCTATTCTGGGGCCAGGACGACATGCAATGCGTCAACCAGTCTGGTCCCCACCAAAGAGAATGGTCAACAAGGGCAGGAGCTTCGCAACCACGTGACGCGCGGTCTGCGGGGATCAATTCTCCTGGGACATGTCTCCAGATCAGTTTAGTCTCAGAGTTCTGAATCTGTGAGACTCTATTCGCTACAAAAACCTCCAAAGCATGTGCTGAGATGCGATGCCAATAAAGGACTATGCCATTATCAGTCCTTGGTCCTCAATCCGCGGGGCGGAGCCCTTCAACACGGGACCCGTAAGTCCAAAATCAAAAACCGTCGGTACAACTACTAACCCATTCATCTGCAGAACCCACTTGGTCCCGGACAAAATCAAAGCCAAAACATCCGCACCCATATACGGGTCCGGGTACCAACCACTTCGGGTCGGCAGGAGTTAGGTCCGACGTCAATTTCACCACTGCAGGGCTAATGGTTACCTGCGGGTGTCTGCCCAAAATATCATTCAAAACAACGGCCTTGGCCAAGATTCTTGGCCCGCAATGGACAGGCGAAACACAAATTTCAATTTATCCCCGTTGACCAGCTGCTTCAATACCACCCATATGGTAGAAGGGTGGAATCACGTGGGAGACCCAATCTCTCCACTAAACAAAAGGATACAAGACAGCCTTGACAAACCGAATCCAAAAGAGCACGAACTAACAAAGATTTACTCTTCGGGCCACAGATCATTACATGGACAGCTGGCAGAAGGACTGTCTCTGGCTGGGCGGCTGTAGTGGAGGAGAGGGAGGCGACTACCTAATGTTGATAACCCCTCTGGGGTTGGTAGTCGTCCTGAAAGGCGGACGCTTCCTCCAATTGAGGAAGGGGTGGAGGGGTGCCCCCGCCTTTGCGAGGTATACCCCGTCGAGGATCCACCTGGGGTTGGTGGGGATGCGCTCCCCCGCCTATGTTGATGACACGATGTTGCAAGTAAATACCAATGATCGGGACGGAACAATATACACAAAGTCAATGCAGCCAGTAGAGCTCAACGCTTATTCAGATGCAGATTGGGCAGCCGACAAGTTGGATAGGAAAAGTACTAGTGGGTATGCTATCTATCATGGAGAAAACCTCTATATATATGATATCTATCATAGTTTTCGAGCAAGCAGTCATGTATAGCATTATCAACGGCACAGGCCGTGTATATTGCCAGTGCACATGCAGTAAGTGAACTGATATATGTGAAAGGTGGCAAAGAAAGGCAAAGAAACAAACAGATTCAGGCTAATCTTTTTATTGATAATCAAAGCACAATACATTTAATTGAAAATAATGTAAACAGTAAAGCGTCCGAACATAGCCATAAAATACCATTTTATCAAAGACATGGCAAATAAGAAAATGATATCCTTATGTTATGTACCTAGAGATGAAAATATAGTTGATATTTTCACAAAGGCTTTACCCAGAACTAAGCATGACTACTTCAGTCATAAATTAAACCTAAAGTAAGAGTAAGTGTATTTAAGTACTATTAGTTCTGTTGTGTTGCTTCTGATCATGTCATTCTTGATTGTTCGTAGCCAGGTCATTGGTGGTCCACGGCTTCTTTTTCCTTCATTTATGTTCATGACTCTTTTGGTCATATGGTCATCCTCCCGCCTCATCACATGTCCGTACCAGCGCAAGCGGTTATCGCTAAGTTTATCGTGTATTTATTGATTTTAAAAGTACCACGAATATAATAATAATAATAAAGCCTTTATTTCCGAATTTTTACAATGATTTTTACATAAAAATATTTAAATTAATACTAAAAGAAACACTGTTACAATAAAATGTCTCTTGTTTCGGTGTGCCTTACGGCAAAGGCCTCCTCCAACTCCTTCCACTGTTGTCTGTCTGCCGCGACTCTAGTCCTTAGGGGTACTAATGTCATTTTTAGGTCATCCTCCCATCTTCTTGCTTTACGACCTTGAGTTCTAGCTCCATCCCTAGGGTACCAGACTGTTACCTGTGTAGCGGCACCAACGCCGCCACTTACGAACTAATGACATGACGTCACACAAATCCTGCATCGCGCAAGTAAAGTTTTCGGCGCGATAAGAACACATACAACAGTCCGACAACAACCGTCGGGCAGTTGCCCGGACCAGACACAACACCCGTCTGGTCGGAGGATCCTCCCTTTTCTATGGAGGTTTGTGGGACTTTACACCCTGTTCCACATACCCCCAAACTGGTGACCCCGAGCATGAACATCAGCGCAGCCTTCGTGCAGAGCTACTTCGTCGTGACGTCATCATCACTTTCTCAAGCTTTCGAGCAGCGAGTCACACAGCCAGCCAGTACCCACGGCATCTACGGGGGTATCCTGACCACCAGCATGCAGCGGACGCGCATTCCTGGTCATCACCCCCAGCTTCTTTCATCACTGCTCCGACCCACTGGAGCCAGCAGCTCTGTCCCGACTCACTGGGACATCATCACCGCTCCGAACTACTGGAGCCAGCAACACTATCCCGACTCACTGGGATTTCATCACCCCGACTCACTGGGGCACAACCGCATACAGTTCCGACTCACCGCGAACTCTGCGACTTCCGGTTCCGACTCACGGGAACCAACCTTCCACTGGCCAGGCACACATCACGAGATATACGGACGACTCAAACCGCTATCGACCTCCGGTCTCCGGAGGGGAGTGATGTAGCGGCACCAACGCCGCCACTTACGAACTAATGACATGACGTCACACAAATCCTGCATCGCGCAAGTAAAGTTTTCGGCGCGATAAGAACACATACAACAGTCCGACAACAACCGTCGGGCAGTTGCCCGGACCAGACACAACACCCGTCTGGTCGGAGGATCCTCCCTTTTCTATGGAGGTTTGTGGGACTTTACACCCTGTTCCACATACCCCCAAACCTGTTTACTCCATTTTTCTTTTTTGCAACGGAGCATATGTCCAGTCCACCTCCATTTAAGTTGATCAGTACGCGACAGTATGTCTGTTACTTTGGTTTTGTTTCTGATGTCTATACTTCTTACTTTGTCCAATAGTTTCAAACCTCACCCACCAACCACGAATATACTCGATTCTTATTTTGTCAATTTTTGAAACTCCACCAGACCAGCTTAGCATCTTCATCTCAGTGGTGTGAATTCGCTTTTCATCCGTCTTCGTCATCGGCCAGCACTCAGAACCATACAGCAAGGCTGGTCTTACTGACCTTTTATATACATTGCCTTTGACTTGAATCGGCATACGGGAGTCGCATAGAATGCCCGACAGCGATCTCCATTTCAGCCAGGCTGCTTGGATTCTATTGTGTATGTCTCTCTCTGCACAGGCTTTTGGTGCTACTATGGATCCGAGATACTTGAATTCTTCAACTCTGTTGAGGGGTCTGTTATCGATGATTGGACATGGTATGACACCCAAATTAGATCCAGAAAAGTCGCAATACATGTATTCGGTCTTCTGTCTACTGACTCTCAACCCTCTCCCCTCCAGGGACTTCTGCCATGCCGTCAGATCTAATTGCACTTCTGCCAAAGTTTCGGCTATAAGAACAACATCATCGGCATATAGTAGTGACCACGGTGCTGGTTTTTGTATGGTTGAAGTAATATAGTCCATTACCAGGTTGAATAGAAGAGGGCTCAGGAGTCGAACTCTGATGAACACCCACTCTGACCTCAAATGCTTCACTTGTGCCTGCTGTGCTGACAACTCTGGTGGATACACTGTAGTACAGATCCTTTAGAGGCTCTATATAGTGCTCAGGCACTAGTTGTTCTCTCAGTGCTTGCCAAATAAGCTCTCGTGGAACTCGGTCGAACGCCTTTTCGAGGTCGATAAACACCATATGGAGGTCTTTGTTAAAAACAGGTCTTCGGGTCCCAAGCCAGGAGCTCAGCACCGGGGCCCATTAGCAGTGTGGCACTCCTGGACCCTATCTGAACCTGTATCCCACGAAACTGTCGTAACGCAGCAGTGGAAAGCTAGGGATTTGCTCCTTATTGGGAGATATACTGGTTCCTACTACTAACGCTTAGTTTATATCAAAGATTACCGCCCAATAGATACCGCATGCGTACTGTTTTGTTTGATTCCAAGTTCACCAAATTTGGCGGAAGGCACGGGTTGCGCGGGGACAGTCAAGTGCGCCGTGATTGGCTATTCAAGGTCACGGTACCTGTCGTAGCGACGGGACATGCGCATTAAATGTCGATAAAAATATCGATATTTTTCAAACATAATGGTATTTTATGTAAAATATCTTAGCCGGCGATTTTATAATTACTTTAATAATGATAAAGAAAAACATCGATCGCGAAAATATTTTCTTATTGGGCAAAAGTGATTTAATTTAATTGTAATCCTATGTAAACAGGGCCACTCTGAGCTCTTGTTATGAGCAGAGCACAATTAGTTCAAAGTAAAAATAAACTAATTTGTTAATTTTTAAATAATCAGTTTTTAACAAAATTATTTTATTTTTTTTTTTTTATTATCAATAGGCTCGCGCTTGACCACTATCTCACCTGATGGAAAGCGATGATGTGGTCGACGGTGAAGCACGCTTGCCTAGAAAAAACCTATTCACTCTTGACTTAAAGACCCCTAGATTGTAGCTATCGGGAAACACAGACTCCGGCAGGGAATTCCACTCCTTAGCTGTACGCATAATAAAAGTGTCCCCAAAACGTTTTGTGCGTATGGGTGGGATGTCCACCATGTACCGATGACGCATCACCGTGCGTCTGGTTGTCCGATGATGGAACGGGCTGGGCGGAATTAAATCATGCAATTCCATCGCACACTCCCCGAAATGTAACCGATAAAATACCGACAAGCTGGCAACTCGGCGACGATGTTCAAGGCTCTGGAGCTTTGATTTGACCAGTGCTTCATCGCCGATGAGTCTCTTGGCCCGCTTTTCGATCGACTCTAGTGCATCTAGCTGATATTTGGCAGATCCGTCCCAGAGATGAGAACAGTACTCCATGCTCGATCGAACTTGCGCTTGATACAAGTTGAGCAGCTGTTCCGGCGTGAAGTACTTTCGCACCTTCGCAAGGATCCCCAACTTTTTGGCAGCCAGCTGAGCCTTTGCCTCAATGTATGGCCCAAAATTGAGAGTTGATGTCAGCGTAACGCCAAGAAGGTCAAGATGGTCCGTTATTGGCACGGTTACATCACGGAAAGTTGGAGCCGGGTGAAATTGGCTCTTTTTAGCGGAAAAAAGACACGCCTGGGTTTTAGCAGCATTAAACTTGACCAGATTGGCTTCACCCCAATCGGAGACTGCCTGCAAGGACAAGTTTAAACGCTCCACCTATATACTCAATTAAACATCGATCATCGATACTTTTCGATAAGCAAAAGCATGACGAGGGCCTTTGATTGTGTTGATCATGAAATTCTTATAAAAAAGCTAGACATCATAGGCATCAGAGGCAATGTACTTAATCTCTTAAAGTCATACCTTAGCAATCGCAAGCAACACACAGAGATATCTAGAATATGCCTAAAAACTAAGCGCGAAAAAAATATTTATCTAAGGCTAGAATTATTAGGTATGGCGTACCACAGGGTAGTGTGCTGGGACCTTTGTTATTTTTGCTGTATATTAATGATTTACCTCGCCACATTGAACATCCTATGGTCTTATTCGCTGACGATAGCACTGCCTTGATTAAATGTATTGACAAACAAACATATGAGCAAGACATAAATGATACTTTAATAAATATTATACGCTAGCTTGACCAAAATAATTTAATGATTAATATACCAAAGACAAACATAATGCATTTTTATCAACGGATTCCACCAGAAGTCTTTCCTTTACATTATAATGGACAAAAAGTTGACCGAATACTAGTTGCTAAATTCCTTGGAATTATGATAGATAGCCAATTAATTTGGAAACCACAAACAGAAGAAGTATGCAAAAAACTTAGTGCAGCTGCATATATGCTCTTTAACTTGTCTAAAAAAGTAAATATGGCCACAAGGTTGATGGCATACCACGGGTTAGTCGCATCGATTTTGAGAGAAATTGTAGTCTGAGGGAACAGGTGTTTAAGGCTCATAAACGCTGTATAAGGGCGATGTGCAATTTAGTAGTAACAGATAGCTGCGTACCTGTATTTAAGTCCCTAAAATTGCTAACATGCCCATCCCTTTATATTTTCGAGGTGGCTGTTTTTGTCAAGTCAAATATGCATCTATTTAATAAAGTGTCCGAAAATAGAAACCGGCCTATCAGGAGACAGTATAAAAACTTGCTAAATGTTAGTGGTTCGATACCGCCCTATTAAAGAAAAGTATTATATGTATGGGTCCGATATTTTTAATAAAATACCCGATGTAATCAAAAATGAGAAATTTCTACTTTTCAAAAAGAAATTGACATATCTATTATTTAATAAATGTTATTACTCAATTAGCGAATTTTTGACCGATAAGAATTTAAATTGATAACATGACATCTCTGTTTTCCTGAATATTTTTTTTTGTTTGGCTGGAACTTGAATTTGTAATCCCATTTTATTAAAATTGACACTGTTTATTGTATTGCCTATTTCAAATTATTTACTGAATTTGATCTTGACATGGTAAATTTGTATTGATTTAATTGAATGTTTTTAATAATTTATATTAAAAGGGTCTTTATTATTATAGTAAAAACTGTTTGCATGCCTTAGTTAAGGTAGTTAGTATAAGGATCATTACATTAAAACTTAACATCTGTTAACTGTACCTACTTTCTGTGCAAATAAAGATTTATTCTATTCTTTTCTATTCTATTCTAACGTATATTTCTCAACATTTTTACTTCTGTGGGAAAAAGATAGCAATATAATAATTCCTTATGAGTGAAAGGGACTTTCACAAAAGACATCAACGAGCGCTACTGTAACTAGTGCAATTTTGTGCTAACCTAACCATTATAACTTGACCTTTTTTAGATTGGTCACTATTTATTACTTTGCCTACTGGTGGAATGTTATCCCATCTTTTTTTGAACTTGAAGGGCTGATTGATTTTCCACACCATTTTACTGCACAATTCGTCATCTTTTGTAAGGCAAACCGTTGATAACTTTTTTTAAACAGAATTAAAACTAGAAATCGCTTGCGTCCTAGCTCTTATGTCTGGTCGACACTAAAGAGATCATACCGTGCACTGAGTTATATCAGCCTAAATAGGCAGATGTGTGGTGCGCGTAAGTTGTCTTCTATGCGGCATCTATTGAGAGGTAATCTGTAGTTTATATTCACTTACCTGGGATTCCTGCGGTAGGCTCCTGGAGGTCGATCAATACCGTGCCGTGCCGGGAGATTAGGGATAGGAGAATATATATAATATTAGGAAAATACGGGATAGACTGACGGCTGTCTGGAGCGAAGGCTCCGGCATCCACCAGACAGAACACGTTTCCCACAAAAGCACTTCATTGTGCATGAAATATATTCAAAACCAACTTCGCGGGCGCCCCACAAACCGATTGCGAACGGCGGGCGCAATTAGCAATTACAAATGAACGAAATATAGCTCGATTAGTTTATTAAATCACAAGACACCGAATTCAATGTCCGTTACAAATTTTCTCTTTCGACACTGTCAAGTGTCAGCTGTCAAATCGTTGACAGCCCACTGACATGGTGTTGCAATTCAATATTAAACATCGGGACGAATCATCCCCACGTCTCGGACATAAGGAGTTATGTCCGCTAATAAATGGGCAAGCGTGCTAAACTCGCCACTGCTCGCTTCAAAACCGAATCTCCGACTATGACCTCCGCAACTCTGAGAACTCCGTCAGACCCAAAAATCAAATCTACAATGCGTCCACGACGCCAATACAAAGGTAACAAGTTAGGTTCTTTAACAAGTACAAGGCGTCCGACTTTGGGAGAGTCAGTTTTGTCAGTCCACTTAACGCGCTGCAGCAACATATGCAAATATTCCAAAGACCAACGATGCCAGAAACTTTGGGACATCTGTTGGAGCAACTCAAAACGAGTCAATTGAGAAGATTTAATTTCCCTGAAGGGGTATTCCGGCAGCGCGTTGAGAGGCTGACCAATCAAAAAGTTACCAGGGGTCAAAACTTCCAGGTCATTTGGGTTTGAGGAGATCGGACAGAGGGGTCGTGAATTGAGGACGGCCTCGATTTTACAAAATACCGTAACAGGTTCCTCAAAGGTCAATATTGTTTCACCAATAACACGGCGGAGATCCGTTTTTGCCACCTTCACAACGGCCTCAAAAATGCCACCCTAATGTGGGCACACTGGGAGGTCAAAATGCCAATTAATTCCCATTTGTGCCATGGAAAATATCAAATTCTGTTTATCCTTATTTAGATAATTACAAATATCATTTAAATATCTATCAGCGCCCTTATAATTAGTACCGTTATCTAACAATTTCGACAAAGAACTGTATCTGTCCAAAAGATAATCCAAATTATATGCAGGTTGCGATTCCACAATTCCAATACACAAGCCTGGCAGAACCTCTGGAGAGGAGAACCTATTCTGGGGCCAGGACGACTCGCGAT
Source organism: Orthosia cruda (assembly GCA_964057195.1). Lineage (NCBI taxonomy): Eukaryota > Metazoa > Arthropoda > Insecta > Lepidoptera > Noctuidae > Orthosia > Orthosia cruda. Next base: position 37,567,700 of record OZ059834.1, on the reverse strand, counting down.
GCGACAACCAGTCTGGTCCCCACCAAAGAGAATGGTTAACAAGGGCAGGAGCCTCGCAACCACGGGACGCGCAGTTTGCGGGGTTCAATTCTCCTGGGACATGTCTCCAGATCAGTTTAGTCTCAGAGATCTGAATCTGTGAGACTCTATTCGCCACAAAAACCTCCAAAGTATGAGCTGAGGTGCGAAGCCAACAAAGAACGATCTCGCTATCAGTCCAAGCAAAAACGTCTGAAATATCAACCGAGCGACCCAGAGGGCTGTAAACATGATGAAGGAGCCTAGTAAGAAGAGCTGCTCCAGACAATTCCAATTTAGGTATGGTTAACCGTGACCTAATAGGCGCCACCTTAGTCTTAGCCATCACCAAGTGGACCTCTACAGAACCGGATGGACTTACAGTTCGTAAAAACACCACGGCCACGTACCCTCGTACGGACGCGTCACAAAATCCTTGAAGACTCACTCGACACTTACCAGCTGGTAGAAGGAGTCTGGGCAAGTATATCCGGTTTACATCCGGAAGGGAGGATACAATCGCAAACCATTCCCTCATCAACTCTTCCGGCAGAGGCTCGTCCCAAGTAATATTGGCTAACCAAAGTTTCTGCAAAAACCACTTAGCCAAGAATATGACAGGAGTGATCCATTCATTGGTATCAAATGTCCGGGCAACAGTTGACAAGACCATACGCTTTGTCCAGGTCTGGGGAGTACCCAATTTCACTTGATAGGTGAAGACATCCTGGACGGGCTGGTACTGGTTACCAAGGACGGCAATCAAATTAAACCCTATTCACATACTCAAAAAGGAGAGGATCCTGCTGATGCTCTACTGGCAGATCACTCAACAACTCAGGACTATTCGACAACCATTTATGCAATTCGTAACCTCCTGATTTCAGGATTCCAATCAAATCATCCCGCAAAACCAAGGCCTCTTCCACTGTAGAGGCCCCGGTGCACACATCATCGACGTATACGGAGTCTTTCAAAATAGCAGCTGCACGTGTATACTTCAACTGTTCACTGGCTGGCCAACTCCAATAAAGTGCGGATGGCAATATAGGGACTAGACCTGAGTCCATAAGTTGTAGTATTCAACTCATACACACAAATCGGCTCACAAGGTCGCTCACGCCAAAGGATCATTTGATAGCGCCGGTCGTCCGGATGAACAAGAGATTGTCTGAACATCATACGGATGTCAGCAACAAAAACAATCTAGTGACGGCGGCAATTGGTGAGGATATCCGAAATGTCCCTATGCAATTTGGGACCCGAGTGCAAGCACTGGTTCCAAGAAACTCCATTTGACGTAGGGGCCGAGCCATCGAATACCACGCGGACTTTACTACCCGGAGTTTTCAAAACCGCATGGTGTGGCAAAAAGTAATGCTCGATTGAACAGCAATCAAGATAAGAAGGAGACTTGTGTCCCAAATCTTCATACTGCCGCATGAAGTCCACGTATTTCTTACAAAAATCCGAATCCCTACTCATTCGACGCTCCATGGACAATAACCTTTTTTCCGCTATGGCATAGGAATGACCAAGAGGAGGACGCGCAGCCTAAAACGGCAAACGAGTGACAAAACGACCATCAGCGAGGCGACCAGTATTGTTCTGGTAATTAAATTCGCACTCTTGTTCAGCTGGATCGATTATTGGAGCAAGTGGCAGCTCTTCAACTTCCCAGAAGCGCTGAACGGCGTCGGAAAGAGAGATCCCCAAATTCAATTCTTGGTCCTCAATCCGCGGGGCGGAGCCCTTCAACACGGGACCCATGAAGCTAAAGCCAAAAACTGTCGCTATAGCTACTAACCCATTCGTCTGCAGAACCCGCTTGGTCCCGGACAAGATCAAACCCAAAACATCCGCACCTAAAAGCACGTCTACGGGTCCGGGTACAAACCACTTCGGGTCGGCAGAAGTTAGGTCCGACGTTAATTTCACCACGGCAGGGCTTTTCACAATGGTTACCTGCGGGTGTCTGCCCATGATATCATTCAAAACAACGGCCTTGGCCAAGATTATTGGCCTACAATGAACCGGCGAAACACAAATTTCAACTTCTCCCCGTTGACCACCCGCTTCAATACCACCAATGCCATATATAGCAGAATGGTGGGGTCCACGTGGTAGACCCAATCTCTTCACTAAACAAAAGGATACAAGACAGTCTTGAGCACCCGAATCCAAAAGGGCACGAACTAACAAAGAGTTACCCTTCGGGCCACAGATCCTTACAGAGACAGTTGGCAGAAGGACTGTCTCTGGCTGGGCGGCTGTAGTGGAGGAGAGGGAGGCGACCACAACACCACTCTTTTTCCGTCGGCGTAAAAAGACATTTAGGCACTACATTTTTATATCATTAAGAAGAATTAATAGATTAAAAATATTGTCATTATTAACAATGTGTAATTGCTATTGACTTGCTATCAACAAACGATATGTAATGGTTCACTAAATTTTCTTGTTACCCACAGAATTGTAAGAAAATATTTGCGCATCTATACTTCATAAAAGATAGCTTGATCTCTGTGACAGCTGTCAGTATCAATACTGACAATATCGTAACAATAACTTATACGTCAGTTTAAAATATGTGCTCACTTACTAATTTATTTACGAGTACCCACTGTTCTCAATAAGTTCGTGTATCAAGTACTTTGATTAACTTGTACTACTCATGATAAGTGAATTGTATTATTTTTGAGAAATAAACGTCTTAAACCGTAAATTGTCCTATTACCATGACTTTTCTAAGAGGAATGCCATATTCTCTTAATAAACTTCATCTTAGATATATTATTGCAGTTGATATATTATTCTGACTCAGTGGGAGGGCTTGGATATAACGTCATTGCTCACGATTATTACCCCAAGCGTCTGTATATAGCCACTGAAACAATCGAAGAACGCAGTATTAAAACCACACCCTCATATGTGAGCGGTTTAATGATATATTCTTCTTTTATATGTTTGGCTTTCTGTTTATCAATAGAAAAGAACATAGTAGTTTCTTAACGAATCTGATTTGGATGGGAACATGACGAGAAGACTTTGGCTTGGATAAGATCATTACTTACCGTGGGATAGTTTGTTAACTTTCACGCACGAAAAGCCACACCAAATCATAGTAGTAAGGAGCGTCCTCACTGGGAGCATTCTTTCGTGAGCATTTGTAACAAACAAGCAATCGTAGGCGAGCAACAAATGCTTCCCAGCGAGCCCAGCATTCACTATCGATCAAAACTTTTAAAGTTCAAGTCAAACATTCCCTTGCGAGCTTGGAGCATTCGAATACGATCTCGTTAAATATCATTCATTCAATAATACGATTGACAAACACTTAAGATCAAGGAACTGTACCTTGCTTTACAAGTGGCCATACCCCTATTTGTCTACTGAGTTTTCCTATAGTGGCCTCCTTCACCAACCTTACGTTATGGAAAGCGGCACACTATACCAGGCAACCCCTTACGAGGTGTCTGGGACCATCTTCGGTAGGTCACGCCTCCGAGAGCACTCGCCCCTGGTACTCAAGAGAAAATGTGAGTTGCACCGTGATTACTCACTACCATTTGTCCAGAATGGCAAGACAACACCAACATGGAATGACAAGTGGCCATACCCCTATTTGTCTACTGAGTTTTCCTATAGTGGCCTCCTTCACCAACCTTACGTTATGGAAAGCGGCACACTATACCAGGCAACCCCTTACGAGGTGTCTGGGACCATCTTCGGTAGGTCACGCCTCCGAGAGCACTCGCCCCTGGTACTCAAGAGAAAATGTGAGTTGCACCGTGATTACTCACTACCATTTGTCCAGAATGGTACCGGAGCAATAAAGCCGCTCACCACACGCACCCCAGCACGCCAGCACTAGTGCAAGCACCAGCACCAGCGCAGTTGGTGCTAGCGGATTCAATCCCCGTTAAGGACGCCAGAGAAGCTGGCTCCCATTTCTCCAGAATGGTCCCGGAGCTGTAAGCACGCTCACCTCTCGAATACAAATCATCGCATCTACCCAATGCCTACAGCTGGGTTGCCGAAAAACTAATCCAACGGGTAGTCCTCTTCTTTCTATCCAGGAAAGTGACGGAGATGCAGCTCGCTCACAGGAGCTCACTTGCTTGAGGGTTACTCACGAACCCCGCGTCTGACCACCAGGTGGCCCTTTGCCTTGGGCCGGTAACTTCAGACACTTGTTGCGCGCGAGGAATGACGCTCGGCCCACACATAGCCGAGCAGACAACATGCCACTCCTCTGCAACCACCACATAGACCACCGCGAGTCCAACCTCAATGTCAGGTACCACCTTTGCGCTTGCAATGGTGGAGGGCCTACCTGACCCCGCGTACCCTGATCCAAACAGCCGGACCCGTAGTTCCAGCTGCGAAAGCCCCCATCTGTTCGGGTCGTACAGATAGGGATGACAAGTGGCCAGTAATATTCCTACCTACATACTCATTGATTTCATGATCTGAGTCAGTCTTCCGAGCATTTTATTTGCATGAACATTCGAATGCGAGCCGTTTCCGCGAAAATCGTTGCGACGTCCGCACCAGCCGAAGTTCGTGCTTGCATGTAAGCTTTGTGACGCTCGGCTCAACGTCCACACCACTCGAATATTCGACGTTGAATGCTCATTACACGTGAATGCTCTTAGTGTGGACGTTTCTTACATAATATTCGATTCTTCATGGTTATATTATAAAGACGGCAGTAAATTGAAACATCGAGATGTTTTTGTCCCAATTTTTTAAGAACAAAATGGAACCATTACATGAACTCTCTTGAGTATTGGAAAAAGCAGATGGCTTACAATAAAATAGTACATTTCATCGTGAAATACTTAACATTTTACGTAGACAGTCGTGAAAAACCGAAAGTCACATACATATTTTCTTCTTTTCACGACACCTTGGACACTTCAGTGCGACTTTAATAGATGGTTAATACTTAAAAACGTGTGTCGCAATGTCTGAAATAAAAACTGCTGTATTAGTACTCACAGGAATAGCAATTAATTCCATAGTAGGCACTCTTGTTAGGGCACTGCTCCATCAACCCACAGCTAAGCTACGCACATGTGTAGCGATACCTATACCGACACACCTTCATAAACAAACTACAAAAAACCCGACTGCATGAGAAGCGAACTAAAAATACGTAAACAAGAAGAAAATCATTCTGTGCAGTCGGACGATACATCTGGTTTTGGTCAGCCAGCTCGAGAATATGTATCCTCCGACTACACTGCATGATTATCTTCTTTTTTACGTATTTTTAGTTTGCTTCTTAAGCAATCCGTTTTTTTTTTTTAATTTTTATTTAAAAATTGTTAGTTATTTTTTTTCGAATTATTTAAATTTAAACATATAAATAGTATATATTTTTGAAATCACCTCTTAAAACTCTTTATTTTGATACCCCACAAGAAGGGGCTGGATGAAAAAAAAACTGGCCCCTTACAATATGGCGCCCAAAATCCCTCATTTTTTCTATTTTCTAATTTTAATGTAGGCAGTTGCACTCGCAAGGTTAAGACAAATCGATTGACGTAAGAATCAACAAAATCAGCCAACGTGTTTGGTCTCTAGAACGCCACATAGGAATATACGTACATAGACTGATAAATACATTAAATTACCCTCCTTCGGCAGTCGGGTAAAAAGGGAGAGGTGTGGCAAAGGATACGAGCGAGGAATGTGTGAGAGAGACGCAAGTGACAACTGCGTGCGAGCACAGCTGAAAAGCGTCCGCTTCTATTCAGCTACAGCGTTTCACTACTTTGCTAGGCATCCTCACACCGCACCAGATCAAAAGTTAAAAGTCGAATGATTTATTTCAGTTAGTCCATTAAGCGGCACTTTTAAATGTCAAAAATGTTAAGATAAAAATAAATGTAGCTACTGTCCAATCGCAAAGGCAGCTTGCTATGGAGAAGAACAGACAGAGCAAAAGAAACAACAACCTTTTGTCGACGTTCTGTGTGCCCATGTAGGCCAACGTGAAATAAAAAGAAAATATTTTGATTTTTCATGTAAAAATTTTTCTTCTTCATACTTTTTAAACTTCATAATTTATCTAGTAGTGAACACGCTTCTATCAACAATCTATCGAACACGTCATTATGACACGATATCTGCGAAAATACCCCGATTCAAATAGTAAAACGCCTATAACTTTAGAACGGCGGAAGCGATTTTCATAAAACATAGCAAAATCAAACATAGCAGCTTAGAACACTCTCAATAAAGTCAAGTTTGAAACACAAAAAACTAAATCAAAATTGGTCCATCCGTTTAGGAGCTATGATGCCAGACAGGTACACAAATACACAAACACACAGGTCCGTCAAACTTATAACACCCATCTTTTTCCGTCGGTGGTTAAAAATTTAAAGTAGAATCACTCACAACTTTTCACAGCACCGCCCGCACTGCTTCTCATACTCACGCTAACTCGCTTCCACTTGGAGGGAAAGCGCCATACCTCTATAGGCCTTCATGTATCAGTTTAGAGTCGTGTCTGTATAATGCATTCTCGCTCACGACCGAGTGACATTTGATTCCATTTCAGACACAGTTTCAAACGGACGGATGGAAACTGCTTGTAACCCTTGTGGCCTAGTTTAAACGACCAAATCACAGATCGCACACACATTTCAAACTGTTTCGTAAAGGCATAGAGCATATTGACACAGAGCTGAAGCGAAAATTCCAATAATGTACACAGCTTATTGACCTGTATCTCCACAACGTAATGCATTTCTATCACAGTGTTTATCGTTTTGTTTCTGACATAGTCGTCTTTTGTATTTAGAGGGCATTTTGATAAGTCCGTGACTATTTGAAAAAAAAAAGTGTTCCTGTTTTCGGTTCTTCGTTTTTTCACACCGACTGCCGAAATTGAAGTTATTTTTCGCTTTGTAGTGTTTTTATTTTGAAGTCAGTTGTGTTTTTTTTTTTTTACTTTTATTTTCCACTTTTTAGTTGTGGTACATAATGTGCCAGTTCTATAAATAGGCTAGGTACCTATCGAACGAAAAACGATGCCAGAATAGATTCACCCAATAATATGAAACTTAAACAAAACCAGTGGTATGAGAGTATACCAGGGTGAACCGTTCACGCCTGCGCTGCGTACCCCTTTAGAGCCTACCAGTGTGATGTTATGTTATGAAATAGTGTAAACAATAAACAGACATGCGATTGCAGCTATCCCGAGTGATTTGCCGTCGTTTATTGAAGAGTTCTGCTGTATATCTCTGAAGTTCTTTATAAGATCTTCATGAAATTAAATGGGACCACATGACAAGCTCCAGCTGTCAAATAAAAAAGAATAGTCAAAATCGGTTCACCTAGTAAAAAGTTCTCAGGTAGCACACATAAAAAATACCGTCGAAATAATAACCTCCTCCTTTTTGGGAAGTTGGTTAAAATAGTTTTCAGCGAAAAAGCATTTTATTGCCCAACACAGTCTTCTTTTAGCTCAATTCATTTAAATCCAACATTAAAAAAAACCTTTTAAAATAATAGGCTCTCAAAATAGGCGTTTGTTTAAGACATGACTTTTTCATTAGAGCCAAATCTTCTTCCACAAAACTATTTCTTCAGGATTGGAAACAGAAAATAGTCACAGGGTGCCAAATCTGGTGGAAATACTGCATGAGGTAGCAGTTCGTAGCCTAAATTATGGATGTTTGCCATGGTGACTACACACGTATTGTCTTGATGGAACAGCACTTTTTCTTCACCAAATGCGGTCGTTATTGCAAATCAAAATTGAATCTGTCCAAAAGCTCTGAATAATATTCGCTGGTGATTGTTTTACCCTTTTAAAGGTAGTCGATATTTTTATTTTTCTATATTAATAAAAACTAAGGTTCTTAATAATAAATTAAAATCTAGCCTTAATGTGGAAGCAATTTAACTCTAACTTATTATTATATTGTATAATGTTATGACTAAGAAAAGTGTCAATTTGAACATTTATACAGTTCGGTAGCACTTTCTTAGAGTCTGATACCTTAAAAACACTTAGATCACGTGTTACATGTATAGCACAGTATTGTTGCTATTATTTTTTAATAATTATACATTACACTAACTCAAATGGTTTAAAGCTCTTTAGCCTGCGCACTATATCCGTGTTATCTAGCAGCTGGATTGCTTCCACATTCACATGTCGATGAAGTCTGTGTTCTTGGGCTTCAGCAAAGTTTAGAATAATGGTGGTGACGAGTTTCATTTTAAGGTCGCGGTGAAGGTCGTCATACCTGATATACCATGGTGCATTAACAGCATATCTGAGTACTTTATTTTGAAATTGCTGTATAATTTTAACATTGCTTTGTTTAGTACAGCCCCATAGTTAGATACCATACGTCCAAATTGGCATAAGAATATGCTTGTATATTATAATTTTATTGCGTATTGATAGACAGGATTTCCTTCTGAGTAACCAATACATATATCGAGTTCCTGTCTTATCTTTTTGAACTGAGATTTCCAACGCAACTTGGCGTTAAGAGTTATGCCAAGGTATTTGGCTGTATTCGCATAAGGTACTTGCATGCCGTTTATATAGACTGAGTGGTAATCGCAGTGTTTATTAGTGAAGTCAATGTGTATCGATTTAGACTCATTCAGTTTGATCTTCCACTTTTGTGTCCAGTCATAAACTTTGTTCACAGCTAGTTGAAATTTTTCTACTGCTTCTTTGTGGTATGAACCATCATCAAAGGTCGCCATGGTGTTGTTTCCAGCTCTGGAATATCACATGTGTATACCAAGTACAGGATTGGGCCTAACACACTTCCTTGTGGTACTCCGGCCTTAATAGCTTTTAGCTCAGAATATGCGTCCTTTTGCCTTATCCTAGGCATTATGTTGCTTATATATGACTAGAATATCTGAAAATTCGGGGAGCATGCGTCTCAGTTTGTATATCAGACCCTCATGTCAAACTTTGTCAAAAGCTTGTGCGACATCTAGAATGACACGTGAAAAATACCGCGGTTGCCTGCTTTAAATAGCTGGCAAACACAAGCCCAATAACGTAGCTAGCTCATATTTTTACAGTAGCCTTTTCAAAAAAGGTAGTTTACAGAAGTAGAGTTGCCATAAAAAATATTAAGTGAGAAAATAAAAATGTCACGGACTTATCAAAAGGCCTCGTATGTTGAGTCTGCGGCAATATCCTTTACCCTAAGGCTATTTACCGATATCGGATGAAAAGGAATGTTTAGCACAGGAAGTTGGTTTGGTATTCGCTTCTCCAATTTGTTTTCTTTTCATAAACGAGCCGGCAATCGACATCGACATTTTCTATAGTATGATGATTTTTTTTAAATGATAAAACATATTTTTTTTATAATGTAATAAAATGATGAAAGAAATTCGAGATTGTAGGACAAGTTTAAATTTCAGACTGAGTTTTGTGCCAGATCAATGCAAGACAACGTAAAATAACTTTTATCTACACTCACAACGTAATGTTCCAAATATGAATTCAAAATAGTAGTTTATGCAACAGTCATATAATAGGGGTTATTAAAACACGAGCGTAGCTTTTTTTTTTGGGTTTGGCAATCATCCAATGACTTCTCCCGCTTTGGGTGATGCGAGAGGGCGTGTCAGACTTTTACTGACTAAAATCCACCGTGTTCCTTCAGTTGCTTGTGACAGGCATCGGCCCTAGCGGACGGGCTAGCGGACCTATTTTACGGACATCTCTTTGAGGCGCGCGTGGATCACTACGCGCCGTCGACTTGGGCCTGTTTCTTATAAGACGGTAAGCTATCCGTTACTTACCAAGCCCGTGCCTATGGTGGCCGGGAATCGGCTTGCGACTTACGACGCCCGGGGCGTCTCCTGCGGTGGTTATAGGCGTTAGGTCATCTCCGTTGCGTCTCCCTCACGCGTTCCGCCTCCTCCTTTTGCGAGCATTACTGCTTTGCAGAAGGAGGAGAGAGTTACGCCGCATGCCCTCTCGCTCCGTACAATGGCCTGGACCAGGGCCGGACGAGAGCTCGCCACCACCGATCGCCTCCACGAGGACACTGCGATGCTCCGCCCAAGCGGGGCAGACCTCCACCGTATGCTCCACCGTGTCCTCCGGGCCTCCGGTGACACCAGGGCGTTTCCTCCCACCTTGTCCCGAACAGGAACATCCCGAAACAGTCGTATCCGGTGAGGACCAGCGTCAGGTGGGGTCGTGATGCCTCTCAAGCCTACCTATGCCTGGTAGTCTATAGTCGACCATATCATCGCTTACCATCAGATGATTGTGGTTAAATCCACGACGACTGCTAGGTTATTCTTTCAACGATAGAAGCCAAACCATTTCTTAGTATCATAAGCTACTTTTTAACGCAAAAGTGCACGGTACCATACCAGTACCGATAGCGCATCACCGTACGTGTTGAAGTCAGTTATTGGAACGGGCTAGGCGGAATTAAATTGTGAAATTTCAACGCACACTCACTGCAATATAAACGACATGTTACCGGGTTCACAGATTGCATTGATATCAAATAAATTGTCGTGGGTTTTGCTTCAAATATTTACGGAACCAACTCCCTATTTACAGAGCAAGGTGTCACATCCACTTAATGCCTTTCCTTATGAAGGACAATGGGAAGTGAAGCTGCGGAAAAACTAGTTAATAATAATATACAAAGAACGGTGTTTGTCTCGCATTTCGGCATGGGTTATTACGGCCATTGTGAAGCCTCCTTAAGGCTTTTTTAAAACGCCTTTTTCAAGGCAGACTGAAAATTATGTAAATCTTTCTTCAAGACGCTCAGCATCATATTGAATTTCCTGTGACAACGTTTAGCCTAGAAAATATTCTGGATCAAGACATTTTCAAGACCACTTTGTTTATTGAAAATGGTTCCGTAGGTTAACGGTGTAAGTTTACGAGATATCAAAACGTGAAAGTTTGTGAGGATGGATAGATGGATGTTTGTTACTATTTCACGCAAAAACTACTAAACGGATTTTGATGTAACTTTATAGAAATATAGCTCAACATCAGAATAACACATCATCACATCACACTTATATAATAATATATTATATAGGCGAAAGCTTGTGAGCGTGTTTGTATGTTTGTTACTTCTTTACGCTCAAATGGCTGGACGGATCTGGTTGAAATTTGGCACAGAGATAGATTATAGTCTGAAAGAGCACATAGGTACTTTATTTTTATCCCGGGATTATGTATATCACACTATTAACATAGCACAAATTTTAACTTATCGGCGCTTATGGGCTCATTGAAAAGTAATCATCATTTAGAAAAGTAGTATCATTGAGTATGGATGCGTGCGCTGAGAATCTAAATTGCCCGCCATTCTTACCACATATTTTTTCCGTTCCACTTTTGTTTTATTTCATCTGTATGAGTGAAGATAAAATAGTGTATGCAACGGCATATAATTAGCCATTAAAACACTCTCTTAATATTATTATCACACTCGGCTTCGCCTCATGTGATAAACCTACGCTCGTGTTTTAATAACCCCTATTATATGACTGTTGCATAAACTACTATTTTGAATTCATATTTGGAACATTACGTTGTGAGTGTAGATAAAAGTTATTTTACGTTGTCTTGCATTGATCTGGCACAAAACTCAGTCTGAAATTTAAACTTGTCCTACAATCTCGAATTTCTTTCATCATTTTATTACATTATAAAAAAAATATGTTTTATCATTTAAAAAAAATCATCATACTATAGAAAATGTCGATGTCGATTGCCGGCTCGTTTATGAAAAGAAAACAAATTGGAGAAGCGAATACCAAACCAACTTCCTGTGCTAAACATTCCTTTTCATCCGATATCGGTAAATAGCCTTAGGGTAAAGGATATTGCCGCAGACTCAACATACGAGGCCTTTTGATAAGTCCGTGACATTTTTATTTTCTCACTTAATATTTTTATGGCAACTCTACTTCTGTAAACTACCTTTTTTGAAAAGGCTACTGTAAAAATATGAGCTAGCTACGTTATTGGGCTTGTGTTTGCCAGCTATTTAAAGCAGGCAACCGCGGTATTTTTCACGTGTCATTCTAGATGTCGCACAAGCTTTTGACAAAGTTTGACATGAGGGTCTGATATACAAACTGAGACGCATGCTCCCCGAATTTTCAGATATTCTAGTCATATATAAGCAACATAATGCCTAGGATAAGGCAAAAGGACGCATATTCTGAGCTAAAAGCTATTAAGGCCGGAGTACCACAAGGAAGTGTGTTAGGCCCAATCCTGTACTTGGTATACACATGTGATATTCCAGAGCTGGAAACAACACCATGGCGACCTTTGATGATGGTTCATACCACAAAGAAGCAGTAGAAAAATTTCAACTAGCTGTGAACAAAGTTTATGACTGGACACAAAAGTGGAAGATCAAACTGAATGAGTCTAAATCGATACACATTGACTTCACTAATAAACACTGCGATTACCACTCAGTCTATATAAACGGCATGCAAGTACCTTATGCGAATAATCAACTAATTTAAAAAGAAATGATCAACTAATTTAAATATACTATATAATAGAAAGTAAAATTATTTAAATATAGTATATAATAGAAAGAAAGAAATGATCAACTAATTTAAATATACATTATTGATTTATATACAGTTTTGGCAAAAATAAATTACATTATGCAAAAATTTTCTAAAAGTATAGGGTAAACGAAAAAAAAATTACACAGCCAGAACGTAAACATACACAGAACGCACGCAACTAGAAGTGGTATGTAATGTACTAAGGTGCGCTCGCTTTTTTAGGGATATGTAATTTTAAGTGTTTCTTAAATATTGACATGGATTTAGCATTTTTAAAGTTGTTTGGTAGTTTAGTATACAATAAAACAGCACCTTTGTACATCACATTTTTTGCCATAGTTTGTGTGATGAGTATAATTGTAAGTCATTTGCATTTCTGAGCCTAATTTGGTGTATTTGATATTTCTTTGTAAAATGTATTGAGTGTGAATATTTTTAGTAAGTATTTTTCTTATTAAGTATTTCGTATCTTTATCCGATTCTCCTATTAACCTAATGGTTAATTTTGGAAAGTTTAACAATTTTATTATTTTTTTCAGACCCGTCTATCAAGCATTTTGGACCTGCCATGATGTCATTTGCCATTAAGAGACACACACACGTAGACCCACTGGGTCGAGAGTTTGACCCATTAACCGCTGGACACAGTCATCAACCGGCACTCTACGGTGGATCTACGTGGTGTGGCAGCAGATGTATCCAACCCAATTCCATTATAGTTCAGTTGTAATATTAAACTCAAAGCGACTTTCCTGATGGCTCGACGCGATTCAATTTATCTCACACCGATAAGCGATTTTGAATAATCGCTAATTCGCTATCGTTAATTTTGTTTTTGTTTTTTTTTTATCCTTTAGTACTCGATATTTCATAAAAAATACATGCGTGATATCGGCGCAATTTTAATTGCGTCGTAGGACATGAAAATCTTGAAATCAAAATATCTGACATTAATATAAATAACTTTAACCTCAGAGCTCTGTGATCTTTTACTTATAATAAAGCTTCACTGTACAACATTGAAGCGGACCTTACGAACTGCGGTAATCTATATATATAAAAGAAGAAACTGACTGACTGATCGATCAACGCACAGCCTAAACCGCTAGGCCTAGAAGAATGAAATTTGGCAGAAAGGTTCCTCATATCGCGTAAGTGAGTACTAAGAAAGGATTTTTGGAAATTCCACCCAAAGGGGGTAAAAAGGGGGTTGAAAGTTTGTATGTAATTTCTATAGTTTGTAAGTTGGGCACGTGAAATTTTAGATTTACGCTCTTGGTCGATAAAAAGAATTAATGTATTTATTAGTTTTTGGATATTCGCCCCTAAGGGAGTAAAAAGGGGGTTGAAAGTTTGTATGAAGTTTTTACAGTTTGCACATTGGACACATGAAATTTTACATTACGCTCTTGGTTGATAAAAATAATTAATGTGTTTATTGGTTTTTATAAATTTCAACCCTAAGGGGGTAAAAAGGGGGTTGAAAGTTTGTATGTAATTTCTACAGTTTGAAAGTTGGACACGTGAAATTTTAGATTTAATCTCTAGGTAGATAAAAAGGGGAATAAAGTAGGGGATGTAACGTTTGATGAAATTTCTTCGGTTTGGAAGGTAAAACATCTAAAATTGTAAGTTTTCGCTCCTGATTAATAAAAAAAGTAATGAATTTATTGATTTCCGAAAATTCTAACCCTAATGGAGGTTAAAGGTGGCAATTTGTTAGGCTTATATATTTGAAACTTCGCATCAATACTAACAGCAAATATTTTATATTTTATTATTGATTTTAAAGTAAAGGTTGTCATTACAAGTTTTTCAAAACTACTCCTAAAACATCACATTTACTCTACTACACCTACATCCGATTTAAGGGATGTTAAAGTTTGTATGGAAAATCTCATTTCTTGGATTAATTAACTTGAAACTTGGGACAAATACTAACCTAAGTAAATAATAAAGTATATCATTATTAGTTTTTCGAAACTACCCCTGAAAGATGATTAGGGGGGTGTTGAAGATCTTGGTTTATTAAACTTGAAATTTGGCACAAATACTAACCTTAATAAATAATGTGAGTTGCTATTAGTTATTCGTTTTTCGGAATTATCCCCATAATAACATTTAGGGCGTGATCAAGATTTTTGAAGTATTTTATTACACATAGCTTCTTTTAAAGATGTAGGTGAGCACTAAGGAGGGAGTTTTGGAAATTCAACCTTTCTGGAAATTTAAACAATTTACAAAAAAATATTACTGACTTCCAACTAAAAACACTACAAAGTGAAAAATAAATTTCTTTTTCGAAGTCGGTGTCTTTGGTAGGTACCATTTTTTTTCGTTATGGACACCGGCTTCGAACAAGAAAGTTATTTTTCACTTTGTAGTGTTTTTAGTTGGATGTCGGTAGTATTTTTTTTTGTAAAATAGATTTTTTATTTTTCACTTTTTAGGTGGACTTAATTGGCAATTTGCCTTATAAGGTACTTTATTATTTTTTGTGTATGTTCACCGATATCTCCGTCAAACAACACTGGTCAAACGGTTCAGTTCGGTAGTTCCAAATCGAGGAAGAGGTCATCTTAGTGCCGTAAGATTCTTCAAAAAACCGTTGACACACCTAAAACATCTTCTGGGGGTAATTCTGAAAAACTAATGATGGCAATTTATTATTGCCCAAGGAATAAGAACTTTAACCGACTTTCCAAAAAGGAGGAGGTTCTATGTCCTCTAAATCCTAACTTAAACCGCAGACATCTACGATATCCCATTTATTATTGATATTCCCATTCACTAACTGCACATAATTTAGTTGAATAAAATACGAAATCATGCGAACGAAGTCGCGGGCGTAGTGCTAGTAATATATATTACGAGAAGAACATTTCTCAAAGTGTTGCGAGGTTAAAGTTATTTTTAGTAGGAAAATAAATTTATTATTTTTTTGTTTATAGCAATCGAGTAAGTTTCACAACTAGTTTTTTGTCTGCAACAGTCACCAGAAGGCTCCTAGCACATAGTACGTAAGAGGTGGCGCGCCGCAGACAGAGAGTCCACTTACGAACGAAGCGCCATTTTGCACGCACACATTGACATTACGATTTTACAGGGATTCTCGGGCAGTAGGTATTGGACTAGCACGAGTGCTAGTGCAGGCGTTTGTCACGTCATTCAGTATTTTGGAAGAAATTCAAAAAATATATTTTTAATGCCTTGCACTCAGTGAACGGAAATAAACATGGAAGCATTCCTAGCTTTAAAAAATTACCCAACGCAATATGTGCCGCGGTGGGCGGGGCTTAGCGATCGTGCCGCTCACGTTTTTAGTTCGTCCGCAGTAGGCAACAGTGGCGGTTGACTAATATTTACCGTTTTTCGCGTGTTAAATATTTAAATATGCCTTCTTGTGCAGTGAAGTGATGCATATATAAATCACATTTGTATAACAATAATGTTGGAATTAGTTTTCACGTGTAAATACATCGCTATTCATTATATTTCTATTAAAAATAAAGTACACCACGAAATCTATGGGGATGATGTTATGCCAAACAAACAATTTACATTTCTACCTGACAATAATGTTAAATATAATTTTGATTACAACCTAAGATAGAATACACGCCATTTTTTTATGGGGATGGCACTATGCAAAATAGACTAAGTTATTGTAGGTACATAAAAGTTCCTTAATAGCGTGGAGAAAAAAGATATCGTTGCTGTATCATTATCTTTTCTAATATCTTTTTGGTCGCCCTAATTTTTTTTAAATACTATAATAGATCAGTCTTCGCGACAAAGCGTTCATACTTCTATGCGATTTTTTCTTTCAAATTTGGACAAAATTTAAATCCAAGATGGTGGCTGCGAAAACTTTCATATTTTACATTATGAGTTTGGTTTTCGGGGGTGCTAAAGTCGATTGTGAGGTTAAAATAATCCAAGATGGAAAAATAAAAAAATGTTTATATTATACGTGAGAAGGAACTTCGTTCCTGACTGTGGTCCCCTGACCACACCCGATTTTTTATGCTTCTATATTTTCTTTCAGATTATTTTAATACCATCACTATCATAATTAATAATTGCGTTGCACCATATTGCATTAAACATCCCGGGCGAAGCGAATGGTGGACGCAGTGGCGTCGTAGAAATGTCGTTAGCGGCCTATACGTTAGATGGTAATTTAAACCCAAACTGTCACTAAATAAGGTCTATTTTTAACTGTGCATCATGAGTTGTAATAATATTGTTTGTGTACTTTGGCTAGTTTGGCGAATCAGTGGCGGGGTTTCGATGTGTGAGTTTTTTTGGGATTTTGTGTGAAGATGCGCGTCTAGTTCCTTCGAAGTAATGCTTCCATGTTTATTTCCGTTCACTGCTTGCACATGTTTCCCCATCATATATTTAATGGAAATACGCATTTTCTACACATTGAAATACAAAAAACGCTCTGTCTACCCTCTAAGGCATGTAAGCATCATATGATGTATGTTTAGACGAATCGATGTATTTAGGTTTGTAAACTTATATTACCTACTCCTTTTTAAAATTCAGAGTCAATATAGTAGCAACCCTAGTGAATCTGTCAAGTTTAGGTGACAGTTGTCGAGGACGGTGGGTATCTTGTGGGAATGGCCGATCTGTATACTTTCTATTTTGTGCAAAGACCTTATACTTCTTACTACTAGACTGTGCATTATGGCGCAAAAAACGGTCCGCGCGAGAGGGCTCCCATTGGTTGTGTGTCTCTTTCTAATGAGGTGACCAAGACCAAACAGAACACGGGACAAATTGATTGTAAAAACGATAGCGTAAGTATCCCGATATATTTATGCTACCTAACTACGCTACTAAACCTACCTAATGTATAGTAAATAAAAAAATGTGTGTTATTTTTTGGAATCTACATCACCACTTACCGTATGGTTTCGGGCGTAAAGAATTTCAACATCCCATGTTTTCCCATGAGTGTCATAAGAGGCGACTAAGGGACAAACCAGAGAATGGGCAGTAGCGTTCTCTGTGAATTTGTAACAACCATACTGCGATCGCCAACCCGCCTGCAAAGCACTCCCCATGAATAGCACAAATAAAACATAGCCCCTAGTGCCCGGCAGCCTGCCTACCCTTGACTACGGTAGCGGTCGAGGTTACGGTATGGCAAGGGCTGCTAAGAATCCCGGACTAGATCTGGCTACCCCAACAAATACCGATAACAGGACCTGGCAACCTACACGCGCACACTCCGGACTGACGAAAAGATCACCGAACTCGAAGAGGAATTGAGCAGTTTACGATGAAGTATTATAGTGTTATCTGAAGTTCGAAGAGAGGGGGATGATTCGATAATCCTCAAATCCCACGTCTCCTCAAGTCTCATTCTTCAAGACCCATCGTATAGATAGGAACAAAAAGCTCTCTGATCCTACTCACAAGCTCATGAAGGAGAGGCGTGAGATGACCCTGCAGTTTTCAGACGATGCTTTGAAATACCGGCAGCTAAATATACCCAAATGATGATTTGATCTCAATGATTTCACATAGTTATGTTGCGTAGACAGTTGAGAAACAAAACTACACCAATTTTATTCCACTAGGAATCAATTTGCAAATAATATTAACAGCCGCTAAATTTCACTTCATCAAAACCCGCCAAAAACTCCGCAAACCACCATCTTACATTTAGTATTACCAGGCACAAACATTTGAAAGTACTACTCTTACTCAGTAGGTATTAATACATTATTTTTTAAATACAACGAATTGATTAAGTATATGAACTGTAGAAATATTTAAATACGTTTCAAAGTCTATGAATCTTTCGTTTTGGTTTGACATAAAAACGAAAAAATATAAAATTTTCTACCATTTGTACCAAACCCAATGATTAGTTGAGCTGACAAGATGTCAGACAAGGACACAATACCAGCGGAAACCCTCTCGCCAGGATTGCTTTTGGTTAGCTACTGCTTATAAGGAAATAGCTAACCTAGGTGTATGAAAATAGATTTCATTTTAGTTAAACTAATATTTTTTGGTACACAGTCTAGTAGTAAGAAATACGTATAACGTCTTTGATTTTGTGCTCCTAGCCAGTTTCAAAACAAATTGACGTCTCCGTTATCGCTTAAAAAATTGCCTACTGGTGGCAAACATGACTATTACGCACCCAACCTTTCTGAAAAAAAAAAGGTTTTACTTTAACGTAAGCAACAGAAATAAGATATTTATACCCATAAAGGTCGTCTTAAAATAAACACAATTAAAAAAACATGACCTAGGACGTTTCAGACTTGTCAGATCCCTTTCAAGAGGCTCTAACAACGCGCCTCTTCTAAGAGCATCTACAGAGGGCCGCAATCAGACCTACAATCAAGTTATAATGAGCCTCATTACCGTGTATAAGGACCGTCCTAATAATGCCGAATTTAGGTACACATGATTGGGGGTCTATTTTGGAATGGATGAGCTCTTAATTAATATTGTTGGTGACCCAGAAGCTCAGACTTCATCTCTCGTTCTTAAGGTCGTGTGTTCAAATCCGGCTAAATATGTACTTTTAAATTTATCATGGACATCGCTGAAAACGGTGAAAGAAAACATCGTGAGGAAACCTGGACTTATAATCCCATCGCACTCCAACTCCAAACCACTGCAACTCCTGGAAGCCAGAATCAATAGTGGCGACCAACAGAAAAGCGCCGAGGCAATGAAGCTCGACGTAGTCCCGGTGAATGAATTTAACTGTCTTGGATCTCGCAACGAAATGAATCGGAAAAGAATTACAGAGGAGTAGGAAAAATACAAATTCCACTACCCTCCATACCAAGCAGGAGACAGAACCAAGGCCAATATTCACAAAGGTTACAACTGGGGTAAGCCCAGTTGCCTAGCACCACGGGTAAAAATTACCATTAATATTAATGGGTCCTAACATTGTGATATTTGATTACAATAATAGGTATAGTTAAAACGCTTGAAAGCACGGATATTTTTTCTAGTTTCTACAAGGTCCGTATAATAAACAACTCTAGATGCAGCCTGTACATTATTCAACATAATATTGCGTTTGTTCTGCCAAAGAATACACTCCCATAAGATATGATGTGTAGATTGTACATATTCGCAGTCAGATGTAGAACACTGACATAAAGAATACACTCCCATAAGATATGATGTGCAGATTGTACATATTCGCAGTCAGATGTAGAACACTGACATAAAGGCGAGGCAACGAAACCTGAACTTATAGTAAGCGTGATTAATGCTGAGAAGAGGCCTTTATCCTACAGTAAGGCAGCTAAATCCTGGTATTATTATGGAGCCATGCCTATTGAGGTAGCTTCTGTGTGCGAACGCTTTTGTTCTATGTATATCCTGTCAGTCCTATATCTTGTGGTGTGTCAAGCAATGCGAACAATAAGCAATCCTGTGATGAGACCGTCATTGTAACCATAGAATTAGCAAAAGGTATTGTAAAAGCTGTGTTATAATTTTGGTGTACAATGCCATTATCCGGTAGTGTTTGTAAGGCCTATTTCTTTACCATTAAATCTGTTGTATTTTAGGTTGAGGATATCAGTTGGAGGCCCGGCAATATTTTTAACCGACTTTCCAAAAAGGAGGAGGTTCTCATGTTCGACTTTTTTTGTTTTTTGTTATTTTCACCGATATCTCCAATTATGGACCGATATAGAAAATTCTTGTTTTGTTTAAAAAGTATGTTTCGAAATTGGTCCCATTTTAATTTGGTGAAGATCTGATGAAGAACTTCGATGATATACGACAGAACTCGTCAATAAATTAACGGCAAATCTCATTTCACCGGTTATGTTCAAGTTTCATGATATTCGGGTAATCTATTCTGGCGTCATAGGTACCTTAAACAACTTGTCTATTAGTAGGTAAAACTAAAAAGTGAAAAATAAAAACTTTTTTACAAAAAAATACTATCGACTTCCAAATAAAAAAAATTATAAAGTGAAAAATAACTTTATTTTTAAAAGTCGGTGTCCACAACGCAAAAGAAAATTGTTTTTTTTCACTACGTAGTTTTTTTTTTTGAAGTCGGTAGTATTTTTATGTGAAAAAGATTTTTTATTCTTATTAGGAGCGGGCTTACTTCTAGTTAGGTACATCAAAAAAGATAAAGCAATAGAATATACTTTATTGTACACCAATATAGTCCACAATATCATATCGACGATCTGCGGCAATTATAGATACTATATTATAAGGTTACAATCTTTTATGCAGTAATATATTGAAGACCCATGTTCCACGATCATTAATGTATTTAGGCCTAGAATGTATAGGTATTATTCAAGTTGGATTACAAAATTTAAAGTAAATTCAATTGCTTGCTTGCTTGGTGAAGTGATAATCTCTCCTTTTGAATCTTTCGACTTCAAATAAGACACAAATACTAAACTTATGACAGTATTTCCACCTTGACCTTTATTTTCTGAGCTATTTTCTTTAGTTGCAAGAAATATTTATATTTTAGTTGAGGCTTCAGGGCAACGGTCTGTGGACCTGTATTGTATGTAGATTTGCCTTTGATACATTAAACGTGTGCTTGAAAGTCATGAAACAACAGATTTGTATCGTTTGTGGTTTGAAGGTGCATTTTCTACAAAGGAAATAGTGTTCTGAAAGTTATGCATACAATGGAGCTTTACCGGTTGAAGTGTGAGCTTTGTTTTCGAGACAATTCCTTTGTAATGTCTGGTGAAAACATAGAAGTATTTCTATAATATGGCGAAACGGTGTAGATAACATAACATCACGCCCAAAGGTATTCCAAAAAGGGTTCATCAGAGTTGTATTCATAATTCATTCTTATTTCTTCAGTTTTGAAGCGCAAGCCGTTTGCCATCGATTGGGCACCAACAATTCAGATTCAAGAAACGAACAAAAAACCATTCTGACTGACTAGTAAGTAAGAAAACTTTTAGATACTTGCTTTAGGCTGCAGAACCAACCTTTATACAAGTTTTTAATTAACTTGCCCATTACTTTGTTAGTAATTATGGCTCGAATCTTGCAATTGACTTTTAAAGCAGCTATAATTTTGTAAATACGTTTGCATATACGTAAGTATTGTTAGCTATGTCACTTCATTCTACATCTCCCAAAGATGACGGACCAATTGTTTTTATGCACGTTAATCAAAATCAAATGAAATGGCTCAGAGTAATACAAAAAAATATGAATTTTCTATTGAAAACTTATATTGCCGCGTTCAGCGATTTTTGGTAGGAGCAAAACTTGTGGGTTCCCGTTAGCGACATGCTAATGTGACGTATTACGGAATAGCAGACCCATCTGTTACACAAAACTTCTGTTGGCAGTCCTCATGACTGCCTATTATTTTTTTAGTTTATAATTTGTTGCATGCAAGAAAGGAACAAGCGTGCTAAATTAGATTTCCCCATCGGCACAGCCTTTGTTCAAGCACTAATAACTCCATTAGTAACAGTAAATAACTATAAAATTCACTATAGTTCGTATCCCACAATATCTGACATGAAATCATGTCATTATCATTACTGCAATAGAATGGAATAAGCGTGTTAGTACATTATATTAGGTACTTCAGCGCCTTTTACGTGATTCTTACAAACGTTCGCTGTGGAAAATATTAACTTAATTTTTATTCATTCATCATTATTTTAGGCGAAAGACGTCCACTGCTGCACATAGGCCTCCCCCAGGCGTCGCCACATTGACCGATCCAGTACGTCTCGCATCCAGCGCATTCCCGCAATCTTAACCAGGTCATCGGTATACATCCTCCATCGGGAGGCCTTCCAACGTATCGTCTTCCAGTTCGCGGTCGCCATTCGAGAACTTTTCGGCCCCATCGGCCATCCGTTCTGCGAGCAATGTGCCCTGCCCACTGCCACTTAAGTTTCGCAATTCTTCGGGCTGTGTCGGTAACTTTGATTCTCCTGCGGATATCCTCATTTAATACTTAATTTATTACCGGCTTCAAAAGAGGGAGTTTCTATTCTATGCTTTTGTACTCGTATATCTGTTGTTGAAACTATAACTTGCAGATAAGGCTTAGGCCACATTTCACCTGCAAACAGTTATCATGGCAGTTGCATTACCGTCATTGCGGGTTATTAAGTAATGTGATGAATCGCTCGATCGTGGCCCGCAATGTAATTAATCTTGCGGTCGGGTTAATATTGGGATAGGATTAAAAGCAATCCGTAAAAGAGAGATATTCTGAATGAAGGTAAGCTTAATTTGGGTGAACAATAAAGTACAAAAAGCTACAACGTATAAATATTTTATTAGAAAAGGAGGAGGTTCTCAATTCGTCGGCATCTTTTTTTTCTGTTTGTTGCCCGATTACTCAAAGACGGCTGGACCGATTTGGCAAATTCTTCTTTTGTTTGAAAGGATATATTTTCCGGGTGGTCCCATGGTCATCAGATTAGGATCTGATGATTGGGATCCTCGATAAATCGAGGAAACTCCTCAAATATTATAGGCATACGTGTAGCGATTTTGGTATTTTCATGAACAATGCAAGCATTTGCACTCAGAAAGTATCATTTGGTAAAGTGGAACTGACGAAGAAAACCACAGAGGGTCTCTAGAACTCCTTAGTGATAAGTATGTCATGGGTATAAGTTATCTCGAATAGTTAACCGAATATGATGCAGTAAATACTTATAAATAAAAGATACTTATAAAAATGGTTACCATCGAAGTGATCTGATGATGAAGCCGTAAGGCAGGCACTGGAACTCCGAAATAAAACAACGTATTCTAATCGTGTTTGGTCTTATTGGAATCATCGTAAGATGTACTTTGTCAATAAATAATTTTCATGGTAATTTGAGGTCTACCAAAACTAAAAAGAGATAAATAAAACACTTTTTTAACAAAAAAATTAACTGACTTTCAAAGCAAAACACTACTAAGTGAAAATTTACTTTCTTTTTGGAAGTCGGTGTTGTTGATAGGTACCTTTTTTGCATTATGGACACCGACTTCCATAAATAAAATCAATTTTTCACGTTGTAGTGTTTTTATTTGGCAGTCGGTAGTATTTTTTTGTAAAAAAGTTTTTTTTATTTTTCACTTTTTAGTTCTTTACCCGAATATCATGAAACTTGAACATAACCGGTGAAATAATAGTGTACCAAGCTGATGATCTGCCGTCATTTATGGAAGAGTTCTGTTGTATATTATCTCCGAAGTTTTTCATCAGATCTTCACCTAATTAAAATGGGTCCAATTTGGGAACATATTCTATCAAACAAAAAAATAATTTTCAAAATCGGTCTACACTTGACGGAGTAATCGGTGAACATAAACAAAAAAAACAAACATAATGTCGAACATAGAACCTCCTCCTTTTTGGACAGTCGGTTAAAAAGTGAAAAATAACTCTCTTTTTCGAAGTCGGTGTCGAAAAATGAAAAACAATAACAAGGTAACAAGGACAAATATAAATATTTTATTTTTCTTTCTTCCACCCAAAACCTAACAATGTAGGTATCTTAGGTTTAGTAAAATTTGAAATCCTACCAAAAATCCTAGAATAACAGTGTTATTTTGTGGATATCACGGTTAGTTACCGATGTTCCTGTAATACCAAAATAATTGGCAACATGTTCACCCAAAGATAAGTAGTACAATGGCTTTACGACCTAAAATAACAAGCATTCTGCTGTAAAAGTAATGACAGTATTAGCAATGACAAGAAATAAATTGAGCAAATCTCTAATCTTAAACATACATAAAAATTTTAGGAAGCTGTGTAATCAGACAAAGAATTGCACAGATGAAGCCATGGAGGGTTCGCAAACGACTAATAGACTAAGCTCCAGAAATCAAATTCCGAAGAAAGGTTTTCGATATCAATGTCATCATCATCAGTCTTTTAATAAACCCACTGCTGGGACACAGGTCTCCAGGGAAGCCAGCCGGTGGGTCGGAGATGGGCAAACATCATAGTAGCCATCGCGGAGAATAGGATGTCGTTAGCAGATGAGCGTGGGCATTACCAAAAGAAAATAATGACCGCAAGGAATGAGATGAACTGCTCGTCCAGTCCTAGATCACATATCTTTTTTGGTATGTCTAAGGGCTTGTTTCTGAATAGAATATTTGGAGTTAAGAATGGCTTCACAAATTCCTGGGCCTTTACCATGACGTGTCAAAACATATCATAGTTACATTGTGAGAGACGGAGTTATCTATATGTATATATAATAATAATATTATAAAGAGGAAAGATTTGTGGTTTTGTATGTATCGAATAAACTTAAAAACTATTGGACCTATTTCAAAAATTATTTCACCGTTGGGAAGCTACACTATGACCCTGGTGACAAACGCTACTTTTTATTACTGTATTCCCACGGGAACGTGAACTACGTGGGTGAAACCGCGAGGCGTCCGCTAGTAAAAGATAAATAGCTCTGACCCTTTTTCACATAATAGTTGCGTCATAATAGTTTTGACACGTCATGATATGGCTCCTGATCGTATTGTATTGAGTTTGACAGGTTTTCAGTCTAAAGCAGCGTTTCCTAACCTTTTTCAGTCCACGCGGACTCCTAGGAAAGCAAGCAAAATTTCAAGTACCCCTTAATAAAAAAAAATGCAGTAAATTTCGTATCATTTATTATGGTACTAATGACACAAACAAATAATTTCATCTAAAAATACATTAATGTGAAGGTTGGTGCTGCTTTTTAACCGACTTCAAAAAAAGGAGGAGGTTCTCAATTCGACTGTACATTTTTTTTTTTTTTTTATGTCTGTTACCTCAGAACTTGTTACTGGGTGAACCGAATTTGATGATTCTTTTTTAATTTGAAAGCTGGTGTTTGTCATGTGGTCCCATTTAATTTTCATCAAGATCTGATAAAGAACTTCGGAGATATACATCAGAACTCTTCAATAAATGACGGCAAATCACTCGGGATAGCTGCAATCGCATTTATGTTTATTGTTTACACCATTTCATAACATAACATCACACTAGTACGCTCTAAAGGGGTACGCAGGTGTGAACAGTTCACCTTGGTATACCTTTATTCGACCGAATTTGTTTAAGTTTTATGTTATTGGGTAAATCTATTCTGGCTTCACTTTGGGCATTATTGGTACCTAGCCTATATAAATTGTGTAGCACAACTAAAATGTGAAAAAAATAAAAAAACTTTTTACAAAAAATACAACCGACTTCCAAATAAAAAAACAAAAAAGTGAAAAATAACTTCAATTTCGGCAGTCGGTGTCAAAAAACGAAGAAAATAAAACAAGAACACCGACTTCCGAAATTGAAGTTATTTTTCACTTTTTTGTTTTTTTATTTGGAAGTCGGTTGTATTTTTATTGCAACTAAATTAGTGTTATTTGGATAGGTGTTACTACTAAGTTATAATCTCAAATCGGGTTCCACTTTTTTAATTGTACGATTGGTCCAAAGGTCAAGCTTTTTAGCATCGTTTCTATTTTATCTTCAACTTAATATATGTTGATATATCTCCTTGTAGACCCAAGTTCATCTCGTTAAGAGCACTGAAGATATCAGCTAAATATGCTGCCATTGTCAGCCATCCAAAGTCATTGAAGTGATCAGCAAGTTTATTGACGCCGCCGCCTACAGTATTCTTCAAAAAGAACATTCCGATCCCAGTTCAAAAACACGAGACACATCTTTGCTACGAAACAACCAACGCACTTCAGCATGTAATACCAACTGTTTGTGAATGCTTCCCGTTTCTTCACAAATCGCACCGAAAATACGGGTATTTTATGGCCTAGCTTTAATAAAATTCACTACCTACTACTATGTCGTTAATTTTTTAGGCATATTTTTAGCAACTGCCTCTATGAACGTACCAATGATGCCAGAAAATATATGGATTCATTTTCTTCACGTACGCTTGAATTCTTATTCGTGTACTGGTCATATCCCGTCGGAACTAACTGCCTCACATTTATCCTACGGTGTTTCACGAGTGGACACAAAATTGTTCAATACTTCAAATATAGCTTTACCTGTAGTATGTGAAGGCAGTGGTATACAGAATAAAAAATCCTCACTTATGCTGTCGTTGTGATCGTATCGAACATAATTATGCAAGCAAGTTTACGTCATTGCTTATATATGTGCTCTAAAATTCACTTACTAAGCGTACCGATTACGATACTTTTGGTGGCATTTATTTATAATTGTTAAATGACCCATAGAAGAGACTGCGGACCCCCAAACTTATACTCGTGTACCCCGAGGCATCCGCGGACCACAGGTTAAGAAACACTAGTCTAAACTATATTTTGTCAAATATCTACTCAACTTCAAGTTCTTGATTCGAAAATTGCCCGAACGTTGACAGTTCGAAGTTCGAAGAAGTGTCGATATTTGAGTGAAGGGAACATAGATGCAAAATTGAATATTGATATTATTTTAATGCTGATTAAATATTCAATTTTAAGTCTATGTTCACTTAACAAAACTGTCAACAGTTTGATGGTAGGGTTAGAGTCGGACTCCTCACGTCTCAATCCGTCTGTCTAGTCGTGGTTCAGCATTAATAAAACAAATCTAACTAATAACCGCTGGACTGAACGACAAGGGTCCGAAAAACATGAGAAGCATGTACTTGTCGTGGTGAGAAGGGTATGAAAAGTCGCGTAGATAGTTTGATACAATACAATACATGGGAATGCTTCTATAAACTCTTTATTTATATTTATTCATATCAAAAAGATTGAATTTCGCAAATATAATCGAGGAACTGAACCGTGGTGATGCAGTGGAAACGGCCGTGGTACTCTTGTTGTTCAGCTGTAGTTGTAGGTCGCACGTACTACCCCAGGCAGGCACTTTACTTTGTGTAAATCAAGGAAACAATATCTTGAAGAAACTGCCATGTCCTAGGATCAAAAATTTGAGGACATATGGTTCCACCAATCTGCATAGGACCAGTTTGGTTGATTATAATTTTACAATCCACTTCCTCACACAGAGAGGAGACCAGAAGTAGAAACACTTAAGGCTGATTATGTTAAACGAGGAATAAACTCTTAAATATAACAAAAGATAACATAACATCACATATTCCGACATTTTGCCAGTTCATCATCATCATCATCATATCAGCTGAAAGACGTCCACTGCTGAATCTCCCCCAAGCGCCGCCACATTGGCCGGTCCCGTGCGTCCCGCATCCAGCGGATACCCGAAACCATTACTAGTAAATCGGTCCATCTAGTGGGAAGCCTTCCAACGCAACGTCTTCCAGTTTCCAGTCACCACTCAAGAACTTGTCTGCCATATCTACCATCCGTTCTGCGAGCAATGTGCCCTACCGACTGCCACTTTAGATTGGCAATTTTTTGGGCTATGTCGTTAACCCTGGTTCTCTTGCGGATCTCTACATTTCTGATTCGATCACGTAAGGATACTCCCAGCATGGCCCTATCCATTGCCCTTTGGGTGACTGTAAGCTTTCTAATGAAGCACATTGTGTGCGACCACGTTTCAGACCCATATGTCATAACTGGCAACACACACTGGTTATAGACTTTCGTCTTGAGACACTGTGGTAAGTTGGACGAGAAGATACCGCGCAACTGCCCGAACACTGCCCAGCTGAGACGGATTTAGCCTGTTAGGTATGTTTAATTCGCATGTTATAGGGGCGAACCTATTGCCACCGACCGGGCTCAAATACAGACTCCGGGCTGCTACTGAAACAATCCAGATGAAAAACCCAATAACAATTTGCCCAGGACCTCATGTTCCCCCCCCGGTGGATACCCGCATTGTCGAAGCGCGGGGGCTCAGTAGCCATGGCTTGGACACCTACGGTGAAGCGAAGAGGAAGAGGGGCCGCTCGTCAGGGCTTTTGCCCATTAAGCCGACGACGTAGCGGCCAACTAGTAGGTTGCGGTGCCGCTTGGTAACAGGCGACATCGCAACTGAGGCGGGCCGCGATGTCTTGTGGAGCGTCCCAGATCGCATACGATATCGCGGCTGAGGGTTGGAGGCCGCGGCGGGAGAGGAGTGCCGGTATTGCGGTGCGCCGCTCTCCCTACCTTTCGCGGCCTGGACGGGGTCGCCACCGTCTGATGGCGTACGCGGTGGGGCCGCAGGCACAGATTACTAAATAGACTCCGCATGGCAGGAGGAGTGTCGGTATAGCGTTGGCCGCTCTCCCTATCCCCTAATGATAGGTGGTGGGGCCATTGACCCGTCACAAGGGGACCAAGGTTGCCATATACGGTGTCGTCTGGCATTCCCGCCAAAAGCGGCACAGGCGGACATCGTGGAATTTCAGTGGGTTGGAGTCCCACATAACTGCACTATCTCCCCGTGGTAGTGCAGTATGCATGAGCATTTACAGGAGCTAAAAAAAAAGAAAGAACCTTATGCTCAGCGTTAGCGCTTGCGACCATATCAGACGTACGAGGCAGTAACAAGATATTTGTTTAATAAAAGCTTCACTAATAATATGTTAGTCAGTCCGTGCCGGGGTTTACTCAAGCTATGAGATTGTCATCACAACTAACAATTCATCACGGGTTTAAATTACCTAAAGATAAAATGCCTCACACCCACACACCGACCCGGCTTAGTTTACTTACGAAGAGAAAAAGCAAACCTAATGGAAACACGTTTCAAATAGGTGTTCAATAAAATCTATCGTTTTGAATAGGTAATATTATTGTCATACAAAAATATACCTCATATTGTGAAAATGAAACCGGTGTTGTCTTTATTTTGTCGAATTACGCAAACATAATGATATTTAAATGTATTGATCAGCCGCTTCTTTTTAAACGACCTCAAAAAAGTAGGTTATTTTTAGGAGGAAAAGGGTTTGTCATCATCACATCATTATTTCAGCCAAAAGACGTCTACTGCTGAACATAGGCCTCCCCCAGGCATCGCCACATTGACCGATCCCGTGCGTCTCGCATCCAGCGCCTTCCCGCAACCTTAACCAGGTCATCGGTCCACCTAGAGGGAGGGCTTCCAACGTAACGTCTTCCGGTTCGCGGTCGCCATTCCAGAACTTTTCGGCCCCATCGGCCATCCGTTCTGCGAGCAATGTGCCCTGCCCTCTGCCACTTAAGGGGCTGTATTCGAACAGTTGACAATCGACATCTGAGGTTCTAAGCCACGCCCACTGTCATTGACAGCTTAGGGGAAAACTTAAATTGGAGCGAAAAGTATTTGAAAATTAAATACACAAGGCCGACCACAGAGGCCCATATCATAAACGGACTCTTCCGGTGGTTTTTTACAAAAATATAACCGCGCAAGTTCTTATTTCAAACTGGCTAGCATCTGACATCAGATCGTTCACTGTTATTTTGTCTATGAATGCAACCTTATTGCTACGAAAATAAAGATCACTAAAATAGGGCTTCTGGCTAGTGTCATACGAGTCTTTGCCGTGCAAATTGAATAAATATTATAATTATGTCTGCTTCTATGCGACTGCCACATATAAGAACACAGTACGTTACATTTTTTTTATATTGGTTTAATAGCTAGATAATTTTATTTATATTATTTTAATGAGTTTTACTATACTGAAATGGACTGTGCAATATTAAACTGGAAACTTTAAATTTGAATTGAGATTTGGTGCTTTCAGTTATCAATTTTATCATTATTTACAATAGGAAAGTCACATCAAATTGTAAAGACACCTTAAATTAGCAAATATCCAAAACTTACTAGGTTTGGAATTGTCTTTTTTAGGCATGTTTAAAATATGCAATAGAATGTATGACGCTATTAATATCATTTGTACAATTAGTAGGTTCATATTCCTTGTTTAGTATTCTCTTGAAATCTTAATATATCATTTAGTTACTAATACAAGATGACTTTCCGCTCTCCTGGAATATAATAATTACAAAGCACTTACTGGGTTTTGATATACATCAGCCCTCTGTGGTGAGGTCACGTGGTGCCGCTTTTCTGTATATTAGAGTTAAAAAACAAATAGACAGGGCACAAAAAACACGGTCATGTAAACTTTATCTATCTATATAAATAAAAAAAAACCGCCAAGTGCGAGTTGCACTCGCGCACAAAGGTTCCGTACCATTATCGCAAAAAACGGAAAAGAACACGTATGTTGTATGGGAGCCCCACTTAAATATTGATTTTGTTCTGTTTTTAGTATTTGTTGTTATAGCGGCAACAGAAATACACCATCTGTAAAAAAAAAAAATTGCCTTGCTATCACGGTTCATGAGATCCAGCCTCGTGACAGACGGACAGACAGACAGGGAGATAGACGGAACCCTAAAAATGCTTTATGTGATTGTAAGCGTCTCACTAGAGAACGGCTGAAACTATTTGTTGCTATTGTTTGTTATATATCAATCAATCAATCAATCATTTATTTGCTATAATTATTGATACAGTGTAGGTGTTTAAAGAAAATATAGAAAGAAAGAAAATGTTTATATGCGCCAGGCACAACGAATGCAAAAAACCGGCTAAGTGCGAGTCGGACTCGCGCACGTAGGGTTCCGTACTTGCTAAATTGTGGTTTACGATTTATGACGTATTTAAAAAAAACTACTTACTTTATCTCGTTCAAACCAATTTTCGGTGGAAGTTTATATGGTAATGTACATGATACATTTTTTTTAGTTTTATCATTCTCTTATTTTATAAGTTTCAGGGGGGGGGGGGGCACATTTTACCACTTTGGAAGTGTCTCTCACGCAAACTATTCAGTTTAGAAAAAAAAATATTAGAAACCTCAATATCATTTTTGAAGATCTATCCATAGATACCCCCACGTACAGGGAGGATGAAAAAAAAATTAAGTTTCAGTTTTTTTCTATTTTTGTTTGAAAATCTTAATGCGGTTCACAGAATACACCTACTTACCAAGTTTCAACAGCATAGTTCTTATAGTTTCGGAAAAAAGTTGCTGTGACATACGGACGGACAGACAGACAGACAGACAGACAGACATGACGAATCCATAAGGGTTCCGTTTTTTGCCTTTTGGCTAGGGAACCCTAAAACGGAAAACATAAATACTAAAAACAGTGTATGCCTCACAAACACGTATATGTTACTGTAAAAGCCGAACTGTTGTTTCAGTTTAAAAAAAAAAACTATGATGAAACTTATTATTTTATCGGTAAAACAGATTTACTAAGTCTTACCGGTAAAAGTTTGAAATCATCATCATCATCATCATCTACCTGCCCTTGTCCCATGTTACTTGGGGTCGGCGCAACACGTTTTCTTCTTCCATATCGTTCTGTCCCGCACCACGCTGTAATTGACTCCCTTTTCTTTAATATCACTCCTCACACAGTCCATCTATCTTTTCTTTGGCCGTCCCCTCCCTCTTCATCCATCCCCAATTAAATTCATAAGAGTACACCGAAGTCATTCCAGACATTCTTTTCCCGCACCGTCTAGAACCAACCCTCACGGTACGCGTCCAAATCATCTCGGCACCTATTTCTGGACCGGCCTCAACGGTGTGTTCCATCTTCAAGATTATGGAGGCTTGCCCAGTGCTCAATTTGCATGCTACTATCGTGAGCCGTAATGGCATTGGCCCATTTGAGCCGAACAGCCTTTTTACCCACGTCTATTATGCCCGTTTGGGAACACAGCGTGTTCCGTATTCGGTCTGTTCTTTTTACATCCAGTATGCTGCGTAAATCTCTGGCAATCCCCAAGTGTAAGTCTTTGAGTTTACTCTCCAGGGCGATCGGCGGATTTTTTGTTAATAAATAAGAATTGTCAGTGCCGATTTGGCAAAACGATAAGATCAATTAATAATTAGCTTAACAATATTAATAGACTAACAAACTTTTATTGTAGCCCGTTATTGCAATTGGGATAGTTAATTGCGAAAAATACAGGACTGATCAATGTGGTGATTCTTGGTGAGCTTTATGTCCACATGTGGACGATTTTTGGTTGAAACGACGAAAAATGTCAAATTCGTGAGAAATAGATTATCATTTCTCACGAATTTGACATTTTTTGGTCAGTTCTAGGTGCCGTATGTTAGAAAGAAACAAAGATTGAAACAAATGGATACGAAGAATTTTATTAGTTCTGTCATTTCGAGACACTGCCAGCGTGGTTGGTACGACCATTCCATGTTCTGTGTTTTTTGCTTCTATTGTTTTCACATGAACGAAGAAGGTTAAAATAGTATTCGACCTTACCTATATTTTAAATATTGTTTAATTCAAATTGAGATAACATTTGTTGTATTTTCAAAGAGGTTCAAATACTTTTTAGTTATGGACTTAGTAAGTAAACTAAACGACGTGAGTCGTTTATAATACAATAAAAATATAGATGCCAGTGACAGCGGTAGTGCCAAAAAATAAAAATAATACAGACTTTGACAATATTACTTGTGATTTCATTAGTTTCAATTAAAGCCACCAGGCTACATGATCTGGCTGCATTATACCTGATATTTTTTTGACAGATTGAATTGACGAGAAATAAATTGAATATTATTTTTGCTTTTTGCGGAAAAAGCGACATACGTCCACCTAGCAACGCCGCAAAGCGGTCACTGTCGAATTGCACTGGATGGAAAGAGAAGCACGATGGAATTTGTGTAGACTTTTTTACAAAACATAATAATATGAATTACTTAAAAATAATGAATGAAACTTCAATATATAAGACAATGAAGTTTTGCGTCCTTTTATGATACGTTATTGTTGTTAATTGTACAAATGTACGCTGGTCAGTATTACCGGAAAAATCTTTTGAAGATCACGGTAAGAGGTTACTTTGCCATTCAATTGTATCGAGGTTTTTGTGCGTAAACGTGTTTCGGCCACAACAAAGTTTTCGGAAATATGATCAAGATTAACATATCTTTTTTCCGCTGCCACATCTTCAATAGATTTGGCTAAAAAATGTTTAAAAGAAAGCCTATTTTGAGTATTCAGCCCCTTAATTGCCAAACTTAAGTGGAAAAGGGTTAAGGGTATTTTTACATTTTTCATGATCCTCTCCCTGTAAATTTATATTAATATATGTTGCAGTCAAAATAAAGGACTTTTAACTGAAAAAATCAGCCAAAAGTAATTTCGACTGAACACGTTGGTCAAAAGTAGTTTTGTCTGAAAATCTGTAGTTGATAGTGATTTTAACTGACTATTAATATGTGGTAAAATGATTTTGACTTACGTTCTTTGTCAAAACTAGTTTTAACCACTAGAGCTTCAGTCAAAATCACTTTTAACCAGTTAGTATGTAATAAAAGATTTTTTTTTGTATTATTTTACAAATATCTGTGGAATCTCCAATTATATTTAGTTTTAAAAACTTTATAATCTGCATTTCTTCGTAATTTATGTCGACCACCTAAACTTTTTAAGAGTTTTGACTGATAGAACCAGTCAAAACTACTTTTAACGAAATTAGTCACTCAAAACTAATTTTAACCAGCTTTTTGAAAGTTGAAAGACTGAGATTATAGTCAAAACTAGTTTTAGCCAATCTAAAACTAGTTTTGACTATAATCTCAGTCAAAGTACTTTTGACTGATATTGCTAGTTAAAAGTACTTTTAATTGGTTATGAGTTTTGACTGCAACATGATAACTATACTTTATTGTACACCAGAAAATACAGGAACAAGAGAAACATAAAACTAAAAAATATAAGACATATAAGACCCCGTCAAAGATTGACAATGTACGAGTAGGTACAAAAAAAGTCAATCCGTAAATAAGACTTATGAAAAAAAAATGAGTTAAAAAAGCTTTTAAAACAACGTTTTTCATAGTCAACAAATCCTACATCATGGGTATGCATAAAAGTAATTGGTGGGCCATATTTGATTTAGAATGATGTCACTTAGCTATCGGGTGGGGATAACTGTTTTAAAATTCAGATGCAAGATTTACCAATACATAATAAATCAAAATTAAACACTAAAAAAATTCAAGCAGTTTTCAAGTTGCTATGCTGCAGAACCCTAAAAACCATGTCCTCACTATCCCATACGCTACAGAAAATTTACTCAGGTATAACGTTGGACGACAATCTATACCAATATTATAAAGAGGAAAGATTTTTTTGTTTGTTTGTTTGTTTGTACCGAATAGGCTCCAAAACTACTGGACCGATTTCAAAAATTCTTTCACCGTTGGGAAGCTACTCTATGCCCGGGTGACATAGGCTAAACCGTGAGGCGTCCTCTAGTATTTAATATCACCAGTCATGTAACGAATTTTATTAAAAATCAAAAGAATTTCGTAACGTTAGGGCTGATAGAACCTTTGTTACCTAGAAATGACTAAATTGGTTCTTTGATGTGACAATAAATCATTCTTTTTGTTAGATCGCGCCAGTTTTAGGATAGACATTAATCACTTGAAAATATAGATTCTATGAGATAGGTCGTTCTCTCAACAAACACATCTTCAAAGTGCTTCAGGATTAAAAACATTTTATTATTTTGTTAGGCTCGCGTTTGACTACTATCTCACATGATGTTTCTCTCACTTTTGTCTTCATTCTCTGTCACTCTCCAGGGTTTGCTGTAAGAGAACTCAACATTGAGTTAAGCTCGCCTTTGTACATGTACTTTATTATTACATTGTATTGAATATTGTTTTTGGTTGGTAATAAATAATTAAGACTGATGGTAAGTGATGATTTGGTCGACTACGGAGCTTGTTTACCTAAAAGTAACCTATTCACTCCATGTTATATTTTCGAGCTTGTTTGGGGTTGAAACTCCTGGTCCGTGGGGTCCGAGTGCTCACGCATTATTTAGAGATCTATGTAAACACCTAGTTGACACTTCGCGTGATCCAAGGGCTGGCTTTTACCTTGGTCAGAGGATTCAAGCATTGCCATACAACGTGGCATTATTGCTGCCACTATTTTGGGCACATTACCAGTGGACAACGATGTGGAGGCGTTTTTCGACGCCAATTTTCAGAATAGAATATTTTTTACCCGGCTGCAAGGAAAGGGTTATGTTTTTCTTATTTTGTATTTTGATCGTAGCAGGTGGCGTTCTGTTTCTGCCTACCCCCATGGGAAAAAGGCGTGAGTTTATGTATGTATGTAGATAGCATAATGAACATACATAGGTAAGGAACAACCTTGCATAACGTTTTCATACGAAATCGCAGTAAGTGGATTTGTAATATACCTACCTACCTTGGGTTATGCGCATTTCGTCCCATTTGCACTTCGTCCCACGTTCGCAGTAGGTCCCATTCGCACTTGGTCCCATTCGCGGTTAGTGCCATTCGCAGTTGGTCCCATTCGCAGTTGGTCCCATTCGCAGCTGGTCCCATTCGCAGTTAGTCCCATTAGCAGTTCGTCCCATGCAAGTATTTTATAAGGGAAGAGGTATGTTTATGGTCCAAAATAATTCGGTGCCAAGTGGTGCATTTTTGTTGCGTGCGCCTATACAAAAGTCAAGAGCAAACTTTCAAACATTTTCGATCATTTACCAAAGATCCTCGTGCTCGAGGTATGCTTTAAGATTATCAATAGCCGCGTACTGACTGAGCGAGGATGTTTGCCGCGCAACGTTTTCCGCGCGAGGCCTTTCAGTCTATATTTTTTGCATGAGGCTGCCGCGCGCGCAAAGGCCGAGCCAGGGTGAGACTGAGCCAGCATGGAATGCTCATTTTAACGTGAAGTCGAACAGAGACTACGCATGCCTAACGCGGCGTATAGCCAGTTTGTTCCTCCTATAAGATCCTAGCAAAGAATCGTTTTATTTTAAATCCTCTGTTTGAATGTTCATTTCCCGGTTTATGTTTCTCCACGCATCTTCTCTTAGTCCTCTATTATTATAATCAGAACATTGTGCGTCCTAAAGTAGTCTACATCCACCATACCTTACCATTCGAAGGTTGGCACCGTTGCATGAATAGTCGGATACCTAAAAATCCAAACTCGTTTTGTTTCTGTTCAAAATACACCAAGAAGGAATATACTGGGACAAGATTCCAAAAAAAACCTCTTTTGTAACGAAAAATGGAAAAACAGGCTGTAGATATTAATGTTGATCGAAAATATAATAAGCTGTTTAAGAAACTACAGCGGGGATCTTTATCTGTGGGTGACTTCATGAAGTAATATTTTTACAGTTTAGTAACTTTTACGTGTGACTTGTAGCCTTATGACATACTCATTGTACTGTATCCATGTTTGATTAAAAATAGTCAGTCTACCCCTTACCTTTTCACTCTTGACTTAAATATCTAGGGGTATTTTAGGGGATCAGGAAACACAGAGTCCTTCAGGCACTTCCACTCTTTAGCTCTATGCACAATGAAAGTATTCCCAAAACGTTTAGTATACACACTATGGTGGGATGTCCACCATGTAACGATGGCGAATCACCATACGTCTTGTAGTCAGTTGATGGAAAGGGCTAGACGGCACTAAACTGTGCAATTTCAATGCACACTCACCGAAATATAACCTACATACAGCCGGTTTCTCTGATTCTCTTGTAATCAAACAAATCTCGCGAATTTTGCTTCAAACATATAAGAAACCTTCTCCCTATTTACAGCGCAAGGTAGGAGGTTATGCGCACTTCGTCCCATTCGCACTTTGTCCCATTCGCACTTCGTCCCACGTTCGCAGTAGGTCCCATTCGCGGTTAGTCCCATTCGCAGTTGGTCCCGTTCGCGGCTGGTCCCAGTCGCAGTTAGTCCCATTCGCATTTCGTCTCATGGTAGAATAATTTTTTATAACTTGTAAATTTTAGTTGTTAACGTTCAAAAGTTAATGGCATAAAACAACAAATATAATAATTAAACATCCAAATTAGATAAGTTAGCAATGTAATAAGTAAAATAATAAACACACTTCTCATTCGACAAATAACAGTAAGTAGGTATACAATCAGTGAATATTTTTAATCAAACATGGATACAGTACAATGAGTATGTCATAAGGCTACAAGTCACACGTAAAAGTTACTAAACTGTAAAAATATTACTTCATGAAGTCACCCACAGATAAAGATCCCCGCTGTAGTTTCTTAAACAGCTTATTATATTTTCGATCAACATTAATATCTACAGCCTGTTTTTCCATTTTTCGTTACAAAAGAGGTTTTTTTTGGAATCTTGTCCCAGTATATTCCTTCTTGGTGTATTTTGAACAGAAACAAAACGAGTTTGGATTTTTAGGTATCCGACTATTCATGCAACGGTGCCAACCTTCGAATGGTAAGGTATGGTGGATGTAGACTACTTTAGGACGCACAATGTTCTGATTATAATAATAGAGGACTAAGAGAAGATGCGTGGAGAAACATAAACCGGGAAATGAACATTCAAACAGAGGATTTAAAATAAAACGATTCTTTGCTAGGATCTTATAGGAGGAACAAACTGGCTATACGCCGCGTTAGGCATGCGTAGTCTCTGTTCGACTTCACGTTAAACTGAGCATTCCATGCTGGCTCAGTCTCACCCTGGCTCGGCCTTTGCGCGCGCGGCAGCCTCATGCAAAAAATATAGACTGAAAGGCCTCGCGCGGAAAACGTTGCGCGGCAAACATCCTCGCTCAGTCAGTACGCGGCTATTGATAATCTTAAAGCATACCTCGAGCACGAGGATCTTTGGTAAATGATCGAAAATGTTTGAAAGTTTGCTCTTGACTTTTGTATAGGCGCACGCAACAAAAATGCACCACTTGGCACCGAATTATTTTGGACCATAAACATACCTCTTCCCTTATAAAATACTTGCATGGGACGAACTGCTAATGGGACTAACTGCGAATGGGACCAGCTGCGAATGGGACCAACTGCGAATGGGACCAACTGCGAATGGCACTAACCGCGAATGGGACCAAGTGCGAATGGGACCTACTGCGAACGTGGGACGAAGTGCAAATGGGACGAAATGCGCATAACCCAAGGTAGGTAGGTATATTACAAATCCACTTACTGCGATTTCGTATGAAAACGTTATGCAAGGTTGTTCCTTACCTATGTATGTTCATTATGCTATCTACATACATACATAAACTCACGCCTTTTTCCCATGGGGGTAGGCAGAAACAGAACGCCACCTGCTACGATCAAAATACAAAATAAGAAAAACATAACCCTTTCCTTGCAGCCGGGTAAAAAATATTCTATTCTGAAAATTGGCGTCGAAAAACGCCTCCACATCGTTGTCCACTGGTAATGTGCCCAAAATAGTGGCAGCAATAATGCCACGTTGTATGGCAATGCTTGAATCCTCTGACCAAGGTAAAAGCCAGCCCTTGGATCACGCGAAGTGTCAACTAGGTGTTTACATAGATCTCTAAATAATGCGTGAGCACTCGGACCCCACGGACCAGGAGTTTCAACCCCAAACAAGCTCGAAAATATAACATGGAGTGAATAGGTTACTTTTAGGTAAACAAGCTCCGTAGTCGACCAAATCATCACTTACCATCAGTCTTAATTATTTATTACCAACCAAAAACAATATTCAATACAATGTAATAATAAAGTACATGTACAAAGGCGAGCTTAACTCAATGTTGAGTTCTCTTACAGCAAACCCTGGAGAGTGACAGAGAATGAAGACAAAAGTGAGAGAAACATCATGTGAGATAGTAGTCAAACGCGAGCCTAACAAAATAATAAAATGTTTTTAATCCTGAAGCACTTTGAAGATGTGTTTGTTGAGAGAACGACCTATCTCATAGAATCTATATTTTCAAGTGATTAATGTCTATCCTAAAACTGGCGCGATCTAACAAAAAGAATGATTTATTGTCACATCAAAGAACCAATTTAGTCATTTCTAGGTAACAAAGGTTCTATCAGCCCTAACGTTACGAAATTCTTTTGATTTTTAATAAAATTCGTTACATGACTGGTGATATTAAATACTAGAGGACGCCTCACGGTTTAGCCTATGTCACCCGGGCATAGAGTAGCTTCCCAACGGTGAAAGAATTTTTGAAATCGGTCCAGTAGTTTTGGAGCCTATTCGGTACAAACAAACAAACAAACAAAAAAATCTTTCCTCTTTATAATATTGGTATAGATTGTCGTCCAACGTTATACCTGAGTAAATTTTCTGTAGCGTATGGGATAGTGAGGACATGGTTTTTAGGGTTCTGCAGCATAGCAACTTGAAAACTGCTTGAATTTTTTTAGTGTTTAATTTTGATTTATTATGTATTGGTAAATCTTGCATCTGAATTTTAAAACAGTTATCCCCACCCGATAGCTAAGTGACATCATTCTAAATCAAATATGGCCCACCAATTACTTTTATGCATACCCATGATGTAGGATTTGTTGACTATGAAAAACGTTGTTTTAAAAGCTTTTTTAACTCATTTTTTTTTCATAAGTCTTATTTACGGATTGACTTTTTTTGTACCTACTCGTACATTGTCAATCTTTGACGGGGTCTTATATGTCTTATATTTTTTAGTTTTATGTTTCTCTTGTTCCTGTATTTTCTGGTGTACAATAAAGTATAGTTATCATGTTGCAGTCAAAACTCATAACCAATTAAAAGTACTTTTAACTAGCAATATCAGTCAAAAGTACTTTGACTGAGATTATAGTCAAAACTAGTTTTAGATTGGCTAAAACTAGTTTTGACTATAATCTCAGTCTTTCAACTTTCAAAAAGCTGGTTAAAATTAGTTTTGAGTGACTAATTTCGTTAAAAGTAGTTTTGACTGGTTCTATCAGTCAAAACTCTTAAAAAGTTTAGGTGGTCGACATAAATTACGAAGAAATGCAGATTATAAAGTTTTTAAAACTAAATATAATTGGAGATTCCACAGATATTTGTAAAATAATACAAAAAAAAATCTTTTATTACATACTAACTGGTTAAAAGTGATTTTGACTGAAGCTCTAGTGGTTAAAACTAGTTTTGACAAAGAACGTAAGTCAAAATCATTTTACCACATATTAATAGTCAGTTAAAATCACTATCAACTACAGATTTTCAGACAAAACTACTTTTGACCAACGTGTTCAGTCGAAATTACTTTTGGCTGATTTTTTCAGTTAAAAGTCCTTTATTTTGACTGCAACATATATTAATATAAATTTTTACAGGGAGAGGATCATGAAAAATGTAAAAATACCCTTAACCCTTTTCCACTTAAGTTTGGCAATTAAGGGGCTGAATACTCAAAATAGGCTTTCTTTTTAAACATTTTTTTAGCCAAATCTATTGAAGATGTGGCAGCGGAAAAAAGATATGTTAATCTTGATCATATTTCCGAAAACTTTGTTGTGGCCGAAACACGTTTACGCACAAAAACCTCGATACAATTGAATGGCAAAGTAAACCTCTTACCGTGATCTTCAAAAGATTTTTTCCGGTAATACTGACCAGCGTACATTTGTACAATTAACAACAATAACGTATCATAAAAGGACGCAAAACTTCATTGTCCTTATATATTGAAGTTTCATTCATTATTTTTAAGTAATCATATTATTATGTTTTGTAAAAAAGTCTACACAAATTCCATCCGTGCTTCTCTTTCCATCCAGTGCAATTCGACAGTGACCGCTTTGCGGCGTTGCTAGGTGGACGTATGTCGCTTTTTCCGCAAAAAGCAAAAATAATATTCAATTTATTTCTCGTCAATTCAATCTGTCAAAAAAATATCAGGTATAATGCAGCCAGATCATGTAGCCTGGTGGCTTTAATTGAAACTAATGAAATCACAAGTAATATTGTCAAAGTCTGTATTATTTTTATTTTTTGGCACTACCGCTGTCACTGGCATCTATATTTTTTATTGTATTATAAACGACTCACGTCGTTTAGTTTACTTACTAAGTCCATAACTAAAAAGTATTTGAACCTCTTTGAAAAATACAACAAATGTTATCTCAATTTGAATTAAACAATATTTAAATATAGGTAAGGTCGAATACTATTTTAACCTTCTTCGTTCATGTGAAAACAATAGAAGCAAAAACACAGAACATGGAATGGTCGTACCAACCACGCTGGCAGTGTCTCGAAATGACAGAACTAATAAAAATTCTTCGTATCCATTTGTTTCAATCTTTGTTTCTTTCTAACATACGGCACCTAGAACTGACCAAAAAATGTCAAATTCGTGAGAAATGATAATCTATTTCTCACGAATTTGACATTTTTCGTCGTTTCAACCAAAAATCGTCCACATGTGGACATAAAGCTCACCAAGAATCACCACATTGATCAGTCCTGTATTTTTCGCAATTAACTATCCCAATTGCAATAACGGGCTACAATAAAAGTTTGTTGGTCTATTAATATTGTTAAGCTAATTATTAATTGATCTTATCGTTTTGCCAAATCGGCACTGACAATTCTTATTTATTAACAAAAAATCCGCCGATCGCCCTGGAGAGTAAACTCAAAGACTTACACTTGGGGGATTGCCAGAGATTTACGCAGCATACTGGATGTAAAAAGAACAGACCGAATACGGAACACGCTGTGTTCCCAAACGGGCATAATAGACGTGGGTAAAAAGGCTGTTCGGCTCAAATGGGCCAATGCCATTACGGCTCACGATAGTAGCATGCCAAATTGAGCACTGGGCAAGCCTCCATAATCTTGAAGATGGAACACACCGTTGAGGCCGGTCCAGAAATAGGTGCCGAGATGATTTGGACGCGTACCGTGAGGGTTGGTTCTAGACGGTGCGGGGAAAAGAATTGTCTGGAATGACTTCGGTGTACTCTTATGAATTTAATTGGGGATGGATGAAGAGGGAGGGGACGGCCAAAGAAAAGATAGATGGACTGTGTGAGGAGTGATATTAAAGAAAAGGGAGTCAATTACAGCGTGGTGCGGGACAGAACGATATGGAAGAAGAAAACGTGTTGCGCCGACCCCAAGTAACATGGGACAAGGGCAGGTAGATGATGATGATGATGATGATTCAAACTTTTACCGGTAAGACTTAGTAAATCTGTTTTACCGATAAAATAATAAGTTTCATCATAGTTTTTTTTTTAAACTGAAACAACAGTTCGGCTTTTACAGTAACACTATACGTGTTTGTGAGGCATACACTGTTTTTAGTATTTATGTTTTTCCGTTTTAGGGTTCCCTAGCCAAAAGGCAAAAACGGAACCCTTATGGATTCGTCATGTCTGTCTGTCTGTCTGTCTGTCTGTCCGTCCGTATGTCACAGCAACTTTTTCCGAAACTATAAGAACTATGCTGTTGAAACTTGGTAAGTAGGTGTATTCTGTGAACCGCATTAAGATTTTCAAACAAAAATAGAAAAAAACTGAACTTAATTTTTTTTTCATCCTCCCTGTACGTGGGGGTATCTATGGATAGATCTTCAAAAATGATATTGAGGTTCTAATATTTTTTTTTCTAAACTGAATAGTTTGCGTGAGAGACACTTCCAAGTGGTAAAATGTGCCCCCCCCCCCCCTGAAACTTATAAATTAAGAGAATGATAAAACTAAAAAAATGTATCATGTACATTACCATATAAACTTCCACCGAAAATTGGTTTGAACGAGATAAAGTAAGTAGTTTTTTTTAAATACGTCATAAATCGTAAACCACAATTTAGCAAGTACGGAACCCCTACGTGCGCGAGTCCGACTCGCACTTAGCCGGTTTTTTGCATTCGTTGTGCCTGGCGCATATAAACATTTTCTTTCTTTCTATATTTTCTTTAAACACCTACACTGTATCAATAATTATAGCAAATAAATGATTGATTGATTGATTGATATATACAAACAATAGCAACAAATAGTTTTCAGCCGTTCTCTAGTGAGACGCTTACAATCACATAAAGCATTTTTAGGGTTCCGTCTATCTCCCTGTCTGTCTGTCCGGTCTGTCACGAGGCTGGATCTCATGAAAACCGTGGGATAGCAAGGGCAATTTTTTTTTTTTTAACAGATGGT